>JAYESD010000002.1:88389429-88954429 GCA_036927565.1 Tuctoria greenei | reverse complement strand
ATTGGCGGGAAGGACGACAAGCACGCCGGAGGAGAGAGGAACGGCCGGCACGAGCTCAGATCTGAGAACCGGTGCCTGCTCACTCCCTCACTTGGACGCCCTCGGGGATGGACGCAGCGGCCCTCGGGGATGGCCGCCCTCGAGGATAGACGCGGAGGCCCGCGAGGAGCGGGGAGGATGGGCGGCGCGGACGGAGACAGGGGCGGAGGCTTGGGAGAGCTCTCAGATCGAGAAAAGGGGCAGGGGCCGAAGGGGAACGATCGGGTCAATCGAGAGAGATGGAGAGAGAAGGGACGGAGGGAAAGAAGTATGTGCTGGTAATGTTCTGCAAGGTGTGACGTGAAGAAAGAAAGAAGAGAAATAAGAGAGACAGAAAAAAAAAAGAAAAAATGAAAAAAATAGAAAACAAGAGGTAAATAAACAAAGAGAAAATAAAATGGAGGAAAATAAGATGAAAAAGAACAAAATAAGAGGAAGAATGTTAAAATAGAGGAAAAATAAAAAAGAAGAGTTAGTTATATGATATAATATAAAATTGATGGTAGTTGTCGAAGTGTTCCAACGACATTTCTCCCGGTACTACTAAGAAGTAGTTCGCAGAGGTTCGTATTTAGGCAGGACGTTAATACCCTACTCCATGGAGTGTTTGTATATTGTATGAGCTTGTGTAAGCTTGAGTGTAGATGAGTCTGATTGTGTGTGAATGAATCTCCTTTTTTACCATACATCATAATTCTTTTATATGTCAAGGACTGACTATTACAATATGTGCCATAGCCCGACAGGTGGCCCTGACTGTAATAACCACCCTATACATGATCTACGGGTGTTAAAGGAGATTAATAGTGTGATAACGTGCTTTAATAGAAATGTTATCGGTCTTGATAATCTTTTGATCATGCGTCATTAATATGGAATTAATGATGCGTTAACCAGGGCTTGTAACGGCAGATTGATAGCCCTTAAATGTTTGCGCTGTTGGAGATCCCGGAGTCTTTCCGTTATAGACATAGATCTCGCGTGTGGCACATGCCAGCTCTGGAGCTTCCTCTGCAAGGAGGTAAGTTCGGAGCTACTGGACACATGGCAGCATCAGAGCTTCTCTTGTTGGGGAGGCAAGTCCGGCACCCTGGGGCACGTGGCAGCACCGGAGCCACCCTGAGGAGGGAGGTAGGTCCGGCATCCTGGGCACGTGTCAGCACCGGAGTCACCCTGAGAATGGATGTAGGTCCGGAGCTACTGGACACATGGCAGCACCGAGCCACCGTGAGGAGGAAGATAGGTGCAGCACTGCGGGACACATGTCACCTCCGGGCGTCCACATTCCAGTACAGTGGAACTTGACGCTTCTGTTTACAGTACCAAGAGGTACCCGATACATAGGGTACCGACATTAGTTTTTTTAGATGATGGAAAGCTCCGACCTTCCCCTCCAAAGAGGTTATGGCCAATTTATTATAAGCGAGTACAAATGCAGATACTCACAACCTATTGTTTAGAACAAAGCGACATAACTGATGGCTAAGCACATGATTGTGGACCGAATTTTGTAGGCTAATATTATGGCACATTCATCTCTTCATATTTTTTTGTAAGTACACTTCAGATCCAACGCCCATGACTTCCTCTGTAGAGTACCTGCATTTAATACTGAGAAATTCAGTCTAAAATTCGCTCCCACGAGGAATCGAACTCAGGATCTCAGTAGTGCTACTCAAAATACTTAACCATCGGCTATCGACATTAGTTGATATAGAGATATGATTTAGAGGTGAATGGGTGTGAAAAATAAAATGTAAAGCAACATTTTTTAAAGATCACTATAAAAAATAGTATAAAAGTCTGATATAGAGAGCTAGAATGCTAGCAATCTTACCCACTCCCAACTCGCTCGATGTCACCTCGCCTGGTGCCCGTTCACGCTGCCTCGTCCGCCCATCGCCCCATGGACACAGGTGGCGGCCTCGCACATGCGGGATGAGCTGCACGTCATGCGCGCCAGCGAAGAGGTTTGTTACGTGGTTTTCCAGCACGTCTTGCTTTAGGCCCCGTTTGGATGGTAGAAACATTTTTGATTCTGAGTAGAATCACTTAAAACTGCTCCAAACGGTAATAAGGAGAAACATCCCAGGGTAGAAACACCTTGAAACGGTTCGCTTTTTTGAACTAAGAAGGTGAAACACCTGAAAAGGTGTTCCACACCTTAGAACACTTCGATCAATCGTAAGTTGTGTCTCTAGAAAAATTACGAAATTTTGCCACCACCTGCATTTAGGTCAATTCATATTTGATTCTCTTTAATAAAATCCAGATTTTGAAATACGTGTTATCAATACTAATTTTTGTTTATGGCCAACCTGCATTGCCTGACAAGTACTAGTGATCATCATTTTTTTATGGCCAGAAGGAAGTAATGACGTTTTTACTAGTGAGCTTTTGTACTTGTGCATGTTTCGTACGGGTGAGTACACACATAGAAAATCCATCATGTACTTTCTATTTAATGTTTACTTGTCAACATGAGAGTACATGCTACATAAAAATCAGACACAAATGAAGAACAACTAAAAAACAACTATGGGTAAATGAGTCCATTCATTTTTTTCTCTCCTCTCTATTGAAACTGAAACATAAATGTTAGTCAAATGGTTTCTAAAGTGATTCTGTTTTATAGTTTGAAACTGTTTCTAAGTTGAAATGAAACTGTTTCCGATTCTGTGTGAATCTGGAACCGTACCAAATGAGGACTTAATTTTGCTCTGGTTCTGCCCCTGGCGATGTTAATTACTTTGCTGATCGACCGGTGGTCTGACGACGCGCAGCCCAGTTAGAAGATCTGTAGCGCGGACGTGAAGACGTGCTGGGTTTGCGGTTAAGAGATCGCGGCACAGGAGGACGAGCAGCCGTTCGTGGCGTGCACTGAGTGCGGGGTTCCCGGTGTGCAAGCCGTGCTACGAGTACGAGCACAGCGAGGTCACGCAGTGCTGCCCGCAGTTCCCGCAGCGCTTCGATGGCATCGACTGCCGCCGACATATACGCCAGCCGCAGCGTTGTCTTCTTCGACATACGCCTGCTGATGGAGGTTCTTCCACTACTACAAAAAGTATTTTCTCAGACGTCTCTATTTTTTTTACAGACGGTTCGTCAAAAATCCGTCTGGGATGTTAAATACAGTAAAATCTGTTTGTGATAATCATAATCATATATCACAGGCGGTCCGTAACTAAAAACCGTCTGTGAAAAATAAAAATTATTACAAGCGGTCAATGATAAAAACCGCATGTAATAATTAGTAATATCACAAGCGGTTGTACATAAGAAAAGCCTGTTCACACTGTGGATCCGCACTTCCGCTTGTCCACCAATCAGCTCTCTTTATACGGATCCACCTTCATCCACTGACTACCGCTTTAATAAAAGAACACCCACCCCATCCACCTGCCTACCTCTTTAATAAGACATCACACCCACCCGTCTCCATCCCTATCCAAGTCCAAAAATCCTCAATCCTTCCGACTGCGCGGTTTGTGATCTCCCCGGTGCGACGTCCCGACCTCCGACTACTGCTTCACGCCCTGCCTCTCCGACTGCGCGCTCTGCGCTCTCCGCGGCTTACAGGGGCAACAGCGTTCGACAGCACCGAGAGGAAGCTCACGGGGGCAGCAGGAAGCTCACGGTTCGACGCCGCGACCACCATCTACGGCCTCTGACTTCGACGTCAACGCGGGCGCTTCCGCTCGTCGGTCTCATCTTCGTCTGCCTTAGCGCGTGGCGAGGGCGGCCGACAGTAGCGGGCTGGCAAGGGAGACGGTCAAGTTCAACTAGTAGTTTTTGGGCACGAGCTTGTTGTACCTGCTAGTTTCTTCTGAAACCAATGTTGTACCTGTTAGTTTCTGAGCACGGCCGCACGAGCTTCGGCAGCGCCGCGGCTGACGAGCTGCTGCTGCAGTGGCCTTGCAATTTTTTTGCATGTGTTACGATTTTTGGACCATGTCAAAATCTTTTAGTTCAAATCTGCATAAATTCTATGTTTCTTGCGTTCTGATTTCGGCCAGTGACGAACACAATACACACAGACGGCTTATTATAAGAATCATCTATGATAGTATATTATCACCTACAGTCGCAACTAAAGAACCATGCACTTGTAATATTATATTTTCACAGACGGTCTGCATTTAATAACCGTCTATAATAATGTATTTTCACAGACGGTTCTTTACCGCCGACCGCATGTGATAATATATTATCACAAGCGATTTTCGCGTCCATCTGTAAAAATAGTCTATTATCACATGCTCTTTGTTACATGCGGTTTTTAAAACCGCATGTGATAATATGTCTAGAGCTGCCTGTAAAAATGATTTTCGTAGTAGTGTTCTTTCTTACTCCGTAGATAGCGTCGCGCGCGGGCTGATCACTGTCCATTGTCCTTGCAGATCAACATGAAGGGGCGGGACGGGATCCAGGATCGTCCGGCGTACGTGGGTAGGAGTACGAGGTGCGTGTTCAACCGGCAGGTGCTGTACGGGTACGACCCGCCACGGCGGGAGAAGCGACACAAGATGACGTGCGACTGCTGGCCGTCGTGGTCGTGCTGCTGCTGCTTCTGCTTCGTGGCGGGAAGCGCGGCAAGGCGAAGAAGGACAAGTCACAAGAAGAGCGGCGACCACGAGGATCAGCGCCGCGGGCTGCTTGGGTTCTACAAGAAGCGTCGAGAAGCGGTTCGGCCAGTTGCCGGTGTTCCTCGCCTCCTCGCTGGTCGCGCTCATCATGGAGGCCATCCACGTCATTAGCTGCGAATACGAGGAGAAGACCGAGTGGAGCAAGGATGCAACATTTTGACAAAAGTTTACGTGAAAAAAAAAGAAAAATATAAATTTGCACCAGCCAGGAACTGAACCCGGGTCTATACCGTGGCAGGTTACTATTCTACCACCAGACCACTGGTGCTTAGTGAGTGACCTAATTTGGACTATATAATGAAACAATCACTAATTTCACTGTATGTACGGTTAATTCTCGATTATCCGACGCCGTTTTCAAATTTTTCCAATCCAATTATCGTTTTCGTCAAAATTATACGGGAATGGACATTAGGATTCGGTAAATGAAACGAAAACGATTTAGACTGATTTCCAATCGAATTGTCAGAATTTTGTATTTTAATCGAAAATTTCTAAACAATGACCGAATAATTTCCAAATAGTACTATGGGATTAATGGGCTGACATGTAATAAGCTCAATTCCTTTTATATTTTTTATTCAGTATCGATTTGGATAATGAGCAGTCAATATTCTTTAATTAATAAGCACAATAAAACAATTTTTTTAAATAAAATCAACAATACAAAAATCAAGAACAATTTTGTCAAGTATTTATTTACTTTCAAATGGTTTTTAAAGTGATTTTGTTTCATATTGAAATTTTTTATAAATTAGAACTAAAAAGTTGTTGTCACATCTTTTATACTTAAGTTGTTGATGTTATAAATAGATAATAGTTTGGAGAGTTGTTTCGAAAAATATTTGAAACCGTTTCGATATCGACATACTTCGGATCTGATATATCCATTTCCGATATTTCCGAAACATTCGATACTGTAACCGTTCCGATAATTCCGTTTTCGATCCTGTTTCTGAAAATTTGATATAAAAATAAAAATGATTTAACATTTTTTTTGTTCGTTTCCAACTGTTTTCATCTCTAATGATAAGGATTGAGTGGATCTACAGTTCCGTGACAGAGGACATCCTGATGATTGAAGATGCACGGGCGGAGCTGGAATCTTTATGAGCCGCCACTGCCCGCTCTGGTACGCCTATGGCTCAAGTGGCTACAGCGCTTCGCCTACACCAACACCATCGTTTACCTCTTTGCTCTTCACCTCCATCCCGCTCGTCGTCTACAGCATCATCCCCGCCGTCTGTTTCCTCACCGTCAAGTTCATCATCCAACGGTGAGTGAACCTTCGTATCTTGTCCCACTACTACAAAAATCATTTTTACGGACGCCTCAATTTTTCAAACACATGCGGTTCTTAAAAATATGCGACCGTGATGACGAATGATATAATAACCGCTTGTGATGAAAGAACAACACAGACGAATTTTAAAAAACAACTGCCTGGGTAAATACTCGATCTTCTCAGACGGTTATTACTTAAGAACCTCCTGCAATAAAATAACAACACAGGCGAATTTTTAGAAACAACCACCTGGGTAAATACATGATCTTCTCGGGCGGTTATTAATTAAGAACCGCCTGTAATGTAATGAACTTCACAAGCGGTTCTTAATTAACAACGGTATGAGAAGATCATGTATTTTCACCGGCGGTCATTGTGTAAGAACCATATGTAGTTGTTCAATTATCACAAGCGGTTTTTATTGAAGAACCGCCTAGGGAAAGTCATTGTTTGCACTTATTTTGTGTCCCCGGAAACGCCAGAGTGCCCTAGACCGTGAGTGTCCATTGCAGAGATAAACAAACGCAATGACATTGCTATTAAGTGATTTAATTAGAATACAAGGATAAACAAACGCAAATGACATTGCAATTCAGAGGTAATTCACAATTCGATGAATTCCATAGATCATACATTGCGTGCCCTCTAAACTAAATTCGGATTTAAACTTATTCCTGAAGCTCCCATCGATCAATCTAAATTGTACCGTCCTGCTTGCTCCCGAACACGTCTCTTATATTCCGCTGGATCCTGAAAATATTGACATTATTTAAATTAACAAATGTCGAAGGATGAATGAATAACCTACATTGGTCACTAAGTCAAAGTGTCATCTAACCTTGATAAGTAGATTATAGCAATCATTTTCAACATCGGGCACATTTGGCTGATGCAGCAAACGCTGAACTTCAAGCAGTATAGTTTTGATTGTAAAACCACTGCACCACCCCTCGAAATATAATTTAAGCAATATAAGAAACCAGTTCAAATAAGTTCGACAACAATTAAGTATTAATTACATGAGAAAAATAGGTCTATCTTATAGTCTCTTGATCAAGAATCCCAAGGCAGAGTGCTCCCGAACGATGAACATTTGGGTGGAAGAACCCACTTAGAAAGGCGCATCTTGGAGGCACCAAGGAATAGTCCTCAGAGAAGGAGATTGTCAGGGGGTAGTAACCATCTTCCCATTCAGTCTGCAAAAGAAATTTATTAATAGGAGGACGATGGTTAAACTCATATTGTGCTTGTTCTTCATGAATTACCCCTTCTTTACCGGGGACGATGCACTGTCACTTCAATAAATCTCCTGATTCAGGCTTCGCAGAGAAACCCTATACAGAGAAATTAAAAATACCAAAAACAAACAAGACGGAAAAACAAACTACAGTTAAGTGCATCAGTCCATTGCAGATACATATGTATATACAACATGCGACCGGTGTGCCATATGTACATACATGGGGATGGTTCTTGCGCCACGCCAAGTGCTCCTCCTTCAATCGGCTACACGCTCGAGACATCAATATCTAAAAGACCAAACTTCCAAATTATTGAGTCCAAACACATATGTACACAAATGCAAAAGGACACAATCCATATACCAACACACAAAACTGACAGCTTATGAAAATATACAAAGAAAAAGGTAGCATGCAATGCATAGTAAGGAAACTATGATAATTTACTTAGGTACCTCATGGCGCGATGTGGGACTGGGCAGAGGCATGCCTCCGGCGGGCGGCAGAGGCAGTGCAGGCTGGGCGGCGGCGCAGACTGGTTACGTTTCGACTGTGGCGAGGGGTCTTTATATAGGCGTCATTTTTTCACAGATAGTTTTTAAATTTTTCACAGACAGTTGGTACTTAATAACCGTCTGAGAAGATGTTTATCTCAGGCGGGTTTTACTTACCAACCGCCTCTGATGCTGCTAAGCTCCTGTCAAGCTAATCCTTGCACAACATGCTATAGTAGATGCAAGTAACACCCGTGACTCATCATTTAAATTGTTGAAAGCATCAATTTGAAGCCTGATGATCCTTGGAAGTATTTTCCCATCCATTTGAACGATTTCTTTCCCTCCTGTCCATTTGAAAACTTAGGAAGATGCTCTTTTCTCGGTTTTAATGCCTAAATATATTGACTAAAAATCAGTACATACTTTCTTAGTGCTTCACACAAGCGAGTAAGCGAACAACTTCAATCACAAATCTTGTTTTTTACACTTTCATAGGGATTTAACCTTAATCTTTCAAGCATAGATTTATCAAATAAGTGAATCTTGCTTATCACACATGTTAATGGCAGTTATAAGTGAAGGATGTGTCGAAGCTAACGAAATTTGAATCGGACTGAAGATAAAGAGATCCTGCATATGAGTGGCAATGTCCAAGTTAAACAGCGTGAAGCTATGATGACAACCTTCAACAACATGAAAAGTGATGCCAAAGTTATGCTTGCATCAACCAAGGCATATTGTGAGGGTATAACACTTGTTGGGGCAAGCATAACCTTGGCCAAAATCAGAAATCATGCCACCGTGGATTACTCTGAAGCTGCCATGGATTACTCTGAAGTTTTCTCCGTGCATGCTCAGTAAACTTCAGAGTAATCCATGGCGGCTTCAGAGTAATCAATGGTGACGTGATTTCTGATTTTGGCCAAGGTTATGCTTGCCCCAACAAGTATTATACCCTCACAACATGTCTTGGTTGATGCAAGCATAACCTTGGCATCACTTTTCATGTTGTTGAAGGCTATCATCATAGCTTCATGCTGTCTAACCTGGATATTGTCACTCATATGCAACATCTCTCTGTCTTCAGTCCCATTGAGATTTCATTAGCTTCGACACACCCTTCACTTGTAACTGTCATTAACATGTCTGATGAAGAAGCTTCAATTATTGATATATCTATGCTTGAAAGATTAAGGTCAAATTCCTACGAAAATGGTAAAAACAAGATTTGTGATTGAAGTTGTACGCTTTGTCGCTTGTGTAAAACACTAAGAGAGATGATACTGATTTGTAGTCAATATATTCAGCCATTAGAACTGATAAAGTAGCATCTTCGTAAGTTATCAAAATGGAGAGAAGAGAAAAAATCTTGCAGGGCTTTTTTGGGTGTACTCCTATCCAAACAAGCCCTCAAATGGACGGGAAGTATCGTCAGACTTCAATTGACGCTTTTAACAATCTAAATGATGAGTCTCGGGTGTTACTTGCATCTACAAGATCTTGTTGTGAAGGGATTAGCTTGACAGGAGCTCGAAACAGAAGCTGAATTTAATAATGTTCGAGACTTGCTATCTAAAGCTGAAATAGAACATTGTTCTAAGTTGAATTCAGAAGATACAAATATATACAATATATATCATCTCGCATTGCTATATACATTTTTTCCAGCATTGACATCTTCTCGCATATAGGATTTCAAATTCTTTTTAATGCTTCTCTCTATGCGCTTGATGTTTTCTGGTTCGATGAAAAGGTACATCTCTTCATACTGATTATATTCCTCTTCATTATCTCCCACATTCTCAACCCCAACAATATTTTGCTTTCCAGAAACAACTACGTGCATCTTCTCAGTTTTTGGATCTTGAACATAAAAAACTTGTGCAATATTATCAGCGAGAACCCACAGGTCATCTTTATAACCCACTTTATTCAAGTCTACCAGTGTTAGCCCGTAATTGTCCACTTTCACACCATCAGGATGTTTGACCCATTGGCACTTAAATACGGGCATTACCATTCTTTCGCCATAATCGAGTTCCCATATTTCCTCTATGAACCCGAAGTATGTGGTCTTCTGCCCTTGTGAATCATAAGACTCAATACAAACACCATTACTTTGTGCAACACTCTTACCGTCTTTTCTTTAGTGTAAAATGTGTAACCATTGATGTCATATGCTTGCCACGATGTCACCAAAGCAGATGGGCCAGAAGCTAACTTCTTCATTGTTGCCTCTTCTATAGTGTTTCTGTATGGTATATTTTTGTCCATTAACCATTCAGTGAAACATCTTCTGTGCTCTTTCATGATCCAGTCCTCTGTGCGGTCTTGGTTTTTATTACGAAGCTCAATTTGGTGTTTCTCGATGTACGACTTAGCTATTGCGAGCTGTTGTAGTACACCAAAATGTGCACGGTGTACATTCTTGTAATCTTGAACGATAAAAGTTTTCTTACCCACTTTGCCTCTCCCACGTAGTCTACCCTCATGTACCGGTATAGGCACACCTATCGATTTTCCATCTTTGATGTAATCATCGCAACCCTCAATCACTTCTTCAGTGGTGTATACTTCCATAATTGAACCCTCTGGGTGAGCACGGTTCCGCACATAACCTTTTAATACTCCTAAATATCTCTCCAACAAAAACATATGATGTAAATATAATGGCCCCAATGCTTTTATCTGATCAACAAGATGTATGATTAGGTGTATTTGCATATTGAAAAAGGATGGTGGGAAACATATCTCAAGCTTGCACATTGTCTCGACGATGTATGTTTTGAGATAGTCTAAATCTTCACGTGCTATCACCTTTTGCGATACTACATTGAAGAAGTAACAGAAACGTGTGATGACAACTTTTATATGCTCAGGTTTGATGACTCTTATTGCAATGGCAAGGAAAACTGTCATCATCATGTGACAGTCGTGAGAATTATAACTGAATAAAGACAAGTCTTTCATCGAGACTAGTTTGCGGATATTGGATGAGAAACTCGTGGGCACTTTGATCCCACGCAAGCATTCACAAATTGCTTTTTTCTCTTCTACCGTCAAGTTGTAGCTGGTTGGGGGAAGGTAATGCTTCCCGTTCGCCTTTTCTACTGGATGAAGCTCTGGTCTGAAATCAAGATTTACTAGGTCCATACGTGAATTTAATCTGTCCTTTGTTTTCCTCAGCATGTCCAGCAATGTCCCAATGACGTTGTCAAATACATTCTTTGTAACCTGCATCAAATCAATACTATGGCAAAATTCCAGATTCTTCCAATACGGAAGATACTTGAAAAAAATTGATTGTTTCTTGAAATCTATGTCAGTTGTATCATCCGAAGATGTATTTTTCTTTCTCTTAATTCCTTTACAATTTTTTCCCTTACCGAAAGCAATATGAATGTTTTTGACCATTTCAAACACAAGTTTTCCACTGTAAGGTTTTGGTGCAGTATCTTTTTCGATTTTGTTATCAAATTGTTCTTTCATCTTCCTATACTTGTGTGTATCTGTCAAGAACTGTCGGTGTCTCATGTACACCATCTTTCTGGATGAAGTGAGGTATAGAAATCAAGTTCTATCCACGCACCTTACACAACCTTTCTTCCCTTTCATTTGTCCCGATAATGTAAACAGTCCGGGATAATCATGCACGGTAACGAATATCATTCCTCTTAACGTGAAATACTCCCGCTTGTATTCATCCCATGTACGTACCCCTTCATTCCACAATTTCGCTATATCTTCCATTAAAGGTTCCAAGAACACATAAATTTCGATGCCGGGTTGTTTCGGACCTTGGGTAAGAACAGATGACAAGATATATTTCCTTTTGTGACACAACCACGTCGGTAGGTTGTACATCGTTAAGACCACGTGCCATGTGATGTGTATGCTCCTTTTTTCACCAAACGGATTCATTCCGTCTGTACCCAAGGCAAACCTCACATTTCTGATTTCCTTTGCAAATTTTGGATACTGAATATCAAAATTTTTCCACTGCGTTGCATCACCAGGGTGTCGTATATGTTTTTCATTCTTCTTGCATTGCTCGGAATGCCAACGCATAACTTCAGCCTCCCTAGGGTTTGAGAACAAACGCTTCAAGCGATCAATTACCGGAAGGTACCACATCACCAAGGCGGAAATTTTTCTCTTATTCTTCCCGTCCGTATCGCCAGAAGTATCATCATCGTCACCTTCAGGACCAATAATAAACTTCTTATTCTTCTGAGACTTTTTCATGTTGGTAACATACTGGTGATTGTAGTCCTTCTTATATCTACTAACACCACAAATGGGGCATCTAGTTGCGAGCTCATGCTCTTCGCGATACAGAATACAATGGTTTACACAAGCGTGTATTTTTATCACACCTAGTGCCATCGGGCAAAGAAGTTTCTTCGCTTTATAAGTGCTTCTGGGCAGTTTATTTGGATTTGGAAGAATTTCTACCAGAAGATTCAAAAGATCAGAGAAACTACGATCGGACCATCCGTGCGTAGCTTTCAACTTTAGTAGTTCTAAGACTGCACGCAATGTAGTAAACTCTTTATCACAACTGTTTGATTCATCATATAAAAGCTCCGTCGCCGCATTCTACAATTTCTCAATTTTACTTAAACTTTTACTTGCTCCCATAGAAGTCAATACATATGGTTCAATGTGACTCAACATCTCCTCACAATCGAACTCATCATCATCACCAGCTTGATTGTCACTACCGTCATCGATATGAACATTATCATCATTCGAACCTCTCTCATCATCTTTATCCACATCATGTGTATCTAACTCACCATGCTCTGTCCATATTGTGTAGTTATTTTTGAAACCTCTTTTTACCAAATGAGATTGGATTACTATAGTATCTGTCCAAGCAATCTTATTTTTGCAGTCGACACATGGACATAATATGTCATCTATCTTTTGCAACTTTGCATGTCTCTTGGATGCTTCAATAAAATTTGCAACATTATGAATGTACATAGGATCGGGTCTTGGCATGTTATACATCCACGCTCGATGGTCCATGCTTCAATAATAGAATTTTTGTCAGATTTACAAAATTTGGCCACAAATATTCTCTAAAGATCTTTTATAAAATGAATTTATAGAGACATAACAAGTATGATTAGGGCGACTAATGTAGGAGACGGGCGACGTCTTGAGGCGGACGGAGTCGAAGGCGTCGGGAGCAGCAAGCGGGGGTGAAGGATTGAAGTTGTGGGGCAAACAGGCCCAGTGGCATGGGCTAGGTCTGGGTGGGATCTGGTCCGTTATATCTTGACATCGGATCCCATCCAACGATGGTAACTAAATGGGTGAGTTATAAAACCATCTCCCTAGAAAGCTAACCCTGATCACTACAATAAGATTATTATAATATAGTCCATACATCAATATCTAAAAGACCAAACTTCCAAATTATTGAGTCCAAACGCATATGTACATACATGCAAAAGGACACAATCCATATACCAACACACTATGACACAATCTATATACCAACACACTATGAGAATATACCAACATGCAAAAGAACACAATCCATATACCAACACACTATGACACAATCCATATACCAACACACTATGAGAATATACCAACATGCAAAAGGACACAATCCATATACCAACACACTATGACACAATCCATATACCAACACACTATGAGAATATACCAACATGCAAAAGGACACAATCCATATACCAACATAACATGGAAAGGAAACTATGAGAATTTACTTAGGTACCTTGTGGCGCGATGTGGGACTGGGCAGATCAGGCGTGCCTCCGCGGGGCTGGGCGGCGGCGCCGCAGTGCAGGCTCTGGGCGGCGGCGCGGCAGTGCGACTGTGCGGGTTGAGCGGCGACACGGCAGTGCAGGATGGGCGGCGGCGCGACAGAGCAGGCGCGGCGGTGGGAAATTTCGGCAGCCTTGCGGCGGTGGAAAATTCTCCAGGGTTACGTTTCGACTGTGGTGAGGGGTCTTTATATAGGCGTCAATTTTTCACAGGCGGTTTTTAAAGTTTTCACAGACGGTTGGTAATTAATAACCGCCTGAGAAAACCATTATCTCAGGCGGCTATTACTTACCAACCACCTGACATAATGCCCGAGGCTCTTCAGTTTCCTTATCCCTTGCTTTTTTAGATTACAATATAAATACTCAAACCAATTTAGATTCTGCAAATTGAGTCTAAATTCGATGACTCTTTCTTCTATATTTGTATAAAATTAACATCTACCACCTGAACCAAATATTTTATAACTTGTATAGCTGACATTGTAATGTTTTGGTAAATATCATATTAATTTCTACTCACATATTATTCACATTTGTGTTTCTCATAAAAAAAAGGATCCTTCACTTAAATTTGTTTGTATGAACATATTTGTATTATTTATACATGTATGAATTTTGTTAATTTTATTTAAAAGCATTCCAACATGTCAAACTTCAAATTATCCACCATTCTAACTAAATGCTCATATACATATGAGGCATTCATCAAATTATGAACACACATTGATTCAAAAAAATTAAAAAAAATCTGAAAAAAATTCATAGAGGTTGGTATGATGAGTAAAATTGTCCACTAAAAAACTAAATGAAAAAAGCATTATATTCATCAAGATAGAAAAATGAAAAATAGCAATTGTTGTATGTTTTTTATGTTCTGACCAATTTCAAAGGATTTATTAAGTGAAATTTAATGGTAACCTTTACTTATCAATAATATTACAAGAAAGTAGAATTTTGCCTTTTTAAAGGACCCACATTTAATCAAGAATATTAATTAAGAAGAAGTAAAGATCTTTACAGACGGTTGATACTTAATAACCGCCTGAGGAGATTATTATCTCAGGCGGGTATTACTTACCAACCGCCTGAGATAATGCCCGATACTGTTCTTCAGTTTCCTTACCCCTTGCTTTTTTTTAGATTCCAATATAAATACTCAAACAAGTTTAAATTCTGCAAATTGAGTCCAAATTCGATGATTCATTCTTCTATATTTGTATAAAATTAACATCTACCATCTGAATCAAATATTTTATAACTTGTATAGTTGACATTGTAATGTTTTGGTAAATATCATATTAATTTCTACTCACATATTAATCACATTTGTGTATCTCATAAAAAAAGGATCCTTCACTTAAATTTTAATTTTTTTAAAAGCATTTCAACATGTCAAACTTCAAATTATCCATCATTCTAACTAAATGCTCATATACATATGAGGCATTCATCAAATTATGAACAAACATTGATTCAAAAAAATTTTAAAATAATCTGAAAAAATTCATAGAGGTTGGTATGATGAGTAAAAATGTCCACTGAAAAAATAAATGGAAAAAGCATTATATTCATCAAGATAGAAAAATGAAAAATAGCAATTGTTGTATGTTTTTTATGTTCTGACTGATTTCAAAGGATTTATGAAGTGAAATTTAATGGTAACCTTTACTTATCAATAATATTACAAGAAAGTGGAATTTTGCCTTTTTAAAGGACCCACATTTAATCAAGAATATTAATTAAGAAGAAGTAAAGATCTTCATGGGCGGTTGGTACTTAATAACCGCCTGAGAAGATTATTATCCCAGGCGGGTATTACTTACCAACCGCTTGAGATAATGCCCGATACTGTTCTTCAGTTTCCTTATACCTTGCTTCTTTTTTTTTTAGATTCCAATATAAATACTCAAACTAGTTTAGATTCTGCAAATTGAGTCCAAATTTGATGATTATTTCTTCTATATTTGTATAAAATTAACATCTACCACCTGAACCAAATATTTTATAACTTGTATAGCTGACATTGTAATGTTTTGGTAAATATCATATTAATTTCTACTCACATATTATTCACATTTGTGTATCTCATAAAAAAAAGATCCTTCACTTAAATTTGTTTGTATGAACATATTTGTATTATTTATACAGGTATGAATTTTTTTAATTTTTCTAAAAGTATTCCAACATGTCAAACTTCAAATTATCCATCATTCTAACTAAATGCTCATATACATATGAGGCATTCATCAAATTATGAACAGAAATTGATTCAAAAAGATTTCAAAAATCTGAAAAAATTCATAGAGGTTTGTATGATGAGTAAAAATGTCCACTGAAAAAATAAATAAAAAATGCATTATATTCACCAAGATAGAAAAATGAAAAATAGCAATTGTTGTATGTTTTTTATGTTCTGACCAATTTCAAAGGATTTATGAAGTGAAATTTAATGGTAACCTTTACTTATCAATAATATTATAAGAAAGTGGAATTTTGTCTTTTTAAGGACCCACATTTAATCAAGAATATTAATTAAGAAGAAGTAAAGATCTTCACAGGCGGTTGATACTTAATAACCGTCTCAGAAGATTATTATCTCAGGTGGGTATTACTTACCAACCGCGTGAGATAATGCCCGATACTGTTCTTCAGTTTCCTTATCCCTTGCTTTTCTTTAGATTCCAATATAAATACTCAAACCAGTTTAGATTCTGCAAATTGAGTCCAAATTCGATGATTCTTTCTTCTATATTTGTATAAAATTAACATCTACCACCTGAACCAAATATTTTATAACTTGTATAGCTGACATTGTTATGTTTTGGTAAATATCATATTAATTTCTACTCACATATTATTCACATTTGTGTATCTCATAAAAAAAGGATCCTTCACTTAAATTTGTTTGTATGAACATATTTGTATTATTTATACATGTACGAATTTTGTTAATTTCTTTTAAAAGCATTCCAACATGTCAAACTTCAAATTATCCATCATTCTAACTAAATGCTCATATACATATGAGGCATTCATTAAATTATGAACACACATTGATTCAAAAAAATTTAAAAAATCTGAAAAAATTCATAGAGGTTGGTATGATGAGTAAAAATGTCCATTGACACAATAAATGAAAAAAGCATTATATTCATCAAGATAGAAAAATGAAAAATAGCAATTGTTATATGTTTTTTATGTTCGGACCAATTTCAAAGGATTTATGAAGTGAAATTTAATGGTAACCTTTACTTATCAATAATATGACAAGAAAGTGGAATTTTGCCTTTTTAAAGGACCCACATTTAATCAAGAATATTAATTAAGAAGAAGTAAAGATCTTCACATGTGGTTGGTACTTAATAACCGCCTGAGAAGATAATTATCTCAGGCGGGTATTACTTACCAACCGCCTGAGATAATTGTATCTTCTCAGGCGGTTGGTAAGTAAAACCTGCTTGAGGTAACCATCTTCTCAGGCGGTCGGTACTTAAAATCCGCTTGAGAAAATGGGAGTCTATATATACCCCTGAGAAGCGTTGGAAAAACCTAACCCGGGCGAAACACTTAGACGCCGTTAGGCAGACAAAATTTTGTTTGCCGCCAAGTGTTCGCTGCCGTCGCCACCGAGCTTCGCCGTCGCCGCTTCCAGGTACGCCGAGCGAAGCCATTGCCGTCACCGCCGAGCTTCAAGGTAAACCCTAAACCCTTCGACCTTCCATCCTCCGTCGCCGTGCCGCCTCCCTCCCCGCCCTCGCCGCCGCCTTGCATATCCTTGGTTAGGGTTCCATAATTAGAAAATGGTAGGCATCCTTGGTTAGGGTTCGGTGGAATTCGAAAAACTGTCAAGTTCGGTGGTAGCATTGGTTAGGGTTCGGTGGGTAAGCATCCTTGGGTTGTCGGTTAACCATAGAAGCATGGACATTGCTATCGGATCATGTCCTTTTCTTTGGCAAGTAAGATGTTTTAATAAAAGCATTTGAGGTGCCATTAGATAACACTATACTACACATACTTGACCATTCAAAGTTTTGTGAGTTAGTACATGGAAATATTGCACATGGAAATATGACCATTCAATGATTTTATCCGATATTGCACATGGAAATATTCCAATATGTGATAAAATAAACAAAGAAACCCCTCTTGAGAAAATTAATTTTAGTTAAATGAAGAAGTCTCTCTGTTCAGCGAAATAAAGGCTAGTTGGTCATATCTTTAGATGGAAAGGTAAATTAATGGATTTTGAGAAGGATTAAATGCATTACAAATATGGTTTATCACAATAATGTGAGCACAAAAAGCGACTTTTGTTAAATATGCTTACTAAGTATGGCATTGAGTAGATCAGCAAGCTTGAAATTGTACTTAGGGTATCGAAATTGTATGAACAAGCATCTGAATTTTTGCCATAATTATCTTTAGAAAGCTCTTCTAGTCTATTGTGCTACATTTTTTGAAATTAGAAGAACTATTCTACAACTTCTCTATTCATTGTTACCTCAAATTCGGTTTAGAACTAATTAGAAACTGGAGTTGAAGTTAGTACCTGTGTACAGTGTTATCTGAAACAGCCACAAAATTTCTGAACTTTGAACAACCATAATTATGAAATTAGAAAAGCAACCTATGCATATCTATACATGTATGGAAATCTTAAAGAGTCCTCTATCAATTTTCTATTCAACGCTAAGGCTAAAATACGCAATAAATAGGTCTAAATTGAAGTACTGTTTAAGATGTTGTAACAATCCAAAATCTGGACAGTTATGTATTCAGTTGCTGTTTGGATCGTAATTTATAGTAGGATCATGAGTGAATAGTAGCATATGTACTGAAAATAGAGTGTAGTCGTCCCGCACTTCATCTCACAGGGTTGTGCTCCTTCGAATCGGTATCGCTATCCTGGTGAGCAACTTTAACATGCTTGTCACCCTCGCAATGTATAGAAACCTTTTGGTCAGTCGCCTTAAACCCTAGAATGCCTTATCAAATCCTAGAACACTTCCATCTTTTTCTTCATACAACACTTCATGTAGAGTTAATATGGCATTTATTAGATTTTTTGTCTTATTAGTTCTAGCATGGAAAGCCCTAAGAAGACTGGTCCTGGTAGTAATAATAAAGAAGACAATATGGAGTTTACTGACTCCAGCATCTCAGGCTCCTTTCACAGTCCATCGGATTCTTTTCCTAATATAAAAACTAAAAAGACTTCAGAGGATCTCGATTCGGAATATGATCCTGCCGACGAGGTATGGATCACGAATCTTAACTTCAGCAGTTCAAGTTAATGTTGGTTGTCAAGTATACGAAGTCTTATAATTATTTTCTACCTAGATTAATCACGAAGACAACGAGGTGACTTCGGCTCCTAAAACCGCGGAAGGTTCTCCAATGGATGAATCCTCAGCTTCACTCAAGCGGAAACGAGGATAATGAGGTCCCAATAAGGGTCCATTGGACTGCATCATGTACATAACAAGGGTCGGTCCATGTGGGCTTCCACAAGAACCACTGAATTCAGTTACCAAGTACCGTAAGGCATGCGGTTTTCTTGTTAGGGAGCTCGTGCTGATCACGACTGAGAATTGGAGGAAATTACCTGAGTAGACCAAGAATGAGTTGTGGGAAAGAATAAAGAAACAATTCAAGTTCCCGAAAGGCACGGAAGAATCTGTAAAGAAAGCAACATTGGTCTCTTGCGGCAAGAAGTTTCGTGGCTGGAAGAGCGAAATGAATGCTTATGTTAAGGCCGATAAGGTCCCTAGCCCGAGGAAGATGGGAAAAATCACACAAGCTCAGTGGCAAGAGTTTGTTTGTCAAAAGACCACACCTGATGCTATAGTCTAAGTGCAACTAGGTCAGTGCTTGCAAAAAAGAACAAATACCCTCATCGCTTGGGGTCTGCCGGATATGCCCCCAAAGTCTAGAAATGGAATAAGATATTAGACAAAATTACCAGTAAGGGCAATCCTCACCCATTAGAAGGCTGCGATGAGCGAACTCAGCGGTGGGTCTTTGCCCGGTCAGGTTTGACCAACGAGGGCAAACTTGAAAAGCCCGACTGTATGAATGAAGTAGAGAAAAAAATGAAAGAAGTAATTGAAAAGCAACAGAAGGGTCTCTTCAAGCCGAAGAGGGAGAATGACCAACTTACCGCAATCTTAGGAAGCCCTGAACACAGCGGACGGGTTAGAGCGGTCTCTTCTCAAATGTCTTGGCTAGATGGTTTCCCTAAAGATAAAGACACATATAGAAGACATGAGAAGTTTAAGAAAACACTTGATGAAACGATTGCCCAAAAGGTCAAAGAAAATATACAAGAAATAAGGAACAACTTAGACAATCGGGATAATTAGTAGCACCGAGTACAATGATGGTTCTGGTGCAAAAGGAGCAATTAGTATCTCCAACTACCTACCCTAGTAGCGTTGGTTCTGTGACAGGCTCAGGGTCAACCCATAAGTTCCCTGTCGATGATATTGCTAACGACAAATCTTGTCGTCTTCTTGTCCCGATCGGTAGAGCAGGGAACAAAACCAAACAGGTTGCCACTGCTATGGCAAAGCCTGATCGTGACTTCAACGGGAATCCACTTCTGTTGTATTATGCTGTGGTGCAAGTTCTTCAACTCATTGATCCTTTGGCACCAACGCGATATTGTGTTGGGCGATGAGCCAATTTCTAGCCCCGTCGCATCTCGAAATACTGCAACCCCATCTTCTAAGGTGAAAGTGTATGAAGATCCACTCCCAGTCTAGGAAGATCCACCCCGTCGCATCCACTCAGCAAGGATGATAGTAACCTTGCTAGTAAAGATATCCAAGAGCAACAAGTTGGACAACAGCTTCAAGCAGTACCAGAGCAAGCTGTTGCTAGTAAAGAGCAACCAGTTGAGCAACATCTTGAAGTAGTACTAGAGCCAGCTACTGGGAGTAAAGAGCAATCAGTTGAACAAAAGGTTCAACAATTCAGTGTCCAACTTTCGACGACTACTCCTCGATCATTAGTTCCTATCAAAGTTAGCTCATATGAAAATAAGAAACATTCATCAGAAGTGTCAAAGTATTTGGAAACTATGAAGGAAAATATTATAAAATCGAGTGCATCTCGTTCTTCTCATGAGCCAGAATTAGGAAATATCGAGGAGTGGGAAGAATACGGTGTCATGTATAATCGGCGGACGACTTTAGTTAAACCAAGAGTTCCAATATACAAGCTTGAGGATGTTCCTCCTAAATTTGAGAATGGGAAGCCGTTCATGACATCCGTACAACTTAGCAAACAACCCATCCCGCTCAAAAGAATGCATGAGTGGTACATCCTTGCCACATTTCGTATTCCAAAAGAAGCATTTTGGAGCACTGGAGAAGATAGACGAGTCATTTTATTTAAAGAGTTGCGTCCCCTTTTGCATCGGGGCATGCTCAAAATCAACCTGCTGCTCATCTGGTGCTTGTAAGTGCTCTAATATTTTGTATTTGTTTTTATTACTACACACATACACATTTCATGATATTATAACAATTTTGAACTTCTTCAATAGGATGCAATACATGGATAATGAAAAGTTGGCGCGCAAGACAGTTATCCTTGACCCTACTAGGATTGCAAAGGCATTATTCGACGTCCAGGCGGATCGAGACTCAGCAAAGTTCAAGCACATGAAAAAAAAAAGATTTTGAAAAAACAATCGCAAAACTTAAGAAGGATAAAAGGACAGAAGTTGCAGCTTACATAGGACATGCAATGTTTAACTTTGTCAGAGATGGCAAGGACCTCGTAAAGGCTCCGTACAACTTTGAGCAAGTTCGACACATGACATTGAAATATCAATTATTGGTAATTGTTAACACGTGTGTTTGTGTGTTTGCAGTGATCACTACATAATGATCTTCATCAAGCCAACACAGGGAATGGCAACAGTCTTAGACTCGGCCGATTTCCCACCAGATCGTTACAAAGATTTCCTTTCCATTTTGAAACTGTACGCTTATTCAATAATTTTAATTTACACACATTTAGAATGTGTTGACAAGTTTTATATGACATTTCTTGTATTACAACGCTTGGCGGTTTTACGCAGAATAGCTTGGCGGTGAGAGACCTTCCAATACGAATGCAGTGGACATTAAAACGTATTATGCTTGTCCGAAGTAGCCTGTTGGGAGTGTCTTATACGGGTATTATGTATGCGAGCATCTTAGGACCGCCGACGTATATAGGATGCATCGTGAGGATGTAAGTTATACTTAATGTCGATACCTTATTTTCTTACTTTTGAGTTTCATTTTGATTGTAACTAGCATAGTTTAATATTTATATTCTCTGCTGTTCAATATTACCAAAAACATTATTTTCATATTTTGATTCCAATTTCAAAATTCAATTGCTCATAGTACAACTGCTCCAAAAATACCAACTAAATTTCTGTATACTCTCACTTTGATCTATACTTTGAGATTGTTCAAACCAACACATTCTAAACCTTGTTATGTGTTATATTGCAGCACATGAAGAATATGAACGAAGAATGGCCGGTTTGTAGAATTATTTCTGATGGAGGAGCCGACGAGATTGCTTCTGAACTCTGTCAATTCATTCGCCGCGAAATTTTGCACAAAAGAGGGAAGTTCTTTAATGAGAATGGTGCAATAGCTGATGTGCCAGAACTTTGCGACTATGCCAATAGAAACAGTTTTTAGTAAAAACTTGTAAACTATGAGATGAATTGTATGTATACCTTGTACATATGTATATTGTTTTAGGGAAATTGACTTCCGTGAGATGACTTCTGTGATGATAATATTGTTGACTTCTGTTCTGTGATGATATTGTTGACTTCTGTTCCGTGATTATATTGAATTGACCTGGAAATTAGCAATAACAGCAGTAGTACTACATAGGTTATACCTTATCACAGGCGGTTATTTACCAACGGCTAGGAATGTCTGTGAAAAACAATTACCACAGGCGGCTAGATATAGGTAAAGAACCATCTGTGATAACCTAATTATCACAAGCGGTTACTGTTATGGTAGAAACCCGACTGCGGTAAAAAGTCTTCACATGCGGCTTGATGTAGGTCAACATCCGCCTGTGATAACACAATTATCACAGGCGGTTAGATATGCTACAAGACCTGCCTGTGATAAGACAATTATCACAAGCAGGTATGTATGCTGCACTACCCGCCTGTGATAACTTATCTTCACAGGCGGCTAGCATAAGTAAAAACTGCCTGTGATAATGTTTCTTCACAGGCGGTATCACTTCTCCGCCTGTGAAATTGCGGATTATCACAGGCTCTTCGTTTCATACGATTTTAAAAACCGCTTGTGATAATAGGTTTGGAGCTGCCTGCGATAAGGCTTATTGTAGTAGTGTCCGGTCCGGGGCTGTTGTTACTGCCTCCTCACCGGCAAAGTTCAGGGACTGAACATGCTCCCGCTGTTGTGTTGCTGTTATTGTCGCGCATGCACCGGAACAACCAGGCAAGCATCTCTGGTTCATCGCGTTGTTCCTATCCATCATCGCCACGGGCGCGCTGGAGCTGTGGTGGAGCGGGCTGAGCATTGAGGACTGGTGGCGCAACGAGGGGTTCTGGGTGATCTGTGGCGTCTCCGCGCAGCTGTTCGTCGTGTTCCAGAGCATGCCTGCTCAAGGTGCTGAGCGTCGTCAACACCATGTTCACCGTCACCTTCAAGGCGGCCGCCGGCGAGACTGCTGGTGCCGCCCACCATCCTCATCATCATCAACATGGTCGGTATAGTCGTCGGCATCTCCGATGTTGAGATTTGGTCTTTACGTATAGCTTACTGGTGGGCTTGTTCATTTGGACTAATTCTCCTGGTGGAAAGCTAAGGTGGTATGGAGAGGTGGCTAGGATGTTTAGTCCCACATTACTCACTAGATGGGTGTTCTCCAATATATAGTAACTGTTGCAGTGTTCTCAACATAAGAATAATGAGGGATGAAGGTTGCTGCTATGAACACAAACACATATGCACGCACGCATGCACGCACGCACGTTTTACGCTTTTACGCGTGTTTATCGTGTGACTTGTGATGTTGCGCGTTCGCGTCGTGACGAGTTGTGTTTTACTAAACAATTGTTTTTTCTATTACTCATATAAAAGGAAATATTTCATCACACTTAGACTGTCACGTCGACGTGTGGAGTAATTTGAGACATAACTGCAGATGCACATTTAATGTGCACGAATGCCCCATAACTACTCCCATCATTGCATGTTGAGGAACTTCAGAGGGCGGTTTTCTAGAATTATGGCAGATCGAATTTGAGACTGTTGGCAGACTCGAGTATAAAAGGAGATGTCTTGTATACTGAAGAACACATAGAAACACGCATGTCAGAAACTACACTGCGCTGTTGTTTTTTCCCTTGCCGTCCTTACGTTCGTTGTGCAGCGGATTGAGGGAGAGCGGTGTCTCTGAACCGACACCGGTAATCTGAAGACCCGCATGAGTGTCGGCGATCATGTTTTTGGGAAGTGCACTCGGGCGACCGCTTGTCGCACTTCCTACATCCACTACATCTTCATCAAGTTCGTCAATTTTATCGTCTACTTCATAGCAGGAAGATCTGTAAGTGGATCACTCGATCTATGGCTAATTTGATTTATTCGATGAGTGATTTATTCGCATACATATTAATTAAATTTTGTGTAATACTAGTGCTATTTATTTTGACTGCTAGTAGAATTGTTTTAGTTGTTTTGTTGTTTCATATTATCAAATTAGTTGAGTGCCAGGGTATTTTCCAACAATCCAGAAACCTGATAGAATTAACATGGATGGACTTACTGATGCGTTGAAACTCGAGCGATTTATCGGGGGTGACAATTTTAAGAGATGGCAGACATAGGTCAAGTTCTGGCTCATGTCGATGAAGATCCGGTGGGTGATTTCCCCAATTCTTCCTCTCACTGAGGAGCAGAACTGTGACTATAAACTGGATACTTCAAATTGTCTTGGCTGCTTATTGTCACCCCTGTCAGATCAGCTATGTAACAATCACAAGACGCACATTTCTACTAAGGAATTATGTGAGGCCCTAGACCGCAAATATGAAGAGTCAGATGTTGGACGTGAACTGTATGTTAATGACCAGTACCACGAATACAAGATGGTCGATGACCGATCTATCGTGGAACAGGCTCATAAGATCTAGCTTCTGGTGGGGGAACTTGCACATTTTGATACTATCTTGCCTGACAAGTTCGGGTTGGAAGAATTATTTCCAAACTGTCTTCATCTTGGAGGAGTTTTTCCACGAGCCTTAAACACAAGAAAGAGGTTATGACTATTGAAAGTCTGATTTCAACTCTTAATGTTGAGGAAAAGGCAAGATCCAAGGATATGCCTTGTTCTATTCCGCAAGAAGGAACTCCCTCTATATGCCAATGTGGTTGAAGATAAATCTGGTGGTGGCAATAAGAACTGAAAAGGAAAGACCAAACAAAACACTAGCTTTAAGAAGAAGAAGAAAGAAGACATGACTTGCTTTGTGTGCGATGAGCTTGGCCACATAGCCAGGAAATGCCGCTACAGAAAAGGCAAGAAAGGCGGTGGTCAGAAATCTGTGAATATCACTATTAGCGAGGCTAGAGGAGCATCTGGATCAGTGTATGCTCTAGAAGTTCTTCTAGCATGCCGTTCCAACGATTGGTAGTTAGACACGGGAGCTAATGTTCATATTTGTTCTGACTACAATTTATTTTCTTCTTATCAGGTCACCGACAGTTGCTTCGTCTTGATGGGCAATGAGTCTAGGACTGCTGTACATGAAATTGGAAGAGTCGATCTGAAGTTGACCTCTGAAAAGACTGTCTCTTTGAATAATGTGCATCACGTCCCTAGAATAAATAGCAACCTGATTAGTGGTTCTCTATTTTGTCGTGATGGCTATAATTTAGTGTTCGTGTCGAATAAATTTATTGTTTTGAAATTTGGTTTACTAATCAGAAAAGGCTATGATAGTGGAGGCCTGTTCCGCCTTTTAGTTGTTGAAGATTGTAATAATCTTGTAAACTCAGTTGCTTGTTCTAGTTCTGAAGGCAATGAACGAGAGGCTACTGTTTTGCGCTCTCAGCTTTGTCACATTAATTATGATCACATCATTAAATTGTCCAAACTTAATTTGATTTCGAAAATTCCTTTTGAAAGAAGATCTAAGTGTCATGTGTGTGTGCAAGCTAAACATCCACGTAAACCCTTTAAAAGCGTGGAAGAGAAGAGCTTGTCACCACTAGATCTTATTCACTCAAATTTGTGTGAAATGAATGGAGTTTTGACTAGAGCAGTAAAGAAATATTTTATATCTTTTATTGACAATGCTACAAGATATTGTCAACTCTATCTTATTAAAATGAAATATTGAGGAACTAGATTGTTTTAGAATCTATAAGGAGGAGGTAGAAAATCAACTAGAAAGAAAAATCAAACATGTTAGGTACGATAGAGGAGGAGAGTATCTTTCTAATAATTTCGGCGAATATTGTGCGGAACATGGAATGATCCATGAGACAACGGCTCCCTACTCGCTCCAATCTAATGGGGTGGCTGAACGGAAAAACCAAACACTTACAGACTTGGTTAATGCCATGTTGGTCAGTTCGGCTTTATCCAACTCATGGTGGAGAGATGCCGTTTTGACCGCATGCTTTGTGCTTAATCGAGTTCCATCATCCAAGGGTGAAATAACCCCATATGAAGGATGGAAAAGAAGAAAGCCTGCTCTCAGTTTCTTACGTGCATGGGGCTGTTTGGCCAAACTTACTGTGTCTGCATGTAAAAAACAAAATTTGGGACAATAAACTGTGGACCATGTCTCTCTATGTTACGCACAACATAGTGCAGCCTATAGATTTTTAGTGATTAAATCTGAGATTTCTGATGTACACATTAACACCATGACTGAATCTCTTGATGCCACATTTTTCGAAGATATTTTTCCAATGAAAGATAGAGTTGCAGGTTGAGCGAGGCATCTACTAGTTTAACTCCTGATCTTTTTTCAATATTCGTACCTTGTTCTTACACTGAAAAACCTATTGAGTATGACAATACAAATATTGCTTCTCGAAGGAGCAAGAGACAAAGGATTGAAAAATCCTTTGGTGACGATTTTATTGTCTACCTTATTGATGATACACCCAAAACACTTTCAGAGGCATATGCATTGCCAAATGCAGGGAGCTTAAAGGAGGCAGTACATAATAAAATGGAGTCCATTTTAACAAATAGAACTTGAAAATATGTGATTGTCCAGTTAGGTGTAAACCTGTTAGGTGTAAGTGGATATTCAAAAAGAAAATCAAACCAGATGGTACAGTCGATAAATATAAGGCTAGACTTGTAGCCAAGGGATTTACCTAAAAGGAAGGCAAGGATTTTTTCTATACTTATTCACCTGTTGCTCGGCTAACCACAATCCGTGTGATTGTTGCACTTGCTGTGTGTCATGATCTCCTCATCCATCAAATGAATGTGAAGACGACTTTCCTAAATGGCGAGCTCAATGAGGAGATCTATATGAAGCAGTCTGATGGTTTTGTGTTGCCTGAGCAAGAGAAGAAAGTGTGTATGTTACAAAAATCCTTGTATGGCCTCAAGGAGGCACCAAAGCAGTGGTATGAGAAGTTTCATAGAACTATGACCTCAGCAGGCTTTGTGGTAAATGACGCTGACACATGTGTGTACTATCGGTTTGGTAAGGGTAAAGGAGTAATATTGTGCTTATATGTTAATGACATATTAATTTTTTTATACTAGTATCAATGTGATAAATGATGTAAAATAATTCTTGTCCCAAAATTTTGATATGAAGAATTTGGGAGAGGTTGATGTTATTCTAAACATCAAACTGATTAAGGGCGAGAATGAGATTACTTTAAAACAATCTCATGATGTGGAGAATATTCTGAGTCGATTTGGGTACTTGTTGGCGACTGTTATACACCAATTTCACCAGTCAATATAACTCAATTATGTGAAGGAATTGTCATTTCTTGCACATATCACATTTCTATTTAACCTAATTCCACTTGTCCTTGAAGAAAGTAGTGCATGCACGGATTCTATGCAGAAATGAAGTGAAACAAGGGGATGAATCTTATAAAATATCATTCTAGCCAATCAAGCGACGCCACGTGGCACCACATGGATCAAATGGCCCACAAACAGAAGTATCCAAGGCCATCCAATGGTGTATCACCAATATCAGTCAATGGGACCCACCTGTCAGTCACCTGGAGAAAGCATACCGCAAAAGGGGCCAGGACCAGGTCGGCCGACTCCCCTAGTCGGCCGACTAGTTCCTGGCGCTTTTCTCGGTCACTCCATGTGGTGGCTTCTCCCGGATTGAAGTGGTCATGAGTGACTGATTCACACGCTTTTAGTGGCGGGAACTGACCCTTCTCCAGGCTATAAATAGGACCCATCACCCCTCACTTCAACACAGACCACTTGAGTATTCATCCATTGTATCCACTACTCTCTATAGATTTAGAGGAGTATAGGCTGTAGAGAGGAGAGTCTCTAGTCCATAGTCCAAGTAGGAGAGGAGTAGAAGGAGTCTCTTCCCAATTGGGAAAGGTATGTCTCTCATATTCCTATTTGTATTTGTGACACTATTCATAATAAAAATGATATCTTTAGTATTCTGTTGTTCATATACTTGGATGAAGTGTTTCTTGTTTGATTTTGGATTCCATGTATGTGGTAGGAATATTATTTATGATTGAGCTATACCATGATCATTACATTATCATAAACACTATAAACCTCCACTATAGTCTAATTAGCTATGATACGACTATGTTAATATGAATCACTTATGCTATGAATTAACATTGGTTTAACGATGATTTAGTTCATTGCCTTAGGATGGCTTATGCCAAGGATTTTAAGGTAATTACTTAATATGCTAGCATGGTGCTAGGATAGAGAGTAGCATTGAATGTCTCGTAGACCCACAGATTGAAGAGGTAGGCAGTAGGTGGTGACAATCCTATCTGTCCTTTGTAATCCTCCACGTTCGGCTATGCCACAGGCTCTTGGCGGGAGTCGCCTATTGTTGCTAGGGGTAATATGCTAGCATGGTGCTAGGATAGAGAGTAGCGTTGAATGTCTCGTAGACCCACAGATTGAAGAGGTAGGCAGTAGGTGGTGACAGTCCTATGTGTCCTTTGTAATCCTCCACGTTCGACTATGCCACAGGCTCTTGGCGGGAGTCGCCTAGTGTTGCTAGGGGTAAACCCGTGCCCGATGTGTTAATCCACTTAGCATGAGAATTCATGATTAATATAATTATTAGTACTAAATTAGACTATCTGTATGTACATTAGAAGCATAGGAGGAGTCTCTACCTAACTCTTAGCCTAGTTCCTCTATTACCATATTTATCCTCTTAAGATAGAATGCTCTTGTGTGTGTCACACTACCTCAACTTATTATTTAACCCATCCTTGCTAGAACCCTACCTAGACCAACCTAAGCCTTTCCACTTGATTGTTTTACTTCGATCCAGCCTTCCTTTGGGAAAAATATAAATGACACCCTTTGGGAATACTCTTTAAAGGGGAAATGCTACATCGATAGTTTCCGTGCGCTTGTGGACGTTCATTTAAGAATCAAAACCTACCAACAAGCATTTCTGGCACCACTGCTAGAGGTGAATTGTTAGTAGTGCGTAAGAAATATCAACAAGCATGTCTGGCGCCATTGCCGAGGAAGGCAACCGAAGTATTGCATGATTGAGTGAATAGGATAGGACCCTGGTAGGATTTAGTGGGATGACCCCTCTTTATTTTCGCATTTTATGTGAAAACAGGTTAGTGTATGTCTGATTTCCGCTTGCCAGAAAACTTTGTTGAAGATCCTGAATACCTTCTGAGAGATCGACCTCGTGTCGTGACTCCTCAGAAGCTTCAAGTGGCAAAGCAAGCCAGCACAACCGCACCAATCACCAACACGCTAATGGCTCAGAAGATCCTTCGTGAGTTTTCGGCTCCCTCTGCTAACAATGTGCCTGTTGGGCCCACTGTTAGCACAGGAGACATGAACTTCAAAATCAAGACTGGCCTAATCACTATGGTGCAAGCCAACCTATTTTGTGGGAAGGATAACGAGGATGCAAGTGCTCACTTGCAACCAGTGACAGGCCTAGGATTTTGTCAATGGGTATGCCGCACAGAAAAAATTCATATGCAATCTAGTAAACAATTGTAAAATTTATAACATAATTTGATATGTTAAAAATAAACAACATAGTATTTTTTTAATTTAACAAACTATAATATAAATATTTAAAAAATATAGCATAAGATGCCAGTAGTTCCAGCAAAACAGTTGACGACTGAATCATCAGCTAGAGCAAGATCAGCCAAGTCAACAAAACTGCAAGCACAAGTTCCAGGAACAATTTTAGTTGAAAATTTTAGTGGAAATGATGGTATAGGGCATGGTACTATTATTTATTAATACTCTCTCCATTTCATTTTATTTGTCACCGGTTAGTTATTTTTGAACTAGTTGGTGACAAATAAAACAAAGGGAGTATTTATTAGTGAATATCATTTAGAATTCCTAAAAGAAAGTTAGTGTTACAAATCATGCTAGTTCATAAGAATAGAATTGTGTTAGTGTTATAAATCACCCGCACGGCAACGTTGAAGACAGTGTCATGGCGTGAGGGCGTGATGGTGAAGGCAGAAGAGCATAATAGAGTTCAATCAAATCAATCAGAAATCGAATCCCAGTGTCCCCAATAGTCTTCCTTGTGCAGGTAACGCTGTGTTGCTACATACGCCGTGTGCACACAACCGAATCAGTCGATCCCTTGTGGCGTCTACACTTGCCCCAGGGTATGCCGCGGCCCACCGGGCATACCTTGTGGGTCCGCCCATGCCTGCAACAGTTCCTTGAGATTTGTAGCACTTTTAAGATAAAAGACTTATATCCTGATGTTGTCCGTCTTAGGCTGTTCCTGTTCTCTCTTCATGGGAGAGTGAAACAGTGGTTCTACGCAAACCGAAGTGTTGCAGACACCTGGGAGAAATGTTCTACGACATTCCTCACCAAGTTTTTCCCGTTGGGCAAGACCAATGCCCTACGCGGAAGAATTTCCAGCTTCCAGCAAGATGCCAAGGAATCTATTCCCGAAGCTTAGGAAAGGCTTCGGGAGTATATCCTAGCCTGTCCCCACCATTGAATGGATGACTGGCTCATAATCCAAAACTTTTACAACAGACTGATCCCTTCCGCCTATGACCATATTGATGATGCTGTTGTAGGTGCCTTCTTCTCATTGACGGTGCCCAAAGCCAAAGATTTGATTGAGAAGATGGTGTCAAACATGGGTTGGAGCAACAAGCGTCTCCATACCCACTAGCGAGGCATGCACACCTTGAAGGAGGTGGACATGATCGCTGCCAAATTGGGCCTCCTTATGAAAAATATTGATGGACAAGGCAATGGTGAGGTATGTGGCAATGCCTATGCCTTAGACTCTCACATCACTTGTGAAGTCTATGGCAACACAGGCCATTTGGGCAATGACTGCTCAGAAACCCATGAGGATGCCCTATACGTAGCCAATAATGGAAACAACAATGGATTTCGTCCATGAGGTCAAGGATGGGGCCAACCACGCCCATTCTTTCAAGGAAGGTACAACAACAATGGCAACAATGGAAATCAACCCAACTTGAGAGAACTTGCCATTGGCCAGCTGAAGATCAATGAGGCTATATCCAAGAAGCTATCGACCAATGACAAGACCCTAGAAAGCATAAATACCAAGATTGAAGGATTATCCTCAACCTTCAAGAATCAATTGAGTTTCAACAAGATGTTGGAGACTCAGTTGGCTCAACTGGTAGTTGTTGTTCCTCCAATGGAGAATGGCAAGATGCTAGGACAACCCGAACCTCCCGTGGAAAATGTCAACATGATTTCTTTACAAGGAGGCAAGTGGCTGAAGGACCCCGGATGTCCTACAATCTCATGCTCAATTGGGGCACACCACTTTGACAAGGCCCTTTGTGACCTTGGAGCAAGTGTGAGTGTGATTCCCAAGGTGGTTTTCGACCAGCTGAACTTCACAGAGCTTACTCCAACACCAATGCAGCTCCAACTGACCGACTCCTCAGTCTGTTATCCGACGGGTATTGCTGAAGATGTCCTGGTGAAAATACGGAACTGCTTCATACCCATGCATTTCGTGGTGCTTGACATGGAGGTCGAGAAGGATACGCCGCTCATTCTTGGGCATACATTCCTAAGCACCGCAAAGGCTCACATATATGCGAGAGCTGGAGAAGTCCACTTCCATATCAATGGCAAGGAGGAGAAGTTTAACTTTTGCCCAAAGTTGGAGCAATGTTCCATGATCCGTATCTAGTATGGGCCAAATGTTAAACACATTCAAGAGGTCGAAATCACACCTCCAAAGGTAGACCCGCTCATTGCATTTATGAGAAAATTGATCTATGCGAAAAACCCGTCTTATCGTCCACGCCGACACCCCAAGAAGACGGAGAAGTCCGAGCCTCCTCAAAGGCCCAAGTCCACCAAGACGCCAAAGAAGGAATGGCGGAAGAAGCAAGACAATCCGTCCAAGCTCATCCCTCCAGGTCTGGATGTCAAGAAATTAAGAAGGAGGAATGTCCATCTCATCGGACGGTGGAGAGACCTAGCCAATAGGTTAAATTGGTAGTTATCATTTTCTTTGTTTTTTATTTTCTCTTTATTTGGATTTCCCCATTTAGTTTCATTCTCCCACTGCATATTTGATTTTCTTAGCAAGTTGAGAATCTTATATTATCAACTATCATTTTTATTTCTTTATTTTTCACAAAAAGAAAGTTGTTGGGTTTTGGAGAAAGGAATTTTTATTTGGAAAACAATTTTTCTGAGTTGCAAAAGTGGTATTTCACCAACATGTTCATTCCATAGCCGTTCGGGAGCTACCTGCAAAAAGGGAGAATAGGGAGGGCCACCTGTCAGGTTGGGCGACCCCCCTGCTCGGCCGACTAGGGGAAAAAGCCAATTTGGCTCTCTCTCCTCCAACGACTACATTTGGTGCCTTAGTGACCATTGGGGATTGCACACTATAAATGCTGGCTATGAGGAGCTCTTCTCCTCACACTTCACCTCATTTCATACATACCCAAAGTCACTCTTGCTCAAATTGTTTTCTTGCTCTTCATTGAAGCACCCTTGCTTAAAATCCAACTCAAAAATATTTGCTTTTGTTTGCATTTGCAATTTGTTCTCAAGTTCTTCAAGGGAAAACTCGTCGGGGTTTTGTTTTCACTAACATCACCTCTTTCGAGTTTTTGCCTTGTTGTGTTCTTGTTTGTTGTGCCCATGAAAGGAATGAAGAGGTTGTTTGGAAAGAGGAAGGAGATTGCAAGCTCAAGCCATGGTGGAGACTCAAGTGCACGCCCCTCTTCCGTTGCTACACCAAGTTCACGGAGGAGGAGTGTAGGAGAGGACACTCTGATGGGTGAGATGAGCAACCCTCACCAACTTCTTCACGACGACGACCTCGATATCCAAAGTGAAGTTGAAGATCAACACGCAAGCTCCTCTAAGATTGTGAGTTTTCTCCTACGAAATCTTATGATCCGGATTTGATCTCCAAAATAGGTATGGATTCCGAATTCTTTTCCATTTGGCGTGCATTAGGATGGGAAAACTTTGCTCACATAGAGGAGAAAGGTTCACGCCTTCTCTCCATACAATTCCTTTGCACACTCGAGATAGGATTTGATGGTATTACTTTTTGAAAGTGCATCTAGGACTCCCTTGTGGGTTTTGGATGATTTATGACAAGCAATTGGGATTCTAACCTCTTTGTTGAGATGAATGCAGGCCTATAATAGAAAAATGAGCAAAATACCAAAAAGAAGGGATGATGAGGAGCAAAGTGGAAATGAGCTCAAGGAAAAAGAGTAGTAGATTATTGTGTATGGAGTGTGTTAAGGAAACACACCCCAAGAGCTCAATCATAATTAAACACACATATTGCACAAAGTTACACAGGACCGGACTAGTCCGATCACAGCCGGACTAGTCCGATAACCTTTCTGCACCAGATCGGACAAGTCCGATATCCGTCGGACTAGTTCGATATCTTTATTACTAGAATCGGACTAGTCCTCCCCAGTGCGAACTAGTCCTCAAAACACTACACAAGTCACACGAAATCGGACAAGTCCATTATCAACCGGACTAGTCCGATATTCTTTCTGATCCATATCGAACAAGTCCGGTATTTGCACGGACTAGTCTGAAAAACTCACTGATCTAAATCGGACAAGTCCTCCAAGTGCGGACTTGTCATCCAACACACATAGGGTTTCACATGTCCGGACAAGTCCGATGGACATCGGACTAGTCCGAAGATTTATAGTAGCGAAATCGGACAAGTCCATTTTTAGCCGGACTAGTCCGATATTTCAGGACACTTAGGGTTTGCTACACACAGCACACCAGACTAGTCCGGTGACCACCACGGACTAGTCCGAACTTTCTGAACCCTAACGGTAACTTTTAGAAACCCCATATAAATAGAGGTGCACGGCCCAATTTCAAAAACTCTCGAACCCTAGCGCCGTCACACCTCCCAAGAGCCTCAAAAACGACATCTCTCCACGAAATTAAGTGCAACATCGATCAATCCCTTGAGGATTCACTCTAGATCATTGGAGAGACACTTGCAACACCACACTGAGCTCTTGGTTTGATTCTCTAACACGCTCCTACGTTTCAATTGTAACTTTTGAGTGTGTTTTCGGTGGCATTGTGTTTTGTAATCTAAGGGAGCTCTCAACGTGTGAGAACGCCCCTTGAATTCGGTTATTCACCCCTTTGTGATTAGTGGAAGAGGATTGGCCTTCGTGGAGATCCAACGAGGGTAGGGTTGGAGAATACCCAGTCCTTTTGTGGACTCCTCAACATGGACGTAGGTTGCCTTCGTGGTAGCCGAACCACGGGATAAATCATTGTGTCTTGTTTTAGTGTTCATCATTCTAATTAATCAACTCAATCTAGGGTTTCATACACATTGCTCATCTTATGTTAAATTGTTGAACATAAGACTTAATTATGATATAATCCAGCATATAACTGTTGTTTGATTCTATATTTCCACTGTACAAATAAAAGAATCAAACCAATCAATCAAGTTTAATCAACTTAGTCCGTGAACACCAGACTAGTCCGCACTTTACCGGACTAGTCCAATATTTCTGGTATTGAACTAATTGTTGAGTGTTGCAAGATCCGACAATTTTCAAAAAGGCCTATTCACCCCCCCTCTAGGCCTACATTCAATTGGTATCAGAGCAGGTTCTTCAAGAAAGAGTCTAATCACTCGAAGAGATCATGTCAGACATGAAGGACATCCACAAAATCAACAACCAAGAGGAGGTTAACAACGACAAGACCCAAAAAGTGGAGAAGTACCTCGAAGCCATTCAAGACTTCGAGGACGATGATGAGGAGACGCTGGAGCTAAAGGCACTCCTCAGAAAGAAGGCACTTTCCAAAGGGAAAGCGAATGTTGAAGAGAAGAAGAAGGGGAGTAGTCACACTGACTACTCCCGATATCCTTTTAACTATGATCGTCTAAATTCCAATAACAACCATTACTTATCTATCCCACTTGGAAAAGCCCCACACTTTGATGGAAGTGATTACTCAATGTGGAGGTAGAATATGAAGATGCATTTGATTTCCCTAAATCCAAGTCTATGGCATGTTGTATGCACAGGGATAGATATTTCGGATGACGACGAAGAGCTCACCCCAAGCCAAGAGCAGGCCATTCATAGAAACGCTCAAGCCGCAGCTGTAATCACCTCCTCACTCAGTTGGGACGAGTTCACCAAGGTGGATGGACTCGAAATTGCTAAGGAGATATGGGATACTGTGCAAACTGCACATGAAGGTGGCCGACATGTGCGTGAAGCAAAGATTGAGACGATCGAAGGCGAACTAGGAAGATTCGCAATTAAGGAAGATGAGTCACCCCAAGATATGTACAATCGATTGAAGACACTTGTTAACAAAGTTCGATCATATGGGAGCAAGAAGTGGAATGACCACGAGGTTGTAAAGCTCATCCTTAGAGCTTTTATGCCTCGCAATGTCACGCTATGTTGCATGATTAGAGAAAGCCCCGGATACAAAAAGATGACTTCGGATGAATTGCTTGGAAAAATTATCAACTTTGAGATGATGGAAAAACAAGCAAAGCACGTCAAGGAAATTTCCGACCTCACCTCGGCTAAAAAAAAAGGGGTTGCTTTAAAGTCCACCCTCAAGCCTCTATCCAAAGAAGCAAGAGAAGCACAACTAGAGGAAGACAGTGATGAAGAGAGCAGTGAGCTAGATGAAGAGGACATGATATTATTCATGAAAAAGTTCAAGAGAATAATGAAGAAAAGACAAGGGACAAAATCAAGTGAAGGCAAGTACAAAGAAAGAACAAAGCCAAAGTTGATACTTGCGTGCTATAATTGTGGTGAGTATAACCACTTTATAGTTGATTGCCCATATGAGGAGAACAAGAAGAAGACCAAAGAATCCAAGCTTCAACCTAAGAAATTCTTCAAGAAGAAGAAACAAGCTGAACAAGCGCACATTGGGAAGGAGTGGTACTCAAACGATGAGTCCTCATCATCCGATGAAGAAGAGATGGCTAGCATAGCCATCGAGAGCACGTCCAAGAAATCTACACTCTTCCCTACACTCGGTGCAACGAAGGGAAATGGCACTTGCCTTATGGCAAAGGAAGGTAAACGCAAGGTAATCATCAAAATCCCTTCCGTGCATTCCTACTCTAGTGATGATGAAATAGATAGTGATGATGAGGATATGCTAAATGGACTATATAGGAAAAATGCAACAAAAATGAAATTTTTACTTGATCAACTTGTTGAGAAGGAGATGTTAATTCATCGTCAAGAGGACATGATTATCTCCCAAAAGGAGGAGTATGTCGAACTTGACAAACTTCTAGAGCTTGAAAAGGAGAAAAACAATTCACTAGAGTTTGAGTTAGCTTCAAGCAAGAAAGCTTGCTTGGAGTTAACTGACTCAAATGTTGCAATCAAGGACCAACTTGCTGACCTGATCAAGGTTAACAAGATCCTTGAAGTGCAAGTTGAGTCACTCAAGCTGAGTGAACCTTCCTCCTCTTCAAATTCACCTTCTCAACCCACTAAAACCGAGTTTGCTCATATGTGCACATGTAGTAAAGCTGACACCAGGTTCAAAGGGAAGTCAACCTCCACAAAGGATAAAAATCCTACCCAATGTGGCATATTTGACAAGGAGAAGATCAACTATGCACGTAGCGCATACTTGGTCCAAATACCTCCAAATGTCAAATGTGGCATTGGTTACTCTTATGATGAAAAGCAGCATGCTGGAAGTCATAAGAATAACAAGGGAAGGATTTCTTTTGTGAAGGGAAGACCCTCTCAAAATGGTAAGTCGAAGGATAAAAACTTGAACTCACATGAATACTGGACTAGTCCGGTTGGTGTCCGGACAAGTCCGGCCCCCCAGACTAGTCCGATTCATAAACAACAACAGCTATTATTCAAAACTTTTGATGCCTCCTATGTGTTAATGAGAAATAATCTTGGCAATGTCTGTGCTTATTATGTTTGGCCACGCCATGGGAACACAAAATCCCATGTGTGGGTGCCCAAATGTATTGTAACTAACCTACAAGGACCCAAGCAAGCTTGGGTACCTAAAACCAAAGCATAATTTGTTTTTGCAGGCCTATTCCTCCGCTGGATCCAAATGGGTGCTAGACAGTGGATGCACCAACCATATGATCGGAGAAAGGAGGATGTTCGTGGAATATGAAGAGAATGAGGATCCAAACGAGGGCATCTACTTCGGAGATAATAGTCAAGAAAGGGTGCTCGGTACTGGTAAAATTGCAATATCCTCTCAACACACACTTTCTCATGTTTTACATGTTGAATCTTTAGATTATAACCTGCTGTCCATATCTCAACTATGTGACAAAGGTTATAATTGCTTGTTCACTAATGAGGGTGTGACCATCTCTAGGAGGAGTGATGGTTCCATTGCATTCAAGGGTATGTTGAAGGGAAAGCTTTACCTTGTTGACTTCAACAAGGATAAAGCTGAACTTGACGCATTCTTGATTGCAAAAACCAACATGGGTTGGCTGTGGCATAGACGGCTAGCGCATGTTGGTATGAGGAATCTTCAAAAACTCCTCAAGGGCGATCACATCCGCGGTTTGAAGGATGTTGTTTTTGAGAAAGACAGACCTTGTAGCGCGTGCCAAGCCAGGAAGCAAGTTGGAGCACATCATCCCGCAAAGAACGTCATGACTACAACAAGACCACTCGAACTACTTCACATGGACTTGTTTGGTCCAATTGCTTACATAAGCGTCGGCAGTAACAAATACGGTTTAGTTATCATTGATGATTTTTCTCGCTTCACTTGGGTTTTCTTTTTGCATGATAAGTCAGAAACACAAGGAACACTCAAGAAGTTCTTCAAGCGAGCTCAAAACAAATTTTCATTGACAATCAAGAGTATTCGCGATAATGGCACAGAGTTCAAGAACACACAAGTGGAGGAGTACCTTGATGAAGAGGGCATCAAGCACGAATTTTCAGCACCATACTCGCCACAATAAAACGGAGTTGCCGAAAGAAAGAACCGAACACTCATAGAGATGGCAAGAACAATGCTCGATGAGTACAAGACTTCGGATCGATTTTGGGCGGAAGCGATTAACACCGCTTGCCACGCTGCAAATCGACTTTATCTTCATCGACTACTCAAGAAGACTCCCTATGAGCTACTTACCGGTAACAAACCAAACATTTCATATTTTCGAGTTTTCGGTTCTCCATGTTATATCCTGAACAAGAAGCCTAGGACTTCAAAGTTCACTTCAAAGTCCGATGAAGGTTTCTTGCTTGGTTATGATTCGAACACTTACCTATCGTGTTTTCAACAAGGTCTCCAGACTTGTTGAAGTAGCACGTGACATAGTGTTCGATGATACTAATGGCTCCCAAAAGGAGCAAGTTGATCCATGTGAATTAGGTAAAGAAGAAGCTCCTTGTCAAGCATTGAAAAGAATGGCTCTAGGCGAAGTTCGACCACAAGAGCCACCTTCACACGTACATGAGGAAAATGAACCACAAGAGGAGACCATCAATCAAGGGGGAGCTTCAACACAAGATCAACCACAAGAGTACGAAGATGATCAACAAGTCAATGAAGGCAACCACTTAGGGGGAGAAGCAGACAATCATGAAGGCACAACTCCTCAAGTGCCACACCCAAGAGTACACCAATGCGTCCAAAGGGATCACCCAATCGACAACATCATCAGTGACATCCAAAAGGGAGTAACCACTATATATCACATAGCTAACTTTTGTGAGCATTATTCGTTTGTATCCTTTTTTGAACCACGCAGGATTGAGGATGCATTGAAGGATCCGGACTGGGTGGTGGCAATGCAAGAAGAATTGAACAACTTCAAGCGGAACGAGGTGTGGGAACTTGTGGCAAGACCCAATGCAAACATCGTCGGCACCAAGTGGGTCTTCCGCAACAAACAAGACGAACACAGGGTGGTGACAAGGAACAAGGCACGACTTGTGGCCAAAGGGTACTCAAAAGTCGAAGGTTTGGATTTCGATGAGACTTTTGCTCCAGTAGCTAGGCTTGAATCTATTAGAATATTACTTGCATATGCTACTCACCATGATTTCAAGCTGTATCAAATGGATGTGAAAAGCGCCTTCCTCAACGGACCGATCAAGGAAGAGGTGTACATGGAGCAACCACCCGGGTTTGAAGACGAAGAGTTCCCCGACCACGTATTCAAATTGCGTAAGGCTCTCTACGGCCTCAAACAAGCTCCTAGAGCTTGGTATGAGTGTCTTAGAGATTTCTTAATTGAGAATGGTTTTCAAATTGGCAAAGTAGATTATACATTATTTACAAAGAATTTAGACAATGATCTCTTTGTTTGTCAAATTTATATTGATGATATAATCTTTGGGTCAACTAATCAATCTTTTTGTGAGGAATTTAGCAAAATCATGACAGACAGGTTTGAAATGTCAATGATGGGAGAATTAAAATACTTCTTGGGATTCCAAGTGCGGCAACAAAAGGAAGGAACGTTCATAAGCCAAACCAAGTACACGCAGGACATACTTAAAAAGTTTGGCATGGACAAGGCAAAGCCCATAAAGACCCCCATGGCAACAAATGGCCACTTGGATCTCAATGAAGATGGACCTAACGTCGACCAAAAGGTATATCGCTCCATGATTGGATCTCTACTCTATTTATGTGCATCTAGGACAGATATTATGTTGAGTGTATATTTGTGTGCAAGATTTCAAGCCAACCCTAAGGAATGTCACTTGACAGCCGTAAAAAGGATCTTGAGATATTTAGTTCATACATCCAACTTTGGTCTTTGGTACCCAAAGGGCTCAAAATTCAATCTCATTGGTTACTCCGATGCAGATTATGTCGGGTGCAAAGTAGATAGAAAAAGCACCTCCGGCACATGCCAATTCCTAGGGAGATCCTTAGTTTCTTGGTCCTCTAAGAAACAAAATTCCATTGCCCTATCCACAGCTGAAGCGGAGTATGTTGCAGCCGGGAGTTGTTGTGCACAACTCCTTTGGATGCGACAAACTCTAAGGGATTACAGTTACAATATGAACCGTATTCCTCTCCTTTGTGACAATGAGAGTGCCATTAAAATTGCCCACAATCCTGTTGAGCACTCTAGAACTAAACACATAGACATAAGACATCATTTTTTTAGAGACCATTCTATGAAAGGAGATATAACCATCTCACATGTCAACACCCAAAAGCAATTGGCCGACATATTCACCAAGCCACTTGATGAAAAGCGTTTTTTGCAAACTCCGAAATGAACTAAATATCCTTGATGCTCGGAGTGTGGCTTGAAAAGTTGCATACCTGTATGAATTCTTCAAAAATGTTGATTGAATTGTGAAAATCATCTCTCTCAATTTTTCTCGAAAAACTATGTCAATTACTAGATCTTGATGAATTATGATCATTGTTTGATTATTGTATGCTTACTGGTCAAATTCATCAAGATTAATTGATTTGATTTGCCCTTCTATTCTCTATTTATGAACCTTCAAATATATATGAATGGGCTATGCAAATTTCTCCTGGTGACCACAGACTAGTCCATGGTTACCCGGACTAGTCCGCCCATGCAGACTAGTCCGCTGAGTGCCGGTTAGGCCGGACTAGTCCGATACACCACGGACTAGTCCAATATAGCTCTCAGGATGAGTTCGGACTAGTCCGGTTATCTCCGGACTTGTCCGATTTTTTGTGTCCATAACCCTAGCCGCCACCAAACCCTAATTCCTCTCATCCCCACTCTTGCTCACGCACTCTCTCTCTTGCACTCGAGCTCCCAAGGTGATTCCTTGCTCCCTCCATCAAAAAGGTCCGCATTTTGGCGGAAATCAAGCTTGACCTCGTGCGGATTGAAGCTAGCGGACTTGTCCGGGCTCCAACTGCCTAATCTTCAAGGTTCAATCGATTTCTTCGGTAATTTTCTCCCAAACCCTAGAAATCTTGTTTTTCTCCATTGTTGATTGAATAGCCTAGCATCTTTCACTATATACATGCTTCCTTGATGTACTACGTGTATGCTAGACTTATAGTGCATTAGGAATCAGTTTTTGTCCAAACCGTTAGGTTTTTGAGGATGAACACCGGACTAGTCCGGTCCATGCACGGACAAGTCCGGTCCCCCGGACTAGTCCGTGCTTGTGCACCGGACAAGTCCAATGTTTCTGAACCTAAAACCTAATTCCTCAATTTCTCAATGCAATTCCTTGCTATCTTTTCATACCTATGCCTTGTATCACTCATCATCATTCTTGCAAATCTTTCTCAGATCATGTCGAGAACAAACGATGAAATCTCCGACTTTGAGGCCGAGATGGACCACAAGGTGGCACCTCGGACCTTGATGGGTCTTGGCAAGAAGCGCAAAGAAAGACCATCCGAGCCTGCTCCCTCCCCTCCTCAGGTTCGAAGGAAGGTGCTGGCAAAGAAGCCAGTTTCCAAGGCAGCCGCATCATCAAGTGGCCCTCGCCAATCAAAGGGCAAGGGCAAAGGAATAGCAACGGGTCCAATTGGCCCTTTGAAGTTCCATGCTCCCAGGGAAGGGGTCCGGGACCCCACTGAAGAGGAATTCAATGGCAAGGGCAGTGACCCGGCTGCAAAATTCAGAAGCATTGACTGGTATGGCCAGCTGAAGCAAGCTGCAGATGGAAGGTTCTGGTGCAACTTCCATGCTGACTTCTACAGATTGGTATACTTGCCAATGAAGACAACGGTGGTGCGCAGTCAGTGGATTGACTGGGCACACCTTGAGCAGAAGAGATGCTCCGCATTTGATGAAGTCATTGCAGCAGCTGAAAGACATGGCTTGAAGGACCTCTTTTCCTTCAAGTACAACTAGAATGATGAAGTGGTGGCTCAATTCTATGCCACCTGCCACATTGAAAGCGATGAGGAAGAAAGAGTGACTTGGATGACTCATGGATCCAAGTACACTACCACATATGTGGAGTTTGCTAGGATGCTGCATCTTGACACTTCCAGCAATGATAATGTGGTCATCCACAATGTTGGTGTCATCGACAAGGAGAGGATGAAGTTTCTCTATGAGCCCAACTCAAAGTTCATCCCTCCCTCCACGAAGAACATGAAGCCATTCTTTGTGGTGCTAAACAGGGTCTTGAGGAAGACCATTGCCCCTAAGGATAGGGATGCAGGGAGTGTACAAGGATACCTCCGGACCTTGATGAAGGTCATAAGCAAAGGGCGTAAGTTTGATGTGTTTGAATACATATGGAATGATATGGTCAACATCTCCAGCACCCCCAATAGGTCATGTGGCTATGCTCCCTATCTCATGTTTATGATTGAGAAAGTCACATGGATTGAGTTTGTGAAGGATGTGGAGCATACTCCTTTGAGGCCTCTAAAGCCTCAACCAGTGAATGTCCAGGCTGCTCCCTCGCCGGCCTCCAGTCCCGAGGCACCAGCAAGATCAAAAGAAGGTGCTAGAGCTGTCCCGACTTCTAGGGAAGCCCCTCAGAGAGGATCAGCTAGTGGGATCTTCAAGTATCTGGCTGCCATATTCTCCTCCTGCAAGAAGGCCAAAGTGAGGGCCCATAAACTCAAACAGAAGAGAAAGGAGGACATGAAGTACATAAAGGCCAATGTGAAGCAAATCTGCCAAAAGCTGGAGATCGACCCCATTGGATCTCCAGTGATTTCTGAGGAATCCGACCCGAACTTCACTGAGCTCGGGTCCCTGAACCCCTCTAAGCTTGCCTACTTTGGCATTGGGGGCTCGAGTGGCTCCACCCCTCCTCCTTCTCCTCCTCGTCAAGCTGAAGATGAAGAAGACGAAGACGACAACGAGAGGACCGACAGTGAAGAGTGAAGAACTTAGGACCCTCCTCTCCTACTTTTTGGTGCCTTGATGCCAAAGGGGGAGAGATTGAGTGGGAGTCTTAGCTTTAGCTGCGGTAGGATGCGAGGAGAGAGCTCTTTTTATCTATCTTTGTGATTGTAATGATTTAACGTTGTTTCTAAGTTAACTATGGTTCTGTGATGCAATGCTTACTTAATTTGAGAAGTATTTGTTAAAATCTATAATTTTGCTCCTGGAATGACATATGTTCTTTGTTTTGGTTGATTAATGTAAATTATGTCACTCTCAATGTCTTAATGTACTTAGTTATGCATCCCACCATAAAGAATGCACATATGGATAATTCTTTCACTGCTTGATGTATTTTTGATTCATATGTTTATGAAAATCTCAATTTTTGTCATATTTTGTGAAATCTCAGTTTGTTGTCATCAATCACCAAAAAGGGGGAGATTGAAAGTGCATCTAGGACTCCCTTGTGGGTTTTGGATGATTTATGACAAGCAATTGGGATCCTAACCTCTTTGTTGAGATGAGTGCAGGCCTATAATAGAAAAATGAGCAAAATACCAAAAAGAAGGGATGATGAGGAGCAAAGTGGAAATGAGCTCAAGGAAAAAGAGTAGTAGATTATTGTGTATGGAGTGTGTTAAGGAAACACACCCCAAGAGCTCAATCATAATTAAACACACATATTGCACAAAGTTACACAGGACCGGACTAGTCCGATCACAACCGGACTAGTCCGATAACCTTTCTGCACTAGATCGGACAAGTCCGATATCTGTCGGACTAGTCCGATATCTTTCTGACTAGAATCGGACTAGTCCTCCCCAGTGCGGACTAGTCCTCAAAACACTACACAAGTCACACAAAATCGGACAAGTCCGTTATCAACCGGACTAGCCCGATATTCTTTCTGATCCATATCGGACAAGTCTGGTATTTGTATGGACTAGTCCAAAAAACCCACTGATCTAAATCGGACAAGTCCTCCAAGTGCGGACTTGTCATCCAACACACTTAGGGTTTCACATGTCCGGACAAGTCCGATGGACATTGGACTAGTCCGAAGATTTCCAGTAGCGAAATTGGACAAGTCCATTTTCAGCCGGACTAGTCCGATATTCCGGGACACTTAGGGTTTGCTACACACAGCACACCGTACTAGTCCGGTGACCACAACGGACTAGTCCGAACTTTCTGAACCCTAATGGTAAATTTTAGAAAACCCATATAAATAGAGGTGCACGGCCCAATTTCAAAAACTCTCGAACCCTAGCGCCGTCACACCTCCCAAGAGTCTCAAAAACGACATCTCTCCACGAAATTAAGTGCAACATCGATGAATCCCTTGAGGATTCACTCTAGATCATTGGAGAGACACTTGCAACACCACATTGAGCTCTTGGTTTGATTCTCTAACACACTCCTGCGTTTCAATTGTAACTTTTGAGTGTGTTTTCGGTGGCATTGTGTTTTGTAATCTAAGGGAGCTCTCAACGTGTGAGAACGCCCCTTGAATTCGGTTATTCACCACTTTGTGATTAGTGGAAGAGGATTGGCCTTCGTGGCGATCCAACGAGGGTAGGGTTGGAGAAGACCCGGTCCTTTTGTGGACTCCTCAACGTGGACGTAGGTTGCCTTCGTGGTAGCCGAACCACGAGATAAATCGTTGTGTCTTGTTTTAGTGTTCATCATTCTAATTAATCAACTCAATCTAGGGTTTCATACACATTGCTCATCTTACGTTAAATTGTTGAACATAAGACTTAATTGTGATATAATCCAGCATATAACTGTTGTTTGATTCTATATTTCCGCTGTACACATAAAAGAATCAAACCAATCAATCAAGTTTAATCAACTTAGTCCGTGAACACCAGACTAGTCCGCACTTTACCGGACTAGTCCGATATTTCTGGTATTGAACTGGTTGTTGAGTGTTGCAGGATCCGACAATTTTCAAAAAGGCCTATTCACCCCCCTCTAGGCCTACATTCACTTTTCAATTATTTCAAAAAGAATACAACGTTATTTGGAAAGAATTAAGTGAAATCCTAGGCTTCCATAAACGTTGTTTGCTAGAATTAGACAATTTGCCTAAGTTTAACAAACAAAGTTTTTGGTAAGATTTAACTGGTGAGTTCAGATGTAGTGCACCTAGGAATAGCCACTTGCAAAATCCTACTTTACGCTTCATGCATAGATGGGTGGCTATGACTATGTTCTCTAGAGGAGATGTAAGGATAGTGCGTGATGATGAGCTGAAAGTTTTTTTGCCATGACTAAAAAGTTAAAAGTTGCTCCAGTTATTGCCATGATGACACAATGGTTAGATTACATTCCAAGGGTAGGTCCAATTGAATGTATTTCATTGATTACCCGTATTGCTACTAGGGTAGGAGCACTAGAATATTCTTCATTTGCGTATATTGGAAATGAAAGTGAATTAATTGATGAAGAATATTTAGTACAAGGACATACCTTAAGCATGACCACGATGGCTCTTTGGTATTTTATTATTATCCTGACTTTGTCAATGAAATTTGGTTACCTAATCCGGATTATCATTTGTACAAATGCCAAAGGCTAACCATTGACCTCCTTCCCATCGAGGAAGCTAGAAGAAGTAATGCCTCTCGTAGGGTAACTAGAAGCCGTACAAGGAGAGCGGTCATGCCCCCGACAACCTCCACGGTCCATGAGTACGAAGAAAACCCAATGGGTGATGCACTCGGATGGACTCAACCTCCTTCGTATGAGACTGAAGGTCCGTCTTGGCAAGGATGGTCAGGTGATACATGGGAGACACCCATATCCACTTCAAGCTCTAGAAGCTTGCCTCCAACATCTATGAGAAGATGTCATTCCACTTCGGCTAGAAGTCATCACGACTATAGCCAAGGAATGACGGACCTCTCTAGACGTATGGAGAAGCTTTAAGTAAGGACGAGTGACATCTACAACACTGTCCAAGAGCATGTTCAAGGTACCCAAGACTGGCAACAACACATGGACACTGGATTCATCAACCTCAACTTCACGCTACAACAACAACAAGCCGATCTCATGGCATACTTCTGTCATCAAGGGTTCAACCCTAGACACGGAAGTGAGTAAAGAACAAGCTTGGGGTAGGACTCCCACTTGAGGTAAATTATATCAACCCCTTTGCATATTTATTTTCCACTTACTTATCATCCACCTATCTATCTATCTCTATATATATAGGATAGGTTCTATTTTCAAATAAAATAAAAGATATGCGGTAAGATTGACTTGGAATTCATATAGATGAAACGATGAATAGTTGCTCTGTTTTAATTTTTGTAAGTCCCTAGTTTACAACTTGCTACTCTCCAACATATTTCTCTCATTGGCTAGAATTGCTTATGCCTTGATTTGGAAATTGTAGGTAGCAAAATCTTAATTCATTCTAAGTTGTTGTGAGATATGATATAGTGATAGGGCTGCTATTCCTAGTTTGATAGTGAAACTTAGGTTTCCGAAGAAATTCTAAAAATATTTAAGTTATCCTCATTTGATTGGAAATACCCACCAAGGTCATGTTATACATTATATTGATAGATGAAAGCATCTAGGCCCCCATGAGGTATGGTTTCGGTGATTAATGACAACCGTTGGATATTACTAATGAGTTTGTGGATGCAAGGCCTCTCATATCACTCATCACACTTAATGGAATCTATATTTGTATCATCTACTACTCATTGGATATAATTGGAGATCCCTAAACAAATTACTTTACAAGGTCAATTGATTTTTATGAAGACTAAAAGAAAAAGCTCATATGTCAAAGTTATTCCATCGAAATTGACAACACCCAAGACTTGGTAATCATCAGAAGAATATTTCAAACCAATGTATAAGACGTCACTCGAGAAAATTCCAAAAGAATCACTTAGAACAACTCGAAGCAGACAAAATCAACTCACCGGATCAACCGATGTTTCCAAAAAACAATACATCGGTCGAGTTGGTTTAACAGAAGAAAAAGACCTCAGAACTGAGTACTCACCGGATCATCCGATGATGAAGAAAGTGTTACATCGGTCAATCATTCCAGTAAGCAATTACCCTGGACTAAGTGTAACACCAGACCATCCGATGTACAACTATAACACATCGATCAATCACTCCAGTAAGCATTATTTCTGGACCAATCTGGATGAAGTGTCACCTGATCATCCGATGATGAGGCAAGTGTTACATCGGTCGAACAACGGTCATATCTGACATAGTGACATCAGCTAATTTGTATTCGACCGATGACAACTGAAGGGAGAACATCGGATCATCCGGTGTTCACAGAACAATGATGTCAGCCTACTTTTCCAATAGCTATTTTGTGGAAGCTGGCTATTTATACCCCTTCAACCAGTCATTTCGACAAGTCTTGATACCTAGAGCTACTCTACACATTACCAGGCATTCAAGACACTGAGCTACCACTTCTACATCATTTACACCACTTGTACACCAAGAGATTGGCTAGAACTTGCTAGAGATTATGCTCGTGTGCTTCCATTCTTGGTGATTGGAGTCTCTAGTGTAGTGAGAGCTGTAAGGGAGTGTCTATTGGTGATTGTATTCACCGTGTAACAGTCGGTGATTGGAGAGAGCCTTCCGGAGCTTGCCAAGACGGTTGTGGAAGCCCGGAGGATCAAACTTGTACAAGGATTGAGCTCCACCTTGCCCGGGTTGGCGAACGGAGACTTTTAGTGAAGATCCCTGGTCTCGGTGACTTGGGAGTGGCTATACCCTTTGGTGGGTGCCACAACGTGGATGTAGGAAGGTCTTGACAATCTTGCCGAACCACGGGATAAATCTCCGTGTCTTCTTGTCTCCTCCTGAGTTTGCACACTCTTTCTTCCCGTTACACTTATGCATTTCATATATCGCAAAATTACTATTCACTTGAATGCATAGGTTGTTTGCATAGGGAATAGGGCTTTTAGTAGTTAAGTTTTTATTGCTTTAATTTTTGAAAAGAAGCCCAATTCTCCCCCCCTCTTGGGCATTCGATCCTTACAATTGGTATCAGAGCAAGGTTGCTCATTGGATCATTCTAGCTTCACCGCTAGAGAGCTAAAATGGCCAAGATTGGGGGTTCGGTTCCCATCTTCGAGGGCAAGAACTTTGCCTATTGGAAAGCACGCATGCGTGCTTATCTAGAGGCTATTGCTCCCGAGGTATGGTAAGCGACCCATGCGGGGTTTGGTGAGCATAACTATATTGGTGATCAAGTCAAGTGGGATGCAAAAGCTAGAAATGCTATTTATGAATGCATTAGTCAATATGTGTTTGCTAGGATTGCTAGTAAAGAAAAAGCTTGTGAAATTTGGGCTTGCTTGATTGAAATTCATGAGGGTTCTTCTCGTGTCAAAGAACTAAAGTATCATATGCTTAAGGCCAAATATGATGAGTTCAAAATGCTACCTCATGAAAATGTCAATGAAATGTTCTCTCGCTTGAATGTGCTTATTGAGGAAATTAATGCTCTTGATATTGCTTCTCTTGGCAAGGGACTCATCAACCGCAAGATTCTCATGCTCCTTCCTAAGCCAAAGTACAACATCATCAACTCCATGCTTCAAAAGGAATGTCTTGATCACATTGAAGTTTCGGAACTTATTGGAGAGATTCACGCTCATGAGATGAGTGTACTTGGGATGATGGAGGAATCATCTTCAAAGACAACTGCTCTAAAGGCTTCCACCAAGAAAACAAGTCTCAAGAAAAAGAAAGTGGTCGAGCCTAGCTCAAGTGAAGAAAAGCAAGCCTCAAGTGAAGATGACGATGATGAGCTTGCATTGATGATGAGAAAGTTCTCTCGCTTGAACTCTAAGATTGCTAAGAAGGGATACACCTTTGATCCAAAAAAAAGCATTTCTACCAAGGAGAGATGACAACAAGACTTGCTATAATTGTGGTGATCAAGGCCACATCTCCTATGATTGTCCAAAACCAGACAAAAGAAGAGAGAACCACAAGGGCAAGCATCGCAAGCTTGAGGATAGTGTGGATGATGAAGAGGACAAGCCCAAACCAAGATTCTTTGGGAAGAAGAAGCATGAAAAAGGCAAAAAGGAAAAACTCTTCTCAAAGAAGAGAAAAGGTCCACAAAAGGTGTTCATGTGTGAGGCAAATGAATGGATCATCGATGAATAATCTAGTGATGAAGAGAGTGAAGCGGAAGAAGAGAGCTTGGCGGGCCTTGCCATTGCCAACAATGATAATTCATCCCTTCGTCCACCTCCCATGTGACTCATGGCAAAAGGTAGCACCAAGGTATGTGATGATTCTAGCGATGATGAGCTTTCCCCCGATAACTTAGCTTCATTGATAAATGAATACCACACTATCATTAAAAGGGAAAAGAGTAAGGTCAAGGCTCTTGAAGAAGCTCGTGCTAAGCTTGAGAGTGCTAACCTCGATTTGCTTGACAAGTATGAAAGCATACTTAAGGAGCATGACACGCTCAAATCTCATGTCAAGCAAGTTGAGGAGGATAACGATCAAATCAAGCTAGATCATCATGAGCTTGATGTAGGACCCCAAGCACTCTTGGGAAAGCAAAATGAGTTAATTCAAGAGCATCAAGTACTTAACCTTGCTTATGAAGTTCTTGATCAAGAATTGAAAACTATAAAGAAAGAAACCCTTAATGATAAAGTATATATTACTTCTCATGCCACTAATGTCTTGCATAAGTCTTTGCCTTTGAAAGAGAATGCTAGGGAGAAGGATTTGTTGGAAGAAATTGAAAGTCTCCGCACTAGTCTGGAAAGACTATCTAAGGGAGAAGTCAAGCACAAAGAAATCCTCTTCCAACAAGCAAGGGCCTTCAACAAGAGAGGACTTGGATCCTTCCCGGTGCCTAACAAAGGAAAGGTGCCCTCACCTGAGCTTAGAACAAGCTTCATCAAGGAAGTTGGTTCCTGTTGCCAACATTGTGAGGTCACCGGTCACCATACAAGGGAGTGTCCTCTTCCTAACCGGCCTTCTCCAAAATTGCCTACTAACTAAGTGTCTACCTTTAATGATCTCTATTATCTCTTGAGTAAAGTAGATGGAAAGGTGAAGGCAAGGTTAATTGGCAAGTACATGAAGGGCATGAAGGGGAAGCTCCCAAAGCAACTTTGGATCCCAAAAACACTTGTATCACACATACAAGGACCTAAGTTGGCTTGGGTGCCTAAAGTCAAGAATTGAATTCATGTGTGTAGGTGAACTACAAAGCCGGAGGAAAGCATTGGGTACTCGATAGCGGGTGCACTCAACACATGATCGACAACGATGGTATGTTCACCTCCATAGAGAACCCGACAATCATGAACAAGTCACCTTTGGTGATAACTCTAAGGGGAAGGTAATTGGGTTGGATAAGATTGCAATTTCAAATGATTTATGTATTTCCAATGTATTGTATGTTAAGTCACTTAGTTTCAATTTGCTTTCTATTGCACAATTATGTGATCTTGGACTAATGTGCACCTTTAGAAAGAATAATGTTGTTGTGACTAGTGAAACAAGCCAAGAACTAATCTTCTAAGGGTTTTGGCATGGACATCTCTACCTAGTAGAATTCTCCAACAAGGATGCTAGCTTGACCACTTGTCTTTTCACCAAGACAAGTTTGGGTTGGCTATGGCATCGACACATAGCTCACATTGGAATGAGCAAGCCCAAGAAGTCATTCAAGCTCGGGATGGTGACCGGCGTGAAGGATGTCACATTTGAGAAGAACAAGCTTTGTAGCACTTGTCAAGCCGGGAAACAAGTTGCTTAACACCACCCAATGAAGACAATGGTGTCAACCTCCAAGCCACTTGAGTTGCTCCACATGGACCTCTTCGGACCGTCCATATATCAAAGTCTTGGTGGTAATCTCTATTGTCTTTTTATAGTTGATGACTACTCTCGCTATGCTTGGACTTTGTTTCTAGGTGACAAGAGTGAAACTCCGGAAGTGTTCAAGACCTTCGCTAATTGTGCCCAAAGAGAATTTCAACTTCCCATCATCAAGGTCCGGAGTGACAACGGCACCAAATTCAAGAACTATAACATTGGGGAGTGGTGTGATCGCGAAGGCGTGAAGCATGAATTTTCGAGCACATACACTCCTCAACAAAATGGTGTCGTTGAAAGGAAGAACAAGACTCTCATCACTCTTGCACTAGCAATGCTTGATGACTGTGACACGTCCGAGAAGTTTTGGGCCGAAGCAATCAACACGGCGTGCCATGCCGCGAATCGGGTCTATCTACAACGACAACTTCAAAAGACCCCGTACGAACTTCTCATTGGGAGAAATCCCAACATCTCCTATTTCCGAGTCTTTGGGTGCAAGTGCTACATCTACCGCAAGAAAAGGCTCGATAAGTTTGAAATAAGATGTGATGTTGGTATCTTTCTTGGTTATGCATCAAACTCAAAATCATATCGAGTATTCAACCAAACCTCTGGTTTAGTTGAGGAAAGTTGTGATTTTGAGTTTGATGAAACTAATGGCTCCCAAGAGGAGAGTTTTGGTCATGATGAAATAGATGATGAACCTCTACGAGAAGCTATGAAGAACATGACCATTGGAGACATCAAGCTTAAAGTTGAGGAAGCCATGATCAAGGGGGAGCTTCAAGTTCCAACATCAACACATCTATGGCACCTCAAGTTAATGAAGAAGAAAAGGATGATCCACTGCCGACACAAGATTCACAAGCTATACAACATCAAGAAGAAGAAGAAGTCCATGATCAAGTCCAACCACAAGAAGAGAAACACGCATCACCACCGCCAAGTGCTTCACAACCACTTATGAGGCATGGACACGTCTCCAAGGCACATCCAATTGATCAAATTATCGGAAGTCCGTCAAGGGGAGTAAGTACACGTTCTCGCCATTTCGCTACATTTTGTGAGCACTACTCGTTTGTTTCATGTCTAGAACCCACTCACATTTAGGAAGCACTCCAAGATCCAAATTGTGTAATGGTCATGCAAGAAGAACTCAACAACTTTGTCCGCAATGAAGTTTGGGTATTGGAGGAGCGACCCAAGGACAAGAACGTCATCAGGACAAAGTGGGTGTACCGCAACAAACAAGACGAGAACGGTGTTGTGATCAGCAACAAGGAAAGACTTGTGGCCAAGGGTTTCTCGCAAGTTGAAGGACTAGACTTTGGAGAGACATTTGCTCCAGTCGCTCGACTAGAAGCTATCTGTATACTTCTTTCTTTTTCGTCACATCATAACATAAAGCTTTATCAAATGGATGTGAAAAGTGCCTTTCTTAATGGTTATACTAACGAGCTTGTCTATGTTCAACAACCTCCTGGGTTCGAAGATCCGAGGAATCCTAATCATGTGTTTAGGTTGCACAAGGCGCTCTACGGGCTCAAGCAAACACCTAGAGCATGGTATGAACGACTACGGGATTTCTTGATCATGCAAGGATTCAAGATCGGGAGGGAGGACACTACACTCTTCACCAAAGACATCGACGGAGAACTATTTATTTGTCAAATTTATGTCAATGATATTATTTTTGGTTCAACTAACGAAGCTCTTAGCCATGAGTTTGGCAAAATGATGTCTAGGGAATTCGAGATGTCGATGATTGGAGAGCTCAACTTCTTCCTTGGATTTAAAATCAAGCGCCTTCGAGAGGGAACCTTCATCTATCAATAAAAGTATGCCAATGACCTCTTGAAGAAATTTGAGATGGGAGATTGTAGCTCAAGAAGTACTCCAATGGCAACAAATTGTCATCTCGACGCGGATAAGGACGGTAAACCTGTTGACCAATCTAATTACCGTTCTATGATTGGTTCATTGCTTTATCTTACCGCATCTGGGCCCGATATCATGTTTATTGTATGCTTGTGTGCTCGCTTTCAAGCGGCACCTAAAGAATCGCATCGTAAGGCGGTCTTTATGATACTTCAGTATATCAAGCATACCCCAAGTGTAGGCCTGTGGTACCCTAAAGGTGCTAAATTTCATCTCTTGGGTTACTCGGATTCGGACTTTGCCGGATGCCTTGTGGATCGCAAGAGTACCTCCGAAGGGTGCCACTTGCTTGGGCGTTCCCTAGTATCTTGGTCTAGCAAGAAGCAAAATTCCGTTGCTTTGTCCACTGCGGAAGCGGAATATATAGCGGCCGGTGCATATTGTGCCCAAATCCTTTATATGAAGCAAACCCTTTTGGACTTTGGTATTAAACTTGGTTGTGTGCCTCTCCTTTGTGACAATGAAAGTGCAGTTAAGATTCCTAAAAACCCCGTTGAACACTCCCGCACTAAGCACATTGATATTCGCCATCACTTCTTGCGGGACCATGAAGCTAAGGGAGACATCTCCTTGTGAGGTGTTAGGTCCGAAGAACAATTGGCAGATATCTTCACTAAACCACTTGATGAGAAAACCTTTTCTAGACTAAGGAGTGAATTAAATGTGCTAGATGCATCAAATGTCATGTAAGTTGCCATGGTCATGTAAGAATGCATCACATATAGGTCTTGTCTAACTTTCAAAGGATAGGGGCGAGCAAGGGTTAGCTTGGGTTGGAGGTTCTTTTGGGTTTCCCAAGGCTTGGAGAGTGGCTCTCCCTGAAGAAGCCTTTGAAAGGTTCAAATTTGGCAAGATAGATTTAATTTGTGTCTTGCATGATGCCTTCCATATAGACTTGCACTCATGTTTAAATTCTTGCATTAAAATTGTTTGGCATTGCATACGGTAGATTGTCACAAAGGGGAACCCACTTCATGAGAAAGAGACTTGTTTGAAATACAAAATCTCAACTCATATGATGTCGAAAGAACAAACTGTTAGGTGCGTTAATGCTTAAAGGAACATGCTTTAAAGAGATAGAAGTCTTCATCCTCTAGCTCACAAAGCATGGGCCTTACATTTTATTTGGATTTCTTCCTTAATTTCTTTGATGTTCTATTTCCTTTAGGGCTTAGCCAAGTTATTGGCAACTAGTGTTATAATCCTTTTGAGGGGTAAGGGGTTGCCCAAAAAGTCCTAAGACTTGTGTTTCTCTTTGTGTGTTTAAGTCAAAGGACATATATGGGATGTTGCTGTTTTGTAGTCATCGGATTATCCGATGCTTAGGCAAGAAGCATCATTGGATCAGTTTGTGCTCAAGTGCCAACGATCAGCTCAGTCATAAAGTCATATCCTCCGATGAGTTCATTCTGAGAAACATCGGAGCATCTGATGTTCGCATTTCTGGAGTTGTGCCAAATTCAACCGATGCTAATCGTTTCCACGTCGGATCATCCGATGCCAAAGGTGCCTCTGGAATACCCTTACTTTACCATTCGACCGATGCTCCTCCCAACTAAGTCAATTCATCCGATGTTAAATTTTGAGCTAGGGTTCGGGCCCCACCTATTTAGCGCCTCTTTGTCTCTTTTTCTCTCTCCCCGACCTTGCTCTCCGCCGCCGCCGCTCCGTGCACTCGCCCTGCCATCGCCCTCTGGCCACCGTCGCCCTTCGGCCGCCGCCCTCCGGCCGCCGCCACCCTGCGCCCTTAGCGTCACCGCCGCCCCATGCAGCACCGCCACTGCCACTCTACGCCGCACCACCACCGCCGTCCTAAGCACCGCCACCACCTTGCGCCACCACTCCACTCCACGCGCCCAGCCGCCGCATTCATCCTCGCCGCTAGGGTTCACTCGGCCGCAACGATCTTTGCTTCGCCGTCTTGTGCGCTCGACATCGTTTTTCATGCGTGCTCATCTTCGTCGTCACTCGAGATGGGTCGTGACAAAAAAGGAAAGGGCAAGGCTATTGAGGAGCTGGCCGCTAAGAAGCAGAAGCTGTCGAAGGAGGAGAAGAAAGTGCTGATGGTCGCTCGCGCCGCTGAGGAGCGAGAGCGTGGCCGAGGAGGATCACTGAGGATCCAAGAGGCCTGACAGAGGCAGTCACAGGTGCCTGAGGAGCCAGAGGAGACTGAGGAGCCTGAGGTGCCGCTTGTTCGCCGGCGCTCAGTTAGGACCCGTGGGGGTCATCCAGCTGCAGCCCCGAGATAGAGACCCTCTGCAGCTGAGCTTCAGGAGGACAGGGCGGCCCAGAGAGCCGTCTATGAGATGGACACCAATGTCCGGGTTGGTGAGGGTGTCCGCCTGACCGACTACAGGAAGTTGAAGGCAAAATATCTCAGGAAGCTCAGATGGAGCATTCTACTTGAGGAGTGGTTCCTGCAGCCTAGAGAGTCACTTGTGGACAACCGCTTCTAGACCCTGACACAGGTGTCGCTGTATGAGGCTTACAGACCATAAGCTCTTCCAGCATAACTTTCTTGACTGGGATCAGCTTGCACTTGCAGCCGGGACTGAGATACGCCCTTACTTTGAGAGGTACAGAGGGCTAGTGGAGCTGATGTCTTACCAGCGGGGTGCCTTCGTGGAGGACTGGGTCCGAGTGTTCTATGCCACACTCTACGTTTCAGAGGGCCACAGATCCATTGACTTTATGTTCATGGGCTAGCATCATCATATGACCCGACAGACCTTGGGACAGCTGCTAGGAGTGGATCTCCATGACACCTGCCTGCACGAGAGAGTATATGGACAGGATGACCCACCGACGAGGCCGCTCACTGGAGGTGTGGCACCACCTATTGAGGAGATACGATCACTTTTCGCTCAGCCCTTCTCTCTTGACCAGCCGAGGGTACCAGCTCTACTCACTCCAGCTGCACGCACTGTGCACCTTGTCTTGCACCGCACACTTCTACGGATGTCCAGATACCTTGAGGGTTTTCACCAGTCTGCAGTAGACCCTCCTGTTCTATGTCATGAACGGGATGGAGTTCGATATTGTGGATATTTCATTTGTGAGATGGAGGATGTCATCACTGATGGAGTTGGGATGATGAGGCAGCTTGTGTTTGGCCACTGGATCAGTCACCTCCTCTACCTGTTAGCTCCAGAGGGGTCCATCGTCCGTGACAGTCTTACCGATGAGAGCGTCACACGGTTTGGGCACTACCGTGCTCCACGTCCTGGAGACCGCCGCCTTGGCCGTCCAGTTGAGCGTCAGGTCCGAGCTTGACTTTCTGAAGAAGATTGGTCAGATCTGGAGAAGGAAGATGAGATCCTAGCACAGGCTGAGGCTCAGGGTGGGGATCTCCAGCACGTCTGGTCAGAGAGTGACACTAGTGACAGTGTTGAGAAGTACTTCCCACCTCCTCCCTCACCCAGGAAGCACGACGCAGAGGCTAGAGGCTCGACTGTTCCACCCCCTACTCCACCTCCAATGTCCGAGGCTCAGGTCTCTCAGCCGTCCGAGCTTACCTCTCTGCTACAACAGATGGTTAATCAGCAGCGACTGGATCGGCTTGCAGCTGAGCAGGCCAGAGTTGAGCAGGCTGAGCGTCTTTTGGAGCTCCAGCAGCAGCAACAGGAGATGCAGTGTCAGATAGCCCACGAGAGGCGAGAGGACTGACAAGCTCACTGGACTGATAGATCAGATGCACCAGCGTTCTCTTGACCAGTAGCAACAGACGCAGCAGGCTATGATGGGCATCCTGGGGTTGATCACCAACCTCTACACTCAGACCGGGATTGCCCTGCCTTCACAGCTTCCGGGTCTAGCTCCAGGTCTGCCTGTTCTAGCACCAGTCTCAGCACTAGTGCCGACTACGCCGATACCGACGATCAGCATGTCACCACTGCTAGCTCCAAGCGCACCAATTCACTCTCCCTTGCCGGCTTCGACACTGTTCCAGCAGACTCCGGCTTCTGTTGTCAGTGCCTCGCTACCAGCAGTCCAGACTCAGCAGGCACCGACAGCAGCTCTCGCAGCACCCGTCGCCTCCACTCCAGCCTCAGTAGCAGCAGGCAGCAGCTCCTACGACAGCACCCCTGACGGCGACCAGTTCGTCATCGCCCTGAGCACTCAGGGTCCTTAGACACTCGGCTTCCCTTTTTGGTGTCTTGATGCCAAAGGGGGAGAAGAGTTGGGGGGAGGGATAGCTTAGTCTCAGGGGGAGTCCTAGTTGTAGGGGGAGGAGTATATCTTTTTGGGAGCTTTTGTAATTTGGGAGTTTTGCTACTCTTTTGCTATTCTTGAGTTATACGTGTGCTACTTCATTCTCTTATATTTTATTGATCGTTTTCTAGCCTTCGATTTTCGTGTACTGGATCTTGTACCTATTGCATATCTTTTTGAATATTGTATTCTCAATTTCATTACTATTATGATTTACTCATTGTGTTGTCATCAATCACCAAAAAGGGGGAGATTGAAAGCATCTAGGCCCCCATGAGGTATGGTTTCGGTGATTAATGACAACCGTTGGATATTACTAATGAGTTTGTGGATGCAAGGCCTCTCATATCACTCATCACACTTAATGAAATCTATATTTGTATCATCTACTGCTCATTGGATACAATTGGAGACCCCTAAACAAATTACTTTACAAGGTCCATCGATTTTTATGAAGACTAAAAGAAAAAGCTCATATGTCATAGTTATCCCATCGAAAATGACAACACCCAAGACTTGGTAATCATCAGGAGAATATTTCAAACCAATGTATAAGAGGTCACTCGAGCAAATTCCAAAAGAATCACTTAGAACAACTCGAAGCAGACAAAACCATCTCACCGAATCAACCGATGTTTCCAGAAAACAATACATCGGTCGAGTTGGTTTAACAGAAGAAAAAGACCTCAGAACTAAGTACTCACCGGATCATCCAATGATGAAGAAAGTATTACTTCGGTCAATCATTCTAGTAAGCAATTACCCTGGACCAAGTGTAACACCAGACCATCCGATGTACAACTATAACACATCAGTCAATCACTCCAGTAAGCATTATTTCTGGACCAATCTGGATGAAGTGTCACCGGATCATCCGATGATGAGGCAAGTGTTACATCAGTCGAACAACAGTCATATCTGACATAGTGACATCAGCTAATTTGTATTCGACCGATGACAACTGAAGGAAGAACATCGGATCATCCGGTGTTCGCAAAACAGTGATGTCAGCCTACTTTTCCAACGGCTATTTCGTGGAAGCTGGCTATTTATACCCCTTCAACCAGTCATTTCGACAAGCCTTGATACCTAAAGCTACTCTACACATTACCAAGCATTCAAGACATTGAGCTACCACTTCTACATCATTTACACCACTTGTACACCAAGAGATAGGCTAAACTTGCTAGAGATTATGCTTGTGTGCTTCCATTCTTGGTGATTGGAGTCTCTAGTGTAGTGAGAGCTGTAAGGGAGTGTCTATTGGTGATTGTATTCACCGTGTAACAGTCGGTGATTGGAGAGAGCCTTCCGGAGCTTGCCAAGATGGTTGTGGAATCCCGGAGGACCAAACTTGTACAAGGCTTGAGCTCCACTGTGCCTGGGTTGGCGAACGGAGACTTTTAGTGAAGATCCCTGGTCTCGGTGACTTGGGAGTGGCTATACCCTTTGGTGGGTGCCACAACGTGGATGTAGGAAGGTCTTGACGATATTGCCGAACCACGGGATAAATCTCCGTGTCTTCTTGTCTCCTCGGGAGTTTGCACACTCTTCCTTCCCGTTACACTTATGCATTTCATATATCGCAAAATTACTATTCACTTGAATGCATAGGTTGTTTGCATAGGGAATTGGGCTTTTAGTAGTTAAGTTTTTATTGCTTTAGTTTTTGAAAAGAAGCCCAATTCACCCCCCTTTTGGGCATTCGATCCTTACAATAGACCTTATGCATATGCTATTTGTCTTCACATTGAGCTTTGTCCAACTAGTATAGACCTATGTGAGATTTCTTTCATTACTTTTTGAATTCAAGACTTCACTTGCACATGCAATACTTCTACACTAGAAGTAAGCAAATTTCCATCATGCCACCATTCCACAATAAAAAGTGAAACTCCATATTTTTCATGCTCAGTACTCTCACAAAAATTCATTTGCATAAAAAGGGAGTAGAAGACATGGCTACAATAAAAAGAAAATGCATGCTTACATCATAAGCATGAGAAAAAAAGAAGAGAAAGAAGTAGCCATGTTTCATCCCTGCAAAATAAGAGAGTCCACTCAAAAAGGAGTCATTTCAAAATATCCACATCCACTCCATTCCGTCACACATGCACAAGTCTTGAATCAAATCATTTTGAATTGATTTTTCCTAAGGCTTGTTCTTTTGACTTAGCAATATTAGGTGTTACAAATATGCCTACTATATTCCCTACCAAGCTCCACATACAAGCCTTATGTAGAGGTAGGATGAATTTAGGCACAATGCCTTGGTGAGGACATATTTCCACTACACAAAAAGGAGAGACTTGAGAAAATCAAATTGAGATACTTAAAATCTAAATTGAACTCTCTAGAATTTGAGTGGAACTTGGGTATGTGTGCTCCATTTGTTGTTCTATCTTTAACCACCCATGAATAAGAAATGGCATAAGCCCCATAATAACCTAAGATGGGTGAAATACCACGCCAATTTTTGCAATACTAGGTAGAGTATTTTGTTGTGCACATGATACTTTTGAAAAATAGAACATAGTAGCAACTCCTGATCATCAACCTAAAGTCTTGACTTTGCTCGGGACGAGCAAAGGATAAGCTTGGGGGAGTTTGTTGACGGCTGTTATACACAAATTTCACCCGTCAATATAACTCAATTATGTGAAGGAATTGTCATTTCTTGCACACATCATCTTTCTATTTAACCTATTTCCACTTGTCCTTGGAGAAAGTGGTGCATGTAGGGATTCTATGCAGAAATGAAGTGAAACAAGGGTATGGATCCTATAAAATATCATCCTAGCCAATCTAGCGACGCCACGTGACACCACATGGATCAAATGACCCACAAACAAAAGTATCTGAGGCCATCCAACTGTGTAGCACCAATATCAGTTAATGGGACCCACCTGTCAGTCACCTGGAGAAAGCACACCGCAAAAGGGGCCAGGACCACGTTGGTCGACTCCCCTAGTCGACCGACTAGTTCCTGGCGCCTTTCTCGATCAAACTCCACGTGGTGGCTTCTCCCGATTTGAAGTGGTCATGGGTGACTGATTCGCGCACTTTTGGTGGCGGGAACCGGCCCTTCTCCACACTATACATAGGACCCCTCACCCCTCACTTCAACACACACCACTTGAGTATTCATCAATTGTATCTGCTACTCTCCATAGGTTTAGAGGAGTATAGGTTGTAGAGAGGAGAGTATCTAGTCCATAGTCCAAGTAGGAGAGGAGTAGAAGGAGTCTCTTCCCAATTGGGAAGGTATGTCTCCCATATTTCTATTTGTATTTGTGACATTATTCATAATAAAGATGATATTTTTAGTCTTCTATTGTTCACATACTTGGATGAAGCGTTTCTTGTTTGATTGTGGGTTCCATGTATGTGGTAGGAATATTATTTATGATTGTGCTATACCATGTTCATTATGTTATCATAAACACTATAAACCTCCATTATAGTCTAATTAGCTATGACATGACTATGCTAATGTGAATCACTTATTCTATGAATTAACATTGGTTTTTCAGTTCATTGCCTTAGGATGGCTTGTGCCTAGGCTCTTAAGATAATTACTTAATATGCTAGCATGGTGCTAGGATAGGGAGTAGCGTTGAATGTCTTGTAGACCCACAGACTGAAGAGGTAGGCAATAGGTGGTGATAGCCCTATCTGTCCTTTGTAATCCTCCACGTTCGGCTATGCCACAGCCTCTTGGCGGGAGTCACCTAGTGTTGCTAGGAGTAAACCCGTGCCCGATGTGTTAATTCACTTAGCATGAGAATTCATGATTAACATAATCATTAGTAACTAACTGAGGCTATGTATATGTACATTAGAAGCATAGGAAGAGTCTCCACCTAACTCTGAGCCTAGTTCCTCTATTACCTCATTTATCCCCTTAGGATAGAATGCTCTTGTGTGTGTCACACTACCTCAACTTATCATTTAAGCCATCCTTGCTACAACTCTACCTAGACTAACCTAAGCATTTCCACTTGATGATTGCTTTACTTTCATCTAGCCTTCATTTGGGAAAATATAAATGACACCCTTTGGGAATACTCTTTAAAGGAGAAATGTTACATCGATAGTTTCTGTGCTTGCGGACGTTCATTTAAGAATCAAAATCTACCAACAAGAATTTCTGGCACCACTGCTAGGGGTGAATTGTTAGTAGTGTGTAGGAAATATCAATAGTACCCCGATTCTAAAGTGTCTCCAACGTTGTATGATCCCAGTCTAAAGCTTTGCAAGAACAGAAGACAAGGGATTAATCAGTTGAGATATTTCCAGGTTATTGGTTCTCTCATGTATCTTGCTGATGCAATCAGACTTGACATCTCATTTGCACTAAGCAAATTGAGCAGATTTACTTCCAATCCTAGAAGATATCACTGGTGTGCACTAGAACATGTAATGAGATACTTGAGAGGTACTTCAACATATGGGCTTCACTATACGGGGTACTTAGTTGTACTACAAGGGTATAGTGACTCAAATTGGATCTCAGATGCTGATGAGATCAAGGCCACTAATGGATACATATTCGCTATTGGTGGTGTTGCAGTTTCATGGAGGTCTCGCAAGCAGACTATATTGACAAATTCTACTATGGAGGCAGAACTTGTAGCACTTGAGATAGCCACAACTGAGGCGGAGTGGCTGAAACAACTTTTGATAGACTTGCCTTTGATCGATAAACCTGTGTCGGCCATTCTTTTGCATTGTGATAATCAAAGTGTGATCACAACTGTTGACAATGCAAAAGAAAATTTGAAGTCCTCAAGACATGTGAAATGGCAAATCAAATCCGTGAGACATTTGAGAAATACAGGAGAGATTGTCGTTGAGTATATTAGTACTAAACAAAATCTTGCAGACCCTTTAACTAAGGGATTAGCACGTGCTATAATTGAAGAAGCATCGAGGGAAATGAGTCTGAAACCCACGTGATGTTATCATACAATGTAACCCAAACTATTTGATCGGATATCCCGTGAAGTAGACCTTGAGAAAAACAAGTTGTATGGATAACTGGAGAGTACTTGTTTAATTACTCATTTCCGCTAGTAGATGCGTACTCTCAGTACTGCATGGAAGATTGACTTTAATGCCTTAATGTGTTCTAAGGCCTAAATAGACAAGGTACCGTCCTGCAGGGTATACTTATAAGAACACATTGAATGTGGCCTAGAGAGGGGTGAATAGGCTTTGAAAAACTTTTCCTACAACACTTAATCAAACTGTCAAATACAGAATGGACCGGACTTGTCCAATGTGGTGTACGGACTAGTCCGGTGTGCTTGATGTGCTACGAAAAGATTAAATGTTTATGGAGATATCACAAACGTTGCAGCAGTAGAATGTAATCAACTACCCTAACAACTTGAGTGAGCAATTAGGATAGAAGAATTGCACGTGGAATACGAAGTTAACAAGAATTACAAGATTTATCAACTTTATACCCTAGATGATAGTAATTGCAAAAGTAAAAGAATGGAACACGTGAGACAAGGATTTTTACCGAGGTTCGATCTCACCAAAGAGATCTACTCCTCGTTGAGGCGGCCCACCCAGAGTCGGGTCTCTTCAAATCCTTTTCTCTCGTGAAGTCACCACATAAGGCTGACTTGAGTTCCACTATCACGGGATAATCACCAAGTTGGTGGGGCAACCTCACACGCTGAGGGCTCCCACAAAATTACAGCGAGAAAGATGATCGAATACACTCAAAAAGATTACAAGTAATGCACGAGTGTATAAGAGAGCAAACCCCAAGAGCTCAATTATGCGTAGACGACGATCTCCCTATCCTAAATCTGGATACCCAAAAAATTTAACTCTTGAGGCCTTTAGATGTGTGGAAAGATGTATTTTTGTGCTCTTGGGACGAGTAGTGGCGCTAGGGTTTATGTTCCTGACAGTTGTGTATGGTGCTTATGTTTGTGGGGTTGTTGATCACCTATTTATAGTGTTTCCAAAAATATTACCGTTATAGATTCCGACGGTCGGACTAGTCCGCGCTGGTGACCGGACTTGTCCGGTGTGCTGTGTAAAAATTGCGTGAAATGTGCAGCATACTAAAACCCCTAATTTGTGTGAGGTATACCGGACTTGTCCGTATTGGAACAGAGAGTTCATCGGACTAGTCCGTTGTGATTACAAAAAGTTGATCGGACTAGTCCGCAATATGACGGACTTGTCCGGTGCAATGTAAATTGTGCTTTTTCAACTTGTCCGAATGAAACATCAGAAAGTTGAATGGACTTGTCCGGTTAGTGTCCGGACTTGTCCGGTGCAAGATGAATTGAAACATCCGAGAGTTTAACAGACTTGTCCGGTGCTCAATGAATAGTGACATCAGATAGTTAAACGGATTAGTCTTCTTAGTGAACGGACTTGTCTGGTGCTTAGTGAATTACTTAGATTGATTTTAGCCCTTACCTTCTACACAAAGACATGAGCTCTTGGGATGTGTCTCTCACACACATCCTATACAATTATGTCTATTTTGTGCTTCCATTGATAATTTGGGCTTCTTCCTTTCTCACTTCTCATTTTTCACCTTTTTTGTTGCACCATAATATATAATATTTGTTGGCCTGCATTCATCTCAATGAATATAGGATCTCATTTGTTTGTCATCAATCTTCCAACACCCACAAGGAAATTTCTAGATGCACTTTCACACACATATGTGAGTTTGTATGTGAGGTCGCAGTCTATGATATATGAGTGAACTCAAATAAACTCTTGAACAGACACGAGAGCAGGACCGTAATGCTCCAACTATATGCATGGCTTTAGGCGGCCTAGTATCAGTGATGCTTTCATATGAAACTTGCTCGCACAAAACTAGCAATTCAAGAATGTTAGGTGCAGCTCAACCCGTAATGGATCTACACTGCAAAGCTGATATATTAAAGCGCATAATTATTACTTGTATACCTTGATTTTTGGTGGGGATTGTTGAGATTTGACCCTTATGTACAACTCACTTGTGGGCTTATTTATTTGTGTCAACTCTCCTGGTGGAAAGTCAAGGTGGTGGGGAGAGGTGACTGAGATGTTTAGTTCACATTGACAACCTAGATGGGTGTTCTCTAATATATATATTGGCTCCTGTAGTGGTTCTCAACATGAGAATAATGAGTATGAAAGTTGCTTCTATAGACACAAACACACACGCACGCACACGAGCATTTTGCGATTTTCTGCGTGTTTATTGTGTGACTTGTGACTTGCAACGTTTTGGTTCGCGTCACGACGAGTTGTGTTCTAATAAGCAGTTATTTTTCCGCCACTCATATAAAAGAGAATATTTCATCACATCTAGACTGCCACGTCAACGAGTAGAGTAATTTGATGCATAACTGCAGACGCACATTTAATGTGCACGAATGCTCCATAACTGCTCCCATTAGTTGCACGTTGAGAGATTTCAGTGGGCAGATTTATGGAATTATGACCGATCTAGTCCGAGGCTGTTGGCGGACTGGAGTATATAAGAAGACGTCATGTATACTGGAAAACACACACATAAACTCGTCTCTCAGAAAGTACTCTGCGTTGCCGTTTTTCGCCTTGTTGTCCTTCCGTTCGTCGTGCAACGGATTGAGAGAGAGCGGTGTCTCTGAATCGACGCCGGTGATCTGAAAACCTGCACGGGTGTCGACTATCAGGTTTCTAGGAAGTGCGCTCGCACGACCGCTCGTCGCACTTCCTGCATCATATACATCTTCATCAAGTTCGTCAATTTTATTGTCTACTTCACAGCAGAACGATATGTAAGTGAATCACTCGATCTATGGTTAATTCGATTTATTCGATGAGCGATTTATCGGCATATGTTTCAATTCAATTTTGTGTAATACTAGTACTGTTATTTTTGCTTGCTGGTAAAACTATTTTAGTTGTTTTGCTGTTTCGGATCAACAAATTAATTGCATATCATGTGTACATGGGACGCCGTGAACAGCCGGTACGGCTCCTGAGCCCCGCTCTTCTTCTCCTTCTGGGTCATCGTCCACCTGTACCCATTCCTCATGGGGCGGCAGAACCTGGCGCCCACCATCGTCGTGCTCTGGTCCATCCTCCTCGCCTCCATCTTCTCGCTCGTCTTGGTCAGGATCGACCCCTTCATCCCCAAGGCAAAGGGGTCCTCAAGCTGTGCGGCGTAGGAGTTTCCAGGACTGGGTACGTCTTTTTTAATTTATTGCAAAGACGTATGGGTGGGCTTCTATTCATCATATTTGACATGTTTTTGTACAAGTTTCGTGAGCCAGATACAGTGTTGGAGGACCGTTACCTGGCATATGATGGAGGTCAACCCCACTAAAAGAACAAATTATTATCTTGACATGTGCGAGTGTAATCTGATTTCTAGGCAATATCGTTGTCCAAAGAAAAAAAAACGTGATTTGACTTCAAAAATGTTTAGGTGACGTTGACGGCACTGATGATCAATGATGAGAACAAGTACTTCTGTACAGAAAATTGACTTATCATATTATCAATAAAAAATGAATACAAGGTCATATTGGTAAAAAGATACAAGTTAACGTTGGCAAAACGGGTTTGCAGACGATTACTATGATATTCAGATTGGAGGGGTTAAATGTTTCAGGTGGCTATTGCAAGAAACAATTAAGACCAATGAGTAGCGATCGCGCTATTGTAATGAACAGAGCAGAAGTGCACGTAGCAAGATGCTAATTGAGAAAATGCGTGAGAATTTCTAAACTCAAATATTCAGGGACCTATGTATGCTGTTCACTCAATCTCAACAATCGAAATGCTGAACGAAGCGCAATATGTTGCTTGAATACCGAACAGCGGAACATGACTGGTTTTGCAAAATATCACAAATGCAGATAGTAGTGTGTGCCCTGTTCAAAGCACCTACACAAAGGATCTCGGGGGCTGTTTGGTTCTTAACCTTTTAGTTTACCAAAACTTGGTAATGCAAAGACGTAGACAATATCAATTTGTTGGTAAAAGAACGTTTGTTGGTAAAAGAACGTTTGGATTGTAACTTTACCAATGTTTTTTATATTATATGTTTGACATGTGGGACTCACGTGTTATTATATTTTATTTTTTATGAAACATATTCAAATGAGATCTCGTTTTGTAGATTTAATTACAAGAAATTTAATTGTGCAAACAAAATTGAAATAGAATTTACGGTTTTTGAAATATCTACGTTTCAATTTTTGCTAACCATCTTGAAATGCGTGTGAGCAAGCTAACTATCATTTTGGCAACCGCGGCGACCAAACCGAATTCTCTGGATACCGTATGTATCGATGCCTTGATGCATACTGTACCAGATGGTTGACACATCATCTTTTACTAATCTTGATGCAACATTAAGATTAAAATCATAACTGGTGAGTGCTTTGCAAAATCTCAACCGTCCATCCTGCTAGGTGTTAAAGATCTAAAATGGTATGCACAGGAGCGGATATTCATACCGGATGCAGAAAATTTTTTCCCCGTTTTGACCGCTCGCAAACCGTTTAGCTCTCCATTTCATTTCTCAATGGCGTTACCAAATTTTTGTTGGCGTACGGGAAAGCAAATGAATGCCCAATCATATGGGTACATCAAAAATTAGTAAAAGTTTGTATTGACAATGAACTAAACATACCTCAGTCTGTTCAAAGCCCAAATCCTTCAAAACCCAGCAGAACACCACCTGAGAAGTCTACTTAAACCCCGAAAGTTTTGTGACTATGGATTCGCAACGCCTCAAATTGTGTACGCAGCTGATACCTGAAAACCTATCACTTGTAAAATTGAAGGTGGAGAAACCAGAATTAAGTGTATCCCACCCAGGATCGGAAATAAACTGTCTGCATCCGGTATGCACCGGAGGGGCTGTCCATACCGGAGCCAGATGTTGCAATGTATCTCCCACGGACTTCCATCGTCGTCCATCCACTATGTGCGATCGTGGGCTTCCATCGGCGCGGTGACTCCCAGCTCGACTTATCGGCGCGGCTAAAGTACTCAGGAGCGGCTCGCACTAGAAAGCTTCACGATTCCACGATCAATGGACGTTCCTCATTTTTTTAACAAAAGGCAGGAGTACTGCCGTGCATTAAGGATAAGAAGGTTTACATTCTAGTGGAATACAGACGCTAAGCTTCAGCTATACGAAGTAGCCAGAGCACACAAAAAAACAGAGGCGCCACCCCACCGAGAAGGTACATCCTCCCTAAATGATGGTCAATCAAAGCACAAGTTCGCTCTGTCAAAGTCTTTAATCTCCTCAACTGTGATGTCTGCAACCTGCCTGTATGAGAGCTCTTGTTGTTGGAAGATGCGGCGATTCCGCTCCTTCCAGATGTTCCACCAGAAGGTTATTAGGAATCCCGTGTGTTTTCGCTTCAGCACCTTGGTTCCATATGTCGCCGTCACTTGCAACCATTGAGCTGTCCCAATCATGATGATCTGATGCAGTGGTAGAGGTATGTTCAGCTTTTGGGCCACCTGATGCCAAGTAGCCTCTGTGAAATTACACTCTGATATTAGGTGATCAGCCGTCTCCTGTATACAATAGCACAGAGAACAGTTTTCTTCATGAGGCCAATTCCGGCGAGCAAGGTTATCTGCAGTTAGTGCACGGTTATGCAGAACAAGCCATGCAAAAAAACGACATTTAGGTTGCGTTCTCGCCGACCAAAGCGCAGGAGCCCATCTCACGCCAATCGCACCGAAGAACTGAGCTTCATAGGCTAATGCGACTACCGCTTGTCCATCGCCAATGTATAGTGTCTCTGGCCTCAGTAAGGGTAACATTTCTCAGAGCTGAAAATAGTGTGCAAACCTCTTCCAACAGCTCTGAGGAATTGACTTCTTTCAGGTTTCTCATCCATCCAAAGTTCTGTAATTCTTTGGCCACAGTGCAATATTTGAAACGGGCTCGACAATATAGATTGGGTGCTAGACATTGAGGTGATTGTCTCTATAGCCATTGTACTTCCCAGAATGGGGTGGTCTTTGTTGGTGATGTGCCCAAGAGGCAATCATAACAATTCGGGTTGAGGCCTATTGGATATTTGATCCATAAGTAATTAGGGTACTAATGGGCCTGCGACCTAAAAGCCCATTAGTACGCCTATAAATATGAGGGGTAGGATTAGGGGCTAATGATCCCACCACGTGATAGCCCTAGCCGCCACCCCTCGAAGGCCTCACGCCGAGACCCTTGCCGCGCGCGGTGCTAGCACACCGGCGCACGGTGTTCCTCTCCGTACGTGTGGACTCCGTGGAGGCGCTGCTGCTACTGTTGCGCTGATCGGCTAAGAAGATCGTGATCGTCTACCTGCTGCTGTGACGAGGACGAGGAGGAGACGAAGGGGATCGTCTACTTCCCCTACACCGACGCGCATCTACGTTCCGCTGCGCTGCGCGTCTAGTGGTAACGATCCATGACCTCTGTACTCGCATGTTTCTTGGGTGACGCAGTAGAGTTGCTAGAGTTACCAACAGTGGTATCAGAGTCGATTTGCGTAGTTTCTGGTCTGGATCTTGTTAGTAGATGGGATTTACTGCAGACATATTCATACGATGAATTTTATCGCACGGTTTTTGGGGTTTGGAATTGGTTAGAGTAGATTGCGATCGTATATGACTAAAGGGTCAGTTCGTTCTCCTTCTCAGCTGTGCGCGCAACCTGTCCCTACCGGCTGGAATCACCATCGGGACTAATCATGTACATAGCCAACAGATTGAGCCAACAGACCACGGTCATGAGTCGTGATCTACTCATGAATAACCGGTCACATTGAAAATTGAGGCATTCTGAATGGCTCGGATTCGGGTTGATTTGATCAATTCGATGAGATTTTCATAGTGATTTCATAGATGCGATCTATGTAATTTCGTTTGGTGTTCGGGACCGCCGTTTTGCTGTCTGCTATAGCGATTATATAACATAGTCTCGCGCTAGAAATCGTTCTACACTTAACTTGTTTTTGCAGGGAATGATATGAATGGTATGGCCTTACTGTGATGTGATGATCTGTGTGTAAATTCATGCAACCTGCGTGTTGTAAATTTAACACAACCGAGTTTAGGTTGTCACATAATTGTATAACGACCTGCGTGTCGACCTGTGATGCTTGATCTCTCATGTAATTTATTTGGTAGCTATTAGTTGTATTAGCTTCTTTTATTATCATGGAGATGTCTTCAACCATGTTGGATATGGAGATCACCACAAGAAGGAGGGCATGGCAGCTCAGATCTTGATGGAACCATGGCGATGGAGACCATTATGATTCTAAAGGCCATACTATTCACAATGTGGTATGATCATATGCCTGTGATGCTTATTACTATTCTTTTCATGCTTTTCATATGGTGGATGTTTTGTCATGATAGAATAGCTTCCCTCACAAAAGTTGAGCATTTGATGCCATTTACCAATAGCTACACCTATGTTATTTTGATCGTTGTGTGGTAGGTTTGCCAAAGCAAAGTACCATCATCTATCATAAGGCATAGGGTGAATGTTGGACATTCACATGCATAGTGTTGGTTTACTCAACAAAGCTATCAAAACGGTTTTGGGCTTTAAGGCATAGAGTTGGGAGTCGGGGCATTGGATGTCACCCAACAAACAAGAGTCATATAGAGATATGATTAACAATGGTTGTTTACCTATGTCACTAATTTCCTAGCAGTGAAGCCAAAGCTCACTAGGAATTAGTGAATATGGATCTTGAACCACTATATGTCGTTAGAGGGAAGATGATGATCATATAGTGGTGATATCTTTTATTAAACTGTTAATAGAAGATTGGTACATAACATAGTGCTAAACCTTGCATATTTATTTTGTATTGTAGATAATGTCTGCTAGTAACAATTCTGGTTTCAATTTGTGATCTGTCCTTGAGAAGGAAAAGCTCAATGGAGCTAACTTTATCGATTGGTACCGCAACCTGAGAATCATTCTTAGGCAAGAGAAAACTGAGTACGTTCTTCTGCAGCCTTACCCTGATGACCTCCCAGCTGATGCAACTAATGCAGCACGTAGAGCTTATACGAAGCACTGCGATGATGCGCTTAATGTAAGCTGCCTCATGCTCGCCACTATGTCCCCTGATTTGCAAAAACAGTATGAGCATACAGATGCTTATTCTATGATTGAGGGACTACATGGAATGTTTGAGAATCAAGCAAGGGTTGAGAGATACAACATCTCAAAGTCCTTGTTCTCATGCAAGCTGGCGGAGGGTAGCCCGGTCAGCCCTCATGTAATCAAGATGATTGGTTACATTGAAACTTTGGGCAAACTTGGTTCTGAACTCAAGGATGATCTGTCTATTGACGTTATTCTCCAGTCGCTCCCACCGAGCTACGAGCCATTCATATTGAATTTTCAAATGAATGGCATGGAGAAAACTTTGGCTGAATTGCATGGGATGCTTAACAGCCGAAGAAATCATTAAGAAAAACGCCACTCATGTGATGATGGTACAAAAGGAGAATAAAAAGAGAAAGCGTGTGACGCATCGTAAAGGCAAAGGCAAGGGAAAGTTTCCCGATGAGCCTTCAAGCTCAAAGTCTAAGCCAAAGGGCAAATCTGGCCCTTCTCCTGATGATGAATGCTTTCACTGTCATGGTAAGGGGCACTGGTCTAGGAACTGCAAGAAGTACTTGGAGGATATGAAGAAAAAGAAGGGAAGTGAGACTTCCGCTTCAGGTATAAATGTTATAGAAATTAACATTGCATTATCTTCTAGTGAATCATGGGTATTTGATACCAGATCGATGATTCACACTTGCAAATTGTTGCAGGGTCTAAGTGAGACTAGAAGATTTGCAAAAGGCGAGTTGGATGTTCGTGTCGGCAATGGAGCAAAGGTTGCGGTCATAGCTGTCGGAACTACCCCTTGTCATTACCCTCAGGATTAGTTTTGGAATTGAATAATTGTTATTGCATTCCTACTTTGAGCAAGAACATTATCTCTTCTTCGTGTTTAGAAGAAGTTGGTGGTTATGAGATTGTAATAAAGAAAAAATGTGGTTCTATTTATTACAATAATATTTTATATGCTCAATGTCCATTGGTGAATGGATTATATGTTCTTGATCTTGAGGATAAAACTGTATGTAATATTAATACCAAAAGGGCTCGTCATAATGATCTAAATCCCACTTTTATTTGGCATTGTCGCTTAGGTCATATAAATGAGAAACGCATTGAAAAACTCCAAAAAGATGGTTTACTAAGCTCATTTGATTTTGAATCACTTGACACATGCGAATCTTGTTTGCTTGGGAAGATGACCAAATCACCCTTCACTGGTCAAAGTGAGAGGGCGTCTGACTTGTTGGGACTTATACATACAGATGTATGTGGACCAATGAGTTCAATTGCCAGAGGTGGTTTTCAGTACTTCATCACATTTACCGATGACTTTAGTAGATATGGTTATGTCTACCTAATGAGGCACAAGTCTGAATCCTTTGAAAAGTTCAAAGAATTTTAGAATGAACTACAAAATCAATTGGGCAAGACAATTAAACTTCTATGATCTGATCGTGGGGGTGAATATTTGAGCCATGAATTTTATGATCATTTAAAACAATGTGGAATCGTTCCACAGTTGACTCCACCTAGAACGCTTCAATGGAATGGGGTGTCTCAGCGAAGGAATCGAACCTTGTTGGACATGGTTAGGTCGATGATGAGCCAAGCAGATCTTCCACTATCTTTTTGGGGTTATGCTCTTGAAACTGATGCGTTTACACTAAATAGAGTCCCAACTAAGTCTGTTGAAAAGACACCATATGAGATGTGGACCGGAAAACGTCCCGGATTGTCTTTCCTCAAAGTTTGGGGATGTAATGTTTATGTCAAACGTTTGACGTCAGACAAACTCACTCCAAAATCAGACAAATGCTTCTTTGTGGGATATCCTAGGGAAACCAAAGGATATTATTTTTATAATAAAATAGAGGGTAAAGTGTTTACCGCTCGCAATGGTGTCTTCTTGGAGAAAGAGTTTCTCTCAAAAAGAGTTAGTGGGAGCAAGGTGCATCTTGAAGAAATTCAAGAAATACCTGAAAATGTTTCGGCATCCACTGATCCTAGACAGGATGTACAAGATGTTGTACAACCAGTTGATGAAACACCAGCCCCACGAAGGTCTATGAGGGTACGTCGTGCGACTAAAAAGTTAACGCTTCTAACCACGGAGCAGCATGACATGGTATTGTTGGACAATAATGAGCCCACGACCTATACTGAAGCAATGACGGGACCCGACTCTGAGAAGTGGCTTGGAGCCATGGAATCCAAAATTGAATCCATGCATGAAAATCAAGTTTGGAACTTGGTTGATCCAATAGAAGGTGTGAGACATATCGATGGTAAATGGATTTTCAAGAAAAAGACTGACATGGATGAAAATGTTCACATCTATAAAGCACGATTGGTGGCAAAAGGTTTCAAACAAATTCAAGGTGTTGATTATGATGAAACTTTCTCACCCATTGCAATGCTTAAGTCTATTCGGATTCTTCTAGCAATTGCTGCATATTTTGATCATGAAATATGGCAGATGGATGTCAAAACAGCCTTTCTTAATGGAAGTCTGACTGAGGATGTGTACATGACACAACCTGAGGGTTTTGTCGATCCTAAAAATGCTAGTAAAATATGCAAGCTTCAAAAGTCAATCTATGGACTGAAGCAAGCATCTCGGAGTTGGAATCTGCATTTTGATGAAGTAATCAAAGGGTTTGGTTTCATCAAGAACGTAGAAGAACCTTGTATTTACAAGAATTTTAGTGGGAGCGCACATGTATTTCTGGTCCTATATGTAGATGACATATTATTGATCGGAAATGACATTCCAATGCTTGATGATGTTAAATCCTCATTAAGAAAAAGGTTCTCAATGAAGGATTTAGGAGAGGCATCATATATTTTGGGCATAAAGATCTATAGAGATAGATCTAAAAGGCTAATTGGATTAAGCCAAGATACATATATTGACAAGAATCGGTTCAATACGCAAGATTCCAAGAAAGATTTCTTGCCAATGTCACATGGCATTACTCTAAGCAAGAGTCAGTGTCCTTTGACACCTGATGAGAAAAAGAGGATGCGAGCGATTCATTATGCTTCGGCTATTGGATTCATCATGTATGCCATGCTATGTACACGTCCAGATGTATCTTATGCTCTAAGTATCACGAGCAGATATCAATCAGATTTTGGTGAGGCTCATTGGACCATTGTCAAAAACATCCTTAAGTACTTAAGAAGAACTAAGGATGCATTCTTAGTGTTTGGAGGTGAAGAAGAGCTCGTTGTAAAAGGTTACACTGATGCCAGCTTCCAAATTGATAAGGATGATTCTAGATCGCAATCCGGATTTATGTTCTGCCTCAATGGAGGGGCAGTGAGCTGGAAAAGTTCCAAGCAAGATACAGTAGCAGATTCAACCACAGAAGGAGTATATTGCAGCTTCTGAAGCTGCAAAGGAGGTTGTTTGGATCAGAAAATTTGTTTCTGAGTTGGGTGTTGTTCCTAGTGTGTCCAATCCTGTGGATCTCTACTGTGACAATAGTGGAGCCATCGCACAGGCAAAGGAGCCTAGATCACACAAATGATCCAAACACATACTACGACGCTATCACCTCATCCGAGAGATCATCGACCGAGATGATGTGAAGATATGCAAGGTGCACATGGATTTGAATGTTGCAGATCCGTTGACAAAGCCTCTTCCACAATCAAAGCATGAGGCACACATGAGATCTATGGGTATTAGATACTTACATCAGTGATCATAGTGTGTAGTGGGAGACTTGTGTCACAGCTATGTTTATGTACTATTAAATAAATTGTTATATGAGTAATCATTATTTACATTGATCATCAAATATGTGACTTGTTCGTGAAACTCTTTGTTAAAAGTAATGTTACTCTAGATGATCCCTAGTCTATACCATTATATGAGATAATGATTGCATACAGACTAGCACATGTATTAATTGATGATCACGTTTCACGGATCATAGATATGGAGATATCGAATTAATAATGTGAACACATGTTAGTGAACATGGTGTTGGATTGACCCACTCCAAGACACTGCTGGGATTGTTATTTCCATATGTGCCATCAGTTGGTCTTGAGTGATACACCTGCTAGATCCTTAGACCTGAGATCGCCATTGTTTCTCACTATGCGTAGTTGTGTACTTTGAAACTACCAAATGCTACTCCGTAACTGGGTAGTCATAAAAATAGTCTTCAGGTATATAATGAAACATAGAATGGGATGTGCGCGGATCAAGATGGGATTTGCCCCTCCTTAATAACAGGAGAGATATCGTTGTGCCCCTCGAGATAGTTGGATTTGAAAGTGCATGGCCATGCCAAGGTGATTAAAGGTTAATCACAGTGACTAAAAGTTAGTCACGGAATGAATCCACTATTTGATCGAGTGAATGGTCTAGCTATCACAAGGATGGCACACATCTCACCTTGAGCTTGACTGGTATCGTGAGGCAAAGGGATTAGCATGTTGAATGTATCTAGGTTCGGCCGATATGATCTTTATGTACATTCGGGAGTCAGTATGTCCTGCTAGGTACCTCTACTGACTTGTGGTTGGAAATGGTTTCCATTCACAACCGACTGCACATGAACCTAACGGGTCACACACTTAAGGAGTTAGAATATCAAAAATCCTGGCTAGATGATTGTCTCTAGTGCAAGTGGGAGATTGTTGGTGATGTGCCCAAGAGGCAATCATAACAATTCGGGTTGAGGCCTATTGGATATTTGATCCATAAGCAATGAGGGTACTAATGGGCCTGCGACCTAAAAGCCCATTAGTACGCCTATAAATATGAGGGGTAGGATTAGGGGCTAATGATCCCACCACGTGACAGCCCTAGCCGCCACCCCTCGAAGGCCTCACGCCGAGACCCTTGCCGCGTGCGCGGTGCTAGCACATCAGCGCACGGTGTTCCTCTCCGTACGTGTGGACTCCGTGGAGGCGCTACTGCTACTGCTGCGCTGATCGGCTACGACGATCGTGATCGTCTACCTGCTGCTGTGACGAGGACGAGGAGGAGATGAAGGAGATCGTCTACTTCCCCTACACCGACACGCATCTACGTTCCACTGCGCTGCGCGTCTAGTGGTAACGATCCATGACCTCTGTACTCGCATGTTTCCTGGGTGACATCGTAGAGTTGCTAAAGTAGCGTACCGCAGATTACCAAAAGTCTTCCCATTTCCATCCGTGACATAAATGGAGGAGAAGAAGAGTTGTCTATCCGTGCAGTCGTGGTGTGTGAGAATCGATTTCCATGGTCTGTCCTTCTGATCCCAACCATGCCACAACCATCGTAACCTAAGGGCTCGACTAAATTTATCCAGATCTCTTATACCCAGCCCACCCCATTTTTTTGTCCTGGTACAAACACTACAAGAATTCCGATGAAGTTATTTGCGACGGCTTTTCTTATTTGCATGATTTTTGGCCATCACAAATTATTCGTCGCAATTAAGCTTATTTGTGATAGCTTACTGCAGCCGTCGCAAGTTATTGCCAAGGGTATGGTGGGCCCCACGCTTGTATTTGCGACGGCCTGATTGTTGCAATTAAGGCCCTATTTGCGACGGCTAGGCCGTCGCAAATAAGTGCAGCCGACGGGATCCACGCGGCCATCTGAGGGGACCCACGCGACCATTTGCGACAGCCTAACCGTCGCAAATAGGGACATATTTGCGACGGCCAGGCCGTCGCAAATAACATAGGCTAGTTTGCGATGGTACATAGCCTTATTTGCGACGGTACTGTATAAAAAGCCGTCACAAATAAGGTTTTTTATTTAAAAAAAACAGAAAATGCTACCCGGCTCGATGGCCAGAATCACAGAACAGATAACACAAACAGAATCACAAACAATCACAAATAGCATCACAATATGTTGTTGATACATCACACATCACAATCAACAAAGCAAACAAGGGTTCACTCGCCCGTGTGACCTCCAAAGCCACCTCTGAAGTCGAAGTCATCGCCGCGCCTCATTCCAGGTGGTGGAAACAACGGCAATGGAGTTTGAGCAGCCGTCACAGATCCCAACAATTAATGAAACTTAGAGTTAGAATATAAATGCATCAACATCTCTCTCCCTCCCTTCCTCTCCCTCTATCTCGATCTACATCTCTCTCTCTCCCTCTTTCTCTTCATTCCTATATCTATATCAATCTATCTATCTCCCACTCTATCTCCCTATTACTATCCTTTTCCCTATATCTTCCTCTTTATCCATCTCCATCTCCCTCTCTCTCTTCATTCCTCTCTCTATCTCAATCTATCTCTCTCTCCCACTCTATCTCTCTATTGATATCATTTTCCCTCTATCTTCCTCCCTCTTTCTCCATCTTCATCTCCCTCTCTCCCTCTCTCTCTTCATTCCTCTCTCTATCTCAATCTATCTCTCTCCCACTCTATCTTTCTATTGCTATCCTTTTTCCTCTATCTTCCTCCCTCTTTCTCTATCTCCATCTCTCTATACCTCTATCATCCTCTCTCTATCTCCATCTAAATCTCCCTATCCCTCTTCATTCCTCTCCCACTCTAACTCAATCATTTTCTCTCTATCTTCCTCTCTCTTCTAACTCTATCTCTAACTCTATCTAACTATCTCTCACTCTCACTCTATTTCCTTGCTTTATTTTGGTAAAGTTGAAGTAAAACTAGAATTGTTAAGTTGACATAGAAAATTACCTGACACGTAGAAGAAGGATCGCCTGGAAAGGCCGGAAGTGGCGGTAGCTGGATCCCCAAACCTTGTGCCCGAGCCATGATCTGTCATTGCAAATATTAGATATTACCTATTAGTAAGTCATTTACGTTGAATTAATGAGAACTTCAGTTTTCATTTTGTTACCTCCATTGTCTCCCGCATCTTCGCCATCCAAGCTGTCTGGGAAGAGATCGTGGCCTCCAACGCGATACTTTGTTGTTCCGCCACGATCCTTTGTCATTCCGCCTCCCTCCTTTCCTCCTTCTGTCGCCTGATGTTCTCTTCTACAGTTTGTCGCAGGGACTACATCTCGATGTCTCTCTGCGAGACGCGGCGACCTGACGTGCCCACCGACGAAGCCTGTGTGGAGCTACCTCTCGCAGGTCTCGCTGCCCTCGAGTCAACAACTCCGTTGAATATGGCGAGCCTATAAAAAAGAGAGTCAGTAATATGAAATTGAAATATCTTCAATACTTTGAATTGAAAATGATAAAATGAATTATGAACTCACCTTCCGTGTGTTTTTCCACCTCCGCTTACATACGCGGCTTGAGGATCGATTGGTTCACGTTCCCAATCGAAATCTAAGCCGTGTATCTTCCTAGCCTCCTCCCCGTACTTAGCTTGGAAAATAAGAAAACCGTATAAGTTCAACAATCCATATAGTTATATTTAATATGAATGATTTCTAAACGTACCAATCGTTCAGCTGCAGCCTGACTGCACCCCTCATGCTGAGAAGGGTCCCTGTGACCTCTATTCCAGATCTCAGCAGGGGTCGGCGACACCCCCGTCTCGCGCTCCTGTCAATACGTGTTAGTACGAATAGTATATTATGAATATATAAACATAAGTTACATACACTTACCATGCGTTTAGCTAAACGCAAGTGGATATCTTGGTCATGCATGCTCTTCCCCTCGACCCCTCTGCACTCTCGAGCCTTTCCGGACTTAGCCTTAAACACATCGCTAGCCTAGTACCAACAAAGGGCTCGAAATACATCAGACCGACCCTACAACCAGCTCACGTGGCCCTGCACATAGTTGTAGATAATTAAAAATACCGTTGAGGAAATTATCAGAAAAAATATTTACGACACCCCACGTACCTGCACGTACTCCTCCTCTGTCAGGTGCCTCTTGCTCTCTTGCCGGAAGTTTAGCACGTGCTGCTGGTTCGCCTTCAAGTGCTCATTGATAATTTGAGTACGTGTCGAAGTGCCTTAGCAACATTGTAGTGAAACACTCTCCTCACATCCTCAACCATGTGAGGGTCGTTCGGGTCCTCTAAAGTATACCTTGTCTATGATAAAGAGTATATTGAAGAGATGTTCATTAAAAGACTTTAAGAGTTAAAACTTCGAAACTTTTTTTAACATACTTACTATAAAATCGGCCCATACGACCTCCTGAAGGTTGTCGTGCTCCTGGTGATGGACGTGTGCGTAGTCCTCCCATGAAAGGGCAGGCACCCCGTCAATGACCCCGGGATAGTGCAAACGCACTAAGGACCCGAGGATACCATTCACCAGTCTGTGGTGTCTCTCACCGGTGAAAGACGAGTCCCACCAAACCCTGCAAGATATTTATTGATTCATTACTTAAGTGACCAAAAGATACTAGAATTGAACACTACAATTTTTATTACATGTTTCCGACCGGACAAATCACGATCCTCTGTGAAGGGACAGCAGGAGGACTGACAAAGTGAGTCCTCCTCGTCCTCCGCGTCTGTTGGGGCGCCACATCAGGTGACCCAGAAGGCTTGTCACCAGCCGAGTCTAAGGGTTCAGGAACAGAAGGCCAGTCGAGGGCTGGCTAGCCGAGGGCTGGCTCACCGAAGGGTAGCCAAGGTCAACTGGCGCCGTAGCCTTTAAGTCAGTCGGTGAGGACTACAACATTCAAATGATTCATAAGTAAGTTTAATTGGAAATTGAATTTGAATAATTTGTCAAAAACGAGTGAAATTTACCTGTGACGAAGCTCTAGAGCTTGTCAGAAAGTGCCCTAGCAGTTGAGAGCGTCTGCTCCCGGTCGACGAGGCACCTGTGAAAGCATCCTCGAGTCTAGAGGGGTAGAACCCCCTCGTCGATAGCACCTTCTTACCCTTCTTTCACGCCATCCTGTTTTAATAGATAATTAGTAAATATGCAAATAAGATATACAAAATTCATGTTACTATCTTCAAGAAAACATTACTTGTAATCACTTTCAAAATTCATCAACATCATTATCATGTGCCCTACTCCTTAAACCAGCCCAACTATCTTTCATCGTGGCCTGTTCTAATTTTTGTTTTCGCATGTCATCTGGCTCTACATCTTCAACATATCCAACTAATTTATCGAGTCCTGCACCAAGCTCGACGATAAAAGTGTCTAGCAACTCTTCTTCTTGGTACACTTCTTTGTGCCATCTCATGTGTATTGTAGTTCTTTTTGAAAGAAACAACCGCTTCAACCGAGGTGTCATGGGCAAGTAACGAAGTTGCTTATGTGTGACATCTGTCATCACATTATCACCATCGTCATTAACAACTTCGATATACCTCGATTTACCATATTTCAAGCACATCTTCTCATTGTCATGCTCTTTCCAGAATAGCATGCAGTTGTCTGGGCACACATCGATTTTCTCATAGTTCATACCGAGACCAGATATCTTGATCTTTGAGTGATACATATCTTTAGGCGATTTGTGAGGTTGTGGAAGGATATCGCAGATCAATTTCATGAGATCATTGTAGCAGTTGATGGAAAAAAAGTACTTGGACTTAATTGCCATAAATTTGGTCAAGAAAGCAAGTACGGTCACAACCTTGTGTTCATGCAACGACTCTTGTGATTTTTTTAGCTTCTCGAAGAACTCCTCTGCCTCATTTGTAAGAGGATCCTCTGCTTCCAGAGCTTCTAGCATCTCATCCATCCTATCAACATATGTTATATCATCATCCTCATAACTTCTTCTATGACCCGAGATTTAGTCTCGCCGTGGATGGTCCACACTTCATAATGTGGAGTGAAACCATTTCGACATAAGTGAAACGAAAGATCCAATCTTCTCAAAAACTTAGTTGTCGGTACCCTGCGTACCGTATACCCCTTGGGACTACAAGAAGACCAAAGTAACTTCACCTGTCTGAGTTGAAGACCTCCAAAGGCCCCACGTGTCATACAGAACCGGATCTGCCTCCCATCTATGGTTAGTCCCGATGCTTCCACGTGTATACTGCAACCGGAGCTACGTTCCACACATGGGAAAGCTCTGGGCTAAACACCTGCGTGGCACCCCCGGACCTAACCCCCGACAGAGGGAAGCTCCGGTACCGACACGTGTACAACTGCACTGGACCTTCCCATCCCAGACAGTGAGCTCCAGAGCTACCATGTGTTCAGCCGCCGGACCTTCAGCCTCAACAACCAGACTGGTGGACCCCAACATCTTGGACCTTCAAGGGACAATCAAGGACTTCAAGACCCGATTAAGTATCATTAATACCATCTTAATGACACACGATCGGAGGGCCCTTAATACCAGTAACGGCACTGTCAAGGCTCGTTACCATGCTATTAAGGGTAATTAACCTCATTAATTGTGTATTAAGCATCAGTAACCGCCAGGGCCACATGTCGGGCCAGGCTAACAGTGTAACGACCAGTCCTTGCACTATAAAAGTACTGGACGAGCGATACACAGGAGGAGGGTTCTTCCAGACCTCTTCCAAACTCGGCTCTGACACACACACACACCAGTGCTCAGATGCTAAATACAACTACACACCCCGTGGAGTAGGGTATTACGCTTAGGTGGCCCGAACCACGTAAATTCTCGTGTCTACTTGCCATCGTGTTCTGAATCTCTGCGCACCCAATACCGAACTACAAACTTCGCAGGATACCAACAATAGTACTGAGAGAATTGTCAGAACTAGACTCCGACAGTTGGAACGCCAGGTAGGGGCGCCCGAGATTCAAGGATGGTGAACTCTACTGCTGGATTGTCCAACGGCAACCCTGCTGCGCAACCTGCTGGAGGCAATCCTCCAACGTGCAGCAGCCGGCAGGTGTTGTGGCTCCAGCAGGAGTCATGCCACCGCCGCCACCATCTGCACCGGCGAATCAAGCTGGACAACGAGATGGGGCGTCTGCGTCGGCCACGGCATCGGCAAACAACAACCCTGATGAAAGCATCTAGGCCCCCATGAGGTACGGTTTCGGTGATTAATGACAACCATTGGATTTTACTAATGAATTTGTGAATGCAAGGTCCCCATAATCACTCAATCAAATGAAATCTATATATCATTGGAGACCCATATACAATCACTTTATGAGATCAAATCAATGATATGAAGACAAGAAGTGAAAGCTCTTATGTCAAAGTCATTCAACCACAATTGATGACACTTAATGCTTGACAACCATCAGAAGTACATTTCCAACAAAAGTCTAAGAGGTCAATCGAGCAACACACAAAAGAATCACTTAGAAACAACTCGAAGCAAACGAAATCAACTCACCGGATCAACCGATGATTTATGAGAACAACACATCGGTCGAGTTGGTTCAGCAGAAGAAGAAGACCTCAGAACAAAGCACTCACCGGATCATCCGATGTTAAGGGCTCAGCTACATCGGTCCATCAGTACAGTTTGCAATATCCTTGGACCAAGTGTAGCACCGGATCATCCGATGTACAGAAATATACACATCGGTCAATCACTCTAGTAAGCATCAAGGTTGAGTCAATTCTGGAGGAAGAGCCACCGGATCATCCGATGAGAAGACAAGTGCAACATCGGTCTAACAACGGTCATATCTGACACAATGAAGTCAGCTAAAGTAAACTTGACCGATGTTAACTAAAGGGGAGACATCGGATCATCCGATGTTCGCAGAAAAGTTCTGTCAGCCTACTTTTCCAACGGCTATTTCGTGAAGGCTGGCTTTAAATACCCCCTAAACTGGTCATTTCGACAAGTCTTGATCACAAAACATTCTCAACACATCCACAAGCATTCAAGACCAAGAGCCATCACTTGTACATCATTTAGACCATCTACACACCAAGAGATAGGCTAGAACTAGCTAGAGAGAGAGCTTGTGTGTCTCCATTCTGGGTGAGTGGAATCTCTAGGATAGTGAGAGCCTCAAGGGAGTGCCCCTTGGTGTTTGTAACTGTGAGAAGACTTTCAGAGCTTGCCAAGGCGTTTGTGGAAGCCCGGAGGGTCGAAGTTGTACAAGGCTTGAGCTCCACCTTGCCAAGGTTGGCAAACGGAGAAGAATAGTGGAGATCCCTCGTCTCGGTGACTTGGGTGTGGCTAAACCCTTTGGTGGGTGCCACAACGTGGATGAAGGAAGATCTTGACGATCTTGCCGAACCACGGGATAAATCCTCGTGTCTCCTCGGGAGTTTGCATCCTCTTCCTCTCCCTTACGTTTATGCATTTTATATTCCGTGAAGTTGCTATTTACCTCAATGCATAGATAGTTTGCGTAGGGAATTGGGCTTTTAGGAATTAAGTTTTATTGTTTAGATTTTTGAAAAGAAGCCCAATTCACACCCCCTCTTGGGCATTCGATCCTTACAATTGGTATCAGAGCAAGGTTGCTCATAGGATCATTCTAGCTTCACCGCTAGAGAGCTAAAATGGCCAAGGTTGGGGTTTCGGTTCCTACCTTCGAGGGCAAGAACTTTGCCTATTGGAAAGCACGCATGCGCGCTTATATAGAGGCTATTGCTCCCGAAGTATGGGAAGCAACCCACGCGGGGTTTGGAGAACACAACTATGTTGGTGATCAAATTAAATGGGATGCTAAAGCTAGGAATGCAATCTATGAGTGCATTAGTCAAGATGTTTTTTCTAGGATTGCTAGCAAAGAAGAGGCATGTGAAATTTGGGCTTGCTTGATAGAAATTCATGAGGGTTCTTCTCGTGTGAAAGAACTAAAATATCACATGCTAAAAGCAAAATATGATGAATTTAAGATGCTACCTCATGAAAATGTCAATGAGATGTTCTCTCACTTGAATGTACTTATTGAAGAAATTAATGCTCTTGACATTGCTTCTCTTGGCAAGGGACTTATCAACCGCAAGATCCTCATGCTCCTTCCCAAGCCAAAGTACAACATCATCAACTCCATGCTCCAAAAAGAGTCTCTTGACCACATTGAAGTTTCGGAGCTCATTGGAGAAATTCACGCTCATGAGATGAGTGTGCTTGGGATGATGGAGCAATCATCTTCAAAAACAATTGCTCTAAAGGCCTCCACCAAGAAAACAAGCCTCAAGAAGAAGAAGGTGGTTGAGCCTAGCTCAAGTGAAGAAGAGCAAGTATCAAGTGAAGATGATGATGATGAGCTTGCATTGATGATGAGAAAGTTCTCACGCTTGAACTCCAAGATTACCAAGAAGGGATACACCTTTGATCCCAAGAAGAAAGCGTTTCTACCAAGGAGAGATGATCACAAGAATTGCTACAATTATGGTGATCAAGGCCACATCTCCTATGATTGTCCAAAACCGGACAAAAGAAGAGAGAACTACAAGAGCAAGCATCACAAGCTTGAAGAGAGTGAAGATGATCAAGAAGAGGCCAAACCCAAACCAAGATCCTTTGGGAAGAGGAAACATGACAAGGGAAAGAAGGCAAGACTCTTCCCAAAGAAGAGAAATGGCCCACAAAAGGTGTTCATGTGTGAGGCAAATGAATGGGTCACCGACGAAGAAACAAGTGATGAAGAGAGTGAAGCGGAAGAAGAAAGCTTGGCCGGCCTCGCCATTGCCAACAATGATGACTCACCTCTTCATCCACCGCCCATGTGTCTCATGGCGAAAGGTAACACCAATGTATGTGATGACTCTAGCGATGATGAGCTTTCCCCCAATGATTTAACTTCTTTGATAAATGAATATCATGCTATCATTAAGAGGGAAAAGAGTAAGGTTAAAGCTCTTGAAGAAACTCGTGCTAGACTTGAGAGTGCTAACCTCGATTTGCTTGACAAGTATGAAAGCATACTCAAAGAGCATGACACGCTCAAATCCCATGTCAAGCAAATTGAGGAAGATAAGGCTAAAATCAAGTTAGATAATCATGAGCTTAACTTAGCACACCAAACACTCTTGGGAGAGCATAACAAGCTAATACAAGAACATCAAACACTTAACCTTGCTCATGACGTGCTTGATCAAGAGTTGAAAAATATAAAGAAGCAAACTCTTAATGATAGGATATCCATTACTTATCATGTCACTAATGCCTTGAACAAGTCTTTGTCTTTGAAAGCAAACGCTAGGGAGAAGGACTTGTTGGAAGAAATTGAGAGTCTCCGCACTAGTGTGGCTAGACTTTCAAAAGGGTAAGTCAAACACAAGGAAATACTCTTCCAACAAGCAAAGGCCTTCAACAAGAGAGGACTTGGATCCTTCCCGGTGCCTAACAAAGGAAAGGTGCCCTCACCGGAGCTTAGAACAAGCTTCATCAAGGAAGTTGGTTCTTATTGCCAATATTGTGATGTCACCGGTCACCACACAAGGGAGTGTCCTCTTCTTAACCGACCTTCTCCAAAGTTGCCTATTAATTACAAATCTACTTTCAATGATCGTTATTATCTCTTAAGTAAAGTAGATGGCAAAGTGAAGGCTAGGTTCATCGGCAAAGACATGAAGGACATGAAGGGGAAGCTCCCCAAGCAACTTTGGGTCCCAAAGACACTTGTATCACACATACAAGGACCTAAGTTGGCTTGGGTGCCTAAAGTTAAAAATTGAATTCATGTGTGTAGGTGAACTACAAAGCCGGAGGAAAGCATTGGGTACTCGATAGCAGGTGCACCCAACATATGACCGGCAATGATGGTATGTTCACCACCATAGAAAACCCCGGCAATTATGAACAAGTCACCTTTGGTGATAACTCTAAGGGAAAGGTAATTGGGTTAGGTAAAATTGCTATTTCAAATGATTTATCCATTTCTAATGTTTTGTACGTTAAGTCACTTAGCTTTAATTTACTTTCTATTGCACAACTATGTGATCTTGGACTAACATGCACATTTAGCAAAAATGATGTTGTTGTGAGTGGTGAAACAAGCCAAGACATAGTCTTCAAAGGATTTCGGCATGGACATCTCTACCTAGTAGATTTCTCCAACAAGAATGCTAGCTTATCCACTTGTCTTTACACTAAGACAAGCTTGGGTTGGCTATGGCACCGACGCATAGCGCATATAGGGATGAGCAAACTCAAGAAGTCATTCAATCTTGGGATAGTGACCGGCATGAAGGATGTCACATTTGAGAAGAAAAAGCTTTGTAGCGCTTGTCAAGCTGGGAAGCAAGTTGCTTCACACCACCCAATGAAGACAATGGTGTCAACCTCCAAGCCACTTGAGCTACTCCACATGGACCTCTTCAGACCGTCCACATATCAAAGCCTTGGCGGTAACCTCTATTGTCTTGTTATAGTTGATGACTACTCTCGCTATGCTTGGACTCTATTTCTAGGTGACAAGAGTGAAACTCCAGAAGTGTTCAAGACCTTCGCCAACCGCGCTCAAAGGGAATTTCAACTTCCCATCATCAAGGTCTGGAGTGATAACGGCACCGAATTCAAGAACTACAACATTGGGGAGTGGTGTGACCGTGAAGGCGTGAAGCATGAGTTTTCGGCCACGTACACCCCTCAACAAAACGGTGTCGTTGAGAGGAAGAACAAGACACTCATCACTTTTGCGAGAGCAATGCTTGATGACTACGGCACGTCGGAGAAGTTTTGGGCCGAAGCAATGAACACGGCATGCCATGCCGCAAATAGGGTCTATCTCCATCGACTACTTCAAAAGACCCCGTACGAGCTTCTCATTGGGAGAAAGCCCAACATCTCCTACTTTCGAGTCTTTGGATGCAAGTGGTACATCTACCGCAAGAAAAGGCTCGATGATGAGCCTCTACGAGAAGCCATGAAGAACATGACCATTGGAGACATCAAGCCTGAAGTTGAGGAGAGCCATGATCAAGGGGGAGCTTCAAGTTCCAACAACAACACCCCCATGGTGCCTCAAGTTGACGAAGAAGAGAAGGATGATCCATTGCCGACTCAAGACTCACAAGCACACCAACATCAAGAAGAAGAAGAAGGAGAAGTCCATGATCAAGTCCAACCACAAGAGGAGCAACACGCATCACCTTCGCCAAGTGCTTCACAACCACTTATGAGGCATGGATGCATCTCCAAGGCGCATCCGATGGACCAAATCATTGGAAGTCCGTCAAGGGGTGTAAGTACACGTTCTCGTCATTTCGCTTCATTTTGTGAGCACTACTCGTTTGTTTCATGTGTAGAACCCACTCATATTGAGGAAGCACTCCAAGACCCAAATTGGGTGATGGCCATGCAAGTAGAACTCAACAACTTCATCCGCAATGAAGTTTGGGTGTTGGAGGAGCGACCCAAGGACAAGAACGTCATCGGAACAAAGTGGGTGTATCGCAACAAACAAGACAAGAATAGCGTTGTGGTCCGCAACAAGGCAAGACTTGTGGCCAAAGGGTTCTCGCAAGTTGAAGGACTAGACTTTGGGGAGACATTTGCCCCGGTCGCCCGGCTAGAAGCCATCCGTATACTCCTTGCTTTTGCTTCACATCATAATATTAGACTTTATCAAATGGATGTGAAAAGTGTCTTTCTTAATGGTTACATTAACGAGCTTGTTTATGTTGAACAACCTTCTAGGTTTGAAGATCCGAGGAATCCTAATCATGTGTATAGGTTGCACAAGGCGCTCTACGGGCTCAAGCAAGCACCTAGGGTGTGGTATGAACGACTACGGGATTTCCTTATCATGCAAGGATTCAAGATCGGGAGGGTGGACACTACGCTCTTAACCGAAGACATCAACGGAGATTTTTTCATTTGTCAAATTTATGTTGATGATATTATTTTTGGTTCAACTAACGAAGCTCTTAGCCATGAGTTTGGCAAAATGATGTCTAGGGAATTCGAGATGTCAATGATTGGAGAGCTCAACTTCTTTCTTGGATTTCAAATCAAGCAACTTCAAGATGGGACCTTCGTCTATCAAGAGAAGTACACCAAGGACCTCTTGAAGAAATTTGAGATGGGAGATTGTAGCTCAAGAAGCACTCCAAGGGCAACTAATTGTCATCTCGACGCGGATAAGGACGGTAAACCTATTGATCAATCTAACTACCATTCTATGATTGGCTCATTGCTTTATCTTACCGCATCTAGGCCCGATATCATGTTTAGTGTATGCTTGTGTGCTCGCTTTCAAGCGGCACCTAAAGAATCGCATAGGAAGGCGGTCTTTAGGATACTTAGGTATCTTAAGCATACCCCTAGTATGGGCTTGTGGTACCCTAAAGGTGCAAAATTCCACCTCTTGGGATACTCGGATTCGGACTTTGCCGGATGCCGCGTGGATCGCAAGAGTACCTCCGGTAGGTGCCACTTGCTTGGGCGTTCCCTAGTATCTTGGTCTAGCAAGAAGCAAAATTCCATCGCTTTGTCCACGGCGGAAGCGGAATATATAGCGGCCGGTGCATGTTGTGCCCAAATTCTTTATATGAAACAAACCCTTTTGGACTTTGGTATTAAACTTGGTTGTGTGCATCTCCTTTGTGACAATGAAAGTGCGGTTAAGATAGCTAAAAACCCCGTTCAACACTCCCGCACTAAGCACATTGATATTCGCCATCATTTCTTGAGGGACCATGAAGCTAAGGGAGACATCGCATTGCAAGGTGTTAGGTCCAAAGAACAATTGGCGGATATCTTCACTAAACCACTTGATGAGAAAACTTTTTCTAGGCTAAGAAGTGAGTTAAATGTTCGAGATGCAACGAACGTCATGTAAGAATGCATCTCATATAGGTCTTGCCTAACTCTCAAAGGATAGGGGTGAGCAAGGGTTAGCTTGGGGTGGAGGTTCTTTTGGGTTTTCCCAAGGCTTGGAGAGTGGCTCTCCCTGAAGAATCCTTTGAAAGGTTCAAATTTGGCAAGATAGATTTATTTTATGCCTTGCATGATGCCTGTCATATAGACTTGTAATTTCTTGCACTATAAAATTGTTTGGCATTGCATACGGTAGATTGTCACAAAGGGGAACCCACCTCATGAGAAAGAGACTTGTTTGAAATGCAATATCTCAACTCATATAAGGTGGAAAGAACAAAATGTTAGGTGCGTTAATGCCTAGAGGAACATGCTCTAAAGAGATAGAAGTCTTCATACTCTACCTCACAAAGCATGGGCCTTACATTTTATTTGCATGATTTCCTCCTATTTTTCACGGTGTTCCATTTGCTTTAAGGCCTAGCCAAGTTATTGGCATATTAGTATTTTTGAGGGGTAAGGGGTTGCCCAAAAAGTCCTAAGACATGTGTTTCTCATTGTTTGTTTGTTTGGTCAAAGGACATATATGGGATGTTGCTGTTTGGTAGTCATCGGATTATCCGATGCTTAGGTCAGACCATCATCAGATCGGTTGGTGTTCAAAAGCCAAGAGTCAGACCAGTCAGCAACACAAATCAACCGACACGTTCATTTGGAGAAACATCAGTCCATCCGGTGTTCACAATTCTGGAACTGTGACGAATTCCACCGATGATATTCCCTTCCACGTCGGTTCATCCGATGTCAACAATACCTTTTTGAATACCCTTACTGTGACATTCGACCGATGCTATCTCTTTGCACGTCGGTCCATCCGATGTCAACGATACCTTTTTGAATACCCTTACTGTGCCATTCGACCGATGCTTCTATCGTCTCTACATCAATCCATCCGGTGCTAAATTTACGGCTAGGGTTTGGGACCCACTATTTAAATGCCATCTCGCCTCCCGTCTTCTCTCTCCCCAATCCCGACTCATCCGCCACCGAGTCTCTCGCCCGAGCACCGCCACCGTCGACTCCGGTCGCCACCGCAGCCCTCCGGCCGCCACCGCCGCTGCACCATCGTAGCCGCCGCCTCCGCACCAACGCAGATGTAGCCGTCGCCGCCACTCGCCTCCACCATAGCTGTCGCCGCAGCTCCACCCAAGCGCCGTTGCCGCCTCTCTCCACCACCACAGCTGCCCCACGCACAGTCTCACCACCATGGTGCCTCCCCCAAATGGTCGTGTCTCCTCGTCGCTAGGGTTTCCCAGCCCCGTCAATCTCCGTGTCGCCGTTTCGTGCATTCAACGTCGTCGACTTCATTCACGCGCCCGATTGCAATGGCTCGTAACAAGAAGAACAAGGGCAAGACCATTGTGGAGCCGGCCGCAAAGAAACAGAAGCTCTCGAAGGAGGAGAAGAAGGCGTTGATGGCCGCTCGCGCCGCCGAGGAGCGAGAGCGAGGTCGAGGAGGATCACTGAGGATCCGCGAGGCTCGTCTGAGGCAGCCTCCCGTGATCGATGAGTTCGAGGCCGAAGAAGAGCCGGAAGAGCCACTCGTCCGCCGGCGCTCAGCCCGGACTCGTGGGGGGCATCCCGCGGCAGCACCACGTCCGAGATCGACGGCTGCCGATTATCATGAGGATAGGGAGCCCCAGGGAGCCATCTACGAGATGGACACCACCGTCCGTGTCGGTGAAGGTGTCTGTTTGATTGATTACCGGAAGATGAAGGCCAAGTAGCTCCGAAGACTCAGATGGAGTGTGCTGCTTGAGGAGTGGTACCCGCAGCCCAGCGAGGCTCTTGTGGACAGTCGCTTCTGGACTGTGACACAGGCGTCGCTCTATGAGACCTACAGACGCTGAGGCCACAAGTTATTCCAGCATAACTTTCTGGATTGGGATCAGCTTGTCCTGGCAGCAGAGACAGAGATTCGCGCATACTTTGAGAGGTATCGAGGGCTGGTGCACCTGATGTCCTATGAGAGGAGTGCTTATGTGGAGGATTGGGTACGCGTGTTCTACGCTACCCTATACGTCTCTGAGGGCCGCAGATCGATTGACTTCATGTTCATGGGCCAGCACTATCACTTGACGAGACAGACACTTGCACAGCTGCTGGGAGTGGACCTGCACGACACTTGCGTGCATGAGAGGGTGTATGGTCAGGCAGACCCGCCAAGGAGGCCGCTCACTGGAGGAGTGGCACCAGCACTGGAGGAGATCCGCTCTTTGTTTGGACCGACCTTCTCTCCAGACCAGTCGAGGGTACCGGCTCTGTTGACTCCTGTTGCGCGCACAGTGCATCTTGCCTTGCGCCGTACTCTCTTGCCGAGGTCAGGATACTTAGAGGGGTTCACCAGCCTGCAGCAGACCCTCCTGTTCTACATCATGAACGGGGTGGAGTTTGATATTGTGGACGTCCTCATATGCGAGATGGAGGATGTGATCACTGACGGAGTGGGCATGATGAGGCAGCTCGTGTATGGACACTGGATCAGCTACCTGCTCTCCATGATGGTCCCTGAGGAGTCCGCCGTGCATGACCGTCTCACTGATGAGAGCGTCACACGGTTCGGTCACTACCGTGCCCCAGCTCCTGGAGACCACCGCCTTGGCCGTCCAGTCGAGCGTCAGGTCAGGGCTCGTCTATCCGAGGAGGATTGGTCTGATTTGGAGAAGGAGGATGAGAGGTTGGCTGAGGCAGAGGCTCAGGGTGAGGACTTGCAGCACATATGCTCCGAGAGCGACATGGATGACAATGTCGAGGAGTACTTCCCTCCTCCTCCCTCACACAGTCAGCACGACGCGGAGGCTAGAGGCTCTACAGTGCCACCCCCTACTCCACCTCCCGTCTCAGAGGCACAGGTTTCTCAGCCGTCCGAGCTCACATCCCTCCTACAGCAGATGGTTGAGCAGCAGCACTTGGACCGGCATGCAGCTGAGCATGCCCGAGCGGAGCAGGCCGCACGCCTTCTGGAGCTCCAGCAGCAGCAGCAGGAGATGTAGCGCCAGATCGCCCGTGAGAGGCGTGAAGACACTGATCGGCTGACTGGGCTCATAGACCAGATGCACCAGCGCTCCCTCGACCAGCAGCAGCAGATGCAGCAGGCAATGATGGGCATCCTCGGGTTGATCACCAACCTCTACGCTCAGACCGGGATTGCCCTCCCGTCGCAGCTGCCAGGAGTGGATCCACCTTCACCTGTCCTTGCTCCAGCTGCTGCTCCGTTGCTGACTATGCTGATCCCTTCGATCAGCAAGTCTCCACTGCTGGCTCTCGGCGCACCGATTCACTCTCCACTGCCGGCCATGACACTGTTCTAGCAGACGCCAGCGTCCGTCGTCAGTGCCCCTGTTCCAGCAGCTCCTAACCAGCAGGCACCGACGACGGCTCCGACGACTCCTACGGCTCCGACAGCTCCTTCCACCTCTACTCCAGACAGCAGCTCCGACGATAGCGACGGTGACCAGTTCATCATCGTGCCTAGTACTCAGGGTCCTTAGGCACTCGGATCCCTTTTTGGTGTCTTGATGCCAAGGGGGGAGAAGAGTTAGAGGAGTCAGGGGGTGGATAGCTTAGTCTCAGGGGGAGTGTCCTAGCCTTAGAGGGAGTTTACCTATATCATCTTTGTAATTCGATATTATCATCTTTTGTAGTTCGATACTTTTGCTACTCGTTTGGTGTTTATTGAGTACTCTTAAGTTGTTAATCGATTGAGCCTATTTGGTGCCTATCTTATGATCACTTATTCACTTGAGTTATTCTTTGATCAAGCTTTCAATTTTTAAGTGTAATAATCTTGTATTCATTGCATATCCTCTTAAGCTTCATGCTATCAAATTCATTACTATTGTGCTTTAAATTGTTGTGTTGTCATCAATCACCAAAAAGGGGGAGATTGAAAGCATCTAGGCCCCCATGAGGTACAGTTTCAGTGATTAATGACAACTATTGGATTTTACTAATGAATTTGTGAATGCAAGGTCCCCATAATCACTCAATCAAATGAAATCTATATATCATTGGAGACCCATATACAATCACTTTATGAGATCAAATCAATGATATGAAGACAAGAAGTGAAAGCTCTTATGTCAAAGTCATTCAACTACAATTGATGACACTTAATGCTTGACAACCATCAGAAGTACATTTCCAACAAAAGTCTAAGAGGTCAATCGAGCAAGACACAAAAGAATCACTTAGAAACAACTCGAAGCAAACAAAATCAACTCACCGGATCAACCGATGATTTATGACAACAACACATCGGTCGGGTTGGTTCAGCAGAAGAAGAAGACCTCAGAACAAAGCACTCACTGGATCATCCGATGTTAAGGGCTCAGCTACATCGGCCCATCAGTACAGTTTGCAATATCCTTGGACCAAGTATAGCACCGGATCATCCGATGTACAGAAATATACACATCGGTCAATCACTCCAGTAAGCACCAAGGTTGAGTCAATTCTGGAGGAAGAGCCACCGGATCATCCGATGAGAAGACAAGTGCAACATCGGTCTAACAACGGTCATATTTGACACAATGACGTCAGCTAAAGTAAACTTGACCGATGTTAACTAAAGGGGAGACATCGGATCATCCGATGTTCGCAGAAAAGTTTTGTCAGCCTACTTTTCCAACGGCTATTTCGTGAAGGCTGGCTTTAAATACCCCCTAAACCGGTCATTTCGACAAGTCTTGATCACAGAACATTCTCAACACATCCACAAGCGTTCAAGACCAAGAGCCATCACTTCTACATCATTTAGACCATCTACACACCAAGAGATAGGCTAGAACTAGCTAGAGAGAGAGCTTGTGTGCCTCCATTCTGGGTGAGTGGAATCTCTAGGATAGTGAGAGCCTCAAGGGAGTGCCCCTTGGTGTTTGTAACTGTGAGAAGACTTCCAGAGCTTGCCAAGGCGTTTGTGGAAGCCCGGGGGGTCGAAGTTGTACAAGGCTTGAGCTCCACCTTGCCAAGGTTGGCAAACGAAGAAGAATAGTGGAGATCCCTCGTCTCGGTGAGTTGGGTGTGGCTAAACCCTTTGGTGGGTGCCACAACGTGGATGTAGGAAGATCTTGACGATCTTGCCGAACCACGGGATAAATCCTCGTGTCTCCTCGGGAGTTTGCATCCTCTTCCTCTCCCTTATGTTTATGCATTTTATATTCCGTGAAGTTGTTATTTACCTCAATGCATAGATAGTTTGCGTAGGGAATTGGGCTTTTAGGAATTAAGTTTTATTGTTTAGATTTTTGAAAAGAAGCCCAATTCACCCCCCCCCCTCTTGGGCATTCGATCCTTACACCTGAACACGCGCTCCACGTCGCGTGTGCTCTTCTTCAATGTCCACTGCCTCCAGGAGCATCCTAGGGTGCAATGGAGCAGTGGAAGGGCTGATGTAGAACATTTGGTTGCAGCAGCAGCTGATCGCATCAGCAACCAAGGTACTCCCCCCTCGGGGCGGGCCCCATCGCAGCATCGGACCGTGTCGGGTAGACTTGGTCTGCACGCTTCACAACACAGGAGGCGTGTTGCGTCTTAACAGGCGATGTTGCTGCCTTCTGGGGTGCGACGTACCCATACGGTAACCAGGCTTTCAACTCACGACCTCCGGGTAGATTTTGATTGCCGTTACCGTCAACAGGACGACCGCGTCCATATCGAGCGAGCTCGCGAGAGGCGAGAGGCTCGGGACAGTCTCGCTCCCAAGTGAGTAGGAGGATGTTGTTCTGCCCTGGCCATGCACCTACGCATGGTCAGATGGCCGCAGAAGTTCCGACCTCACCTGCCGGTGAAATTTGATGGGACTATCAATCCCGCCGAGTTTCTCCAAATCTACTCCACCGCAATCCTAGCGGCCGGGGGCAACGAGGTCGTAATGGCCAATTACTTCCCCGTGGCTTTGACTGGGACCGCCAGGTCCTGGTTCATGAGCCTCTCGCCTGACTCCATCAACAGTTGGGCGGAACTGTGCCAACAGTTCACCGCCAATTTCGGGAGTTCATATACCCCACCAGCACAGAACTGGACCTTTTTGTTGTCAAGCAGAAGGGGCGAGAGTCTCTGCGATCCTTCATCCAGAGGTTCTCCCAGGTACGAAACACTATACCTTCTATCTAAAGTGCTTCTGTCATTGTGGCATTAGACAGGGCGTACGAGACAAGAAGATGTTGGAGAAGCTGGCGACCAAGGAGGTCACCAGCGTCATGAAACTCTTCAGCTTGGCGGACAAGTGCGCCAAAGCTGCGGAGGGCCGTGAAATGCACTCCCAACCACCTCCGGAGGACCACAAAAAGTCCTCCAAGGGAGAAGCCACTATCTCTGGGAGTGGCAAGAAGAAGAAAAAGTCCAACGGCAAGAAGAAGCCGTCGGCCGGCACACCTACAGCCGTTGCTGCCGCAACTTCGGGTGGTCGGGGGCCACGCCCCAAAAAACAACTTCGGCCGTCGTCTGAAGACAGAGGCAGCTCCAAGATGTGGTGTCCTATACACAAGATGAACAACCACAACTTGGAAGGTTGCCGAGAGGTCCAGAACCTTGTCGAGCGCTACAACAAGCGCCGGGAAGAAGTTCCTTTCCGTCAAAGGGAAGGAAAATGGAAAATTGACGAAGCTCCGACTGAAGAGGAGTTAGTCTTCCAGGACCCTAAAAAGGTCTTGAAGGTTGTTTACACCTCCGTCGACGACAACTCTGACGTCTCTGACAACGAACGTCAGAAAAACATGAACACCATCTTTGGTGGTTCGTGGGACATCACCTCCCGCCGTGTCCTCGAGACAATGTGGTGGGACATGGTCTCAGTAGCTCCCACCGCCAGGGCGGAGCCGCACCGGAAGTGGATGGACACTGCCATCACTTTCGATGCTTCAGACTGCCCTCGGAACATGATCGGAGTTGGATAACTTCCATTGATGGTATCTCCTACCATCAACAACATCCAACTCCACCATGTAATGGTGGACGGAGGTTCGGGGCTGAACCTCATAAGCTTTGAAACTTTCGTCAAGCTTCAGCTTTGACATTCAGATCTTCGCCCCTCCCGACCTTTCTCCGGAGTAGGGGACATAACCCCACTCTGTGCAATTACTCTCCCGGTGACCTTCGGGACTCGGGATAATTACCGCACTGAGAAGTTGGTCTTCGACGTGGCGCACATCAACTTACCATTCAACGCCATCTTGGGCAGGCTAGCCTTGTACAAATTCATGGCTGCTGCCCATTATGGCTACTTGGTGTTGCAGATGCCAACACCAGCAGGTGTTCTCCGGATCCGTGGAGATCGCATCGCCGAAGTGACTGCTCTGGAAGAACTCCATGCGCTTGCTACAGCGCAAGAGGAAGAATGTGGAAAGGAGCAAGCTCCAAAACCCCCGAGCATTCGTCATCGAGGCTCAACTTCCGCACCTCGCGTGCAACCAAGCGGCGACACCGATATTCCCGTCAAAGTCGTCCAAATTGGTTCCAACGCTGCTTAGACCACCCGTATATCAGGAGGCATGAATGAAAAATAGGAACTCGCGCTCGTCACTTTCCTCCGGGCTAATGTCGACGTGTTTGCCTGGCAACCATCACAAATGCCTGAGATCCCTAGGGAAGTGATCGAGCACAATCTGAAGATCTATCCCGACGCTCGGCCTGTACACCAGAAGCCTCGAAAGCAATCAGTAGAGCGACAAAACTTCATACATCAAGAAGTGAACAAGTTTCTCGAAGCTGGATTCATCCGAGAAGTCTTCCACACAAAATGGCTGGCAAACCCAGTCGTTGTACCCAAGGCCGGCGGGAAGCTTCGGATGTGTATCGACTACACTACACTGAATAAGGCATGTCCAAAAGATCCATTCCCACTACCTAGAATAGATCAGATAGTGGATTCCACCTCCGGGTGCGAATTACTGTGTTTCCTAGATGCATATTCTGGGTATCATCAAATCAAAATGTCTAGGGAAGATGAAGAGCATACTTCCTTCATCACAGTGGATGGATTATACTGTTACACTGCCATGCCATTCGGTCTAAAAAACACTGCTTCAACATTTGTATCGAGCTATGTACAAAACTTTTGGAGAGCTCATCAGAGATGTAGTGGAAGTGTACTTCGATAACATCGTCGTCAAGATCAAGAACAAGGAATCATTCCTTGATACCTTGCAATATGTCTTTGACAAATTGCGAGTCACACACACGAAGCTGAACCCAGACAAGTGTGTCTTTGGGGTTAGCTCCGGAAAGCTTCTTGGATTCCTGGTGAACCACCGAGGAATAGAAGCAAATTCGGCGAAGATTAAAGCTATTGAAGACATGCGGCCACCAGCTCGCATCAAGGACGTCCAGAAGCTGACTGGATGTCTAGCTGCCCTTAGCCGGTTCATCTCAAGACTGGCGGAGCAGGCGCTACCCTTCTTCAAGTTGTTGAGGAAGTCCGGACCATTCCAATGGTTTGAAGAAGCAGAAAAGGCATTCTAGGAGCTAAAGCAACTCCTCACCACTCTACCAACCTTGGTAGCTCCGAACCCTGGTGAGCCACTTCTACTTTACATTTTGGCAACTAACAAAGTTGTCAGCATGGTCCTGGTTACGGAGAGACCAGAACCACCGCCAGTTCAGGAGTCTAGACCCATCCGGGAGGGTCCAAAGCTACCTGAAGATGAGTGTGGGTCCCAGCTCCCAGACCCCGATCCTCAAGGCGAAACGCCAGAGGATCCATCTCCTTCAAATGAAGGAGTCACTGCTGCAGAACAAGAAGGTTAGGACCCCTCCGGGAAGGTCCAGATCACTTCAGAAGAAGCTCCGGGTTCCTCCAGCCGAAACTCGGAGGTCCCCGAACAAGGTCCGGACCCCTCCGGGAGGGTCCGGGTTGATGAGGAGTAAGCTCTGGGCCCTTTCGAGAGGGTCCGGACAGTCCAACACCCAGTGTACTTCATTAGCGAAGTACTCCATGACGCCAAGACTCGATACCTAGAGGTGCATAAGCTGCTCTACGCAGTTCTTATTGCCTCTAGGAAGCTTTGACATTACTTCCAAGCTCACAAGATTTCAGTGGTAACTTCTTATCCACTGTGTGCAATCTTGCATAATCCCAACTCTACTGGGAACATTGCAAAGTGGGCAGCGGAATTGGACGAGTTCGACCTTGAATTTGTCCCAAGACAAGCGATCAAGAGTCAAGCATTGGTGGACTTCATGGCAGAATGGACCCCCTCTCCGTCAAATCCTGGGGGGCCCAGTGAGCAGAAGTCAGAACCCAAGGTTCCGGTCTTCACCAAGCCTCACTGGACTCTCTACTTCGACGGCTCCGTGCAAAAGCAGGGGGCCGGAGCTGGAGTCCTTCTCCTCGCTTCGATCGGGGAGAAGGTCAAATACATGGTTCACCTTGACATCAAGGCAACCAACAACATGGCAATGTATGAAGCACTAATCTATGGGCTCAAGGTGGCACTATCGTATGGTGTCAAGCAGCTGTTGGTAAAGGGTGATTCACATCTTGTTGTAAAACAAGTCAAAGGTGAATGCTGCTGCAACAACCCTCAACTAGCTACATACCTACTTGAAGTCCAGAAGCTTCAAAAGGACTTCGACGTCCTGGATCTTTGTCATGTCCAGCATCTCAATGACGCTGAAGCCGACGAACTCTCGACGAAAGCTTCAACCGGAGCTCTGACTCCCGACAGAGCCTTCGTCTGGAGGTTGTCTAAACCTACAGCTAAGTCTGCCAAATTGAGCGAAGGGGGCGAGACTAGCACCTCGAAGCTGGCGGTCCCGATGGCCCTGTTACCATGGCATCCATCAAGGGTCGTAGGTGCTGCAGGAAGCTCTGAGCAACCCAGCTCGCAAGACTCAAATCCTCAAGCTAGCTCCGATGCATGGATCTCGGAGATCCGGAACTACTTGAAAGATAATTTCCTACCTGGAGATAATGTATTCGCTGACCGAATAGTCAGATTGGCTAAAATATACACGTTGGTAGAAGGAGATCTCTACCATCGCGGTGCCAACGGCGTCCTAATGCGGTGCATTACAAGGGAAGAAGGCTGCAAGATCCTTGCAGAAATCCCTGGAGGCGAGTGTGGTAACCACACGTCTTCCCGCACGCTGGTTGGCAAAGCCTTCCGGCATGGTTTTTACTGGCCTACAGCGCTCCAGGATGCAACTGAGCTAGTGAAGAAATGCGAAGCATGCCAGTTCCATGCAAAGCAAATTCATACACCAGCTCATCCTCTACAAATGATACCTCCTACATGGCCATTCATTGTGTGTGGGATGGATATCTTGGTACCTTTCCCAAGAGTTGTCTGAGGTTACAAGTTCCTGTATGTCGCCATTGACAAGTTCACCAAATAGCCAGAAGCAACTCCAGTTGTGACAATAAACAAGCAATCAGCTATCAACTTCTTGCAGTCCATCGTATGCAAATTTGGAGTCCCAAACAAGATCATAACTGATAACGGGACCCAATTCGCAAGCTCTGCATTCCAAGGATATTGCGAAGACCTCGACATTCAAGTCAGCTACGCCTCAGTAGCTCACCCGGCAAGCAATGGCCAAGCTGAGAGAGCAAATGCAGAAATCCTAAAAGGGCTCAAGACGCGCACATATGAGCGCCTGAAAAAACATGGAGCCAACTGGATTGAAGAGCTTTCGCCCACACTGTGGGCCAATAGGACAACTTCGAACCAGTCAACTGGAGAGACACCCTTCTTCCTGGTGTATGGAGCTGAAGCAATCCTTCCTCCGGAAATCACCTTGGGGTCACTCCGGGTTTGGACCTTCGACGATGTCGCGCAGGACCAGCTCCGGCGTGAAGACCTGGACCTCCTTGAAGGGGGAAGGTGCCGAGCAGCTGTTCGGAATGTCCGATATCGCCAAGATCTTCAGCGCTATCACCAAAGTCATGTTTACGGCCGACAGCTCGAGGAAAGTGATCTGGTGCTACGGAGAATACAAACTCGAGAAGGGTTGAACAAACTCTCCCCCATCTGGAAAGGACCTTCCGAGTGATCAAAGTATCCCGTCTCGGATGCGTTCGCTTGGCAACCGAGGATGGGACACCTCTCCCTAATCCTTGGAACATTGAGCACCTCCGTAAGTTCTACGCTTAATATCACGGAGGTGAGTCTGTAGTTACATGTGATGTATGTTATAGAGTCATAGTACAGAGTCGGGTGGCTCCTCCGGGAGAATAGCCGGACCTTCCTCGGAAGGTCCGCAAAGTTCAGGCAACACTTGTCACAGTCTTAGAACTAAAAGTGTAGCTAGCTACTTTGGGTCAAACGAGAAACGAAACACACTTAGCCTGGTTCCGTACCCTAAGAGTGTACTTGTTTCCCCTGTACCCCGGACCTATAATGAAAGACATCATTGTGTGAAAATAGACTCTACGTACATTTATTTTGTACAGGCTCAATATTTTTTATTTTTTTCTTTCTTGTCTATAACAAAGTTGTGTAATTCCTAAGAAACTTTAGCTCAACCAGTTCATATATAATTAAAGTTGCATTGAAAATTCTTCCGAGTCTAAACATTGTTAATGGTCTACTCGTCTGAATGCCGCCAAGCCAATCTAGGTCCAGAGTGTGCTATCGACTTAGCCTGGTCATGCACCCTAAGTACGCCACTCTACCTACACCCCGGCAGGCCGAAGTAAGGCGAGTCCAGAAACGATCGGACCTGGAGAAAACAAGCCAGTGCACTTGATTGTATTTAGAATTGTGTTCGGCCTAAAAATTTCTGAGGAATAGTAAGTCGCAATTGAGTTATAGATAGGGAATGGATTTACTGTTTTTCTTGACTTCAGTGTGCAGGAAAAATAATGATTTCATGGTGATGGTGAATGAAGCCGGAGCTATCAAAGCTCCGACGCCCCTTAAGGTGGTCTACTGCTGATGTTTCAGATATTGATAGTAGACATCGCCGGAGCTACAAAGTTCTGGCAAATCCAAGGACCAGCCGTCAACATGAAGAAAAGATGATGGGAAAACTCCCCAGTGGGGTCTTCTATCGACGCACAGCACGATTGACAGTGGTCGATGCCGGAGCTACCAAGCTCCGACAACCTCAGTGGGCCCCTGCTATCGACGACTTCGGACCTACGCTCAACAAGTTCGAAGCACACAAGTCTTCAACAACTATTACATCCTCTTGGTACATGTTCACAATCAAATTGTGTACATCTACCAGGGGGCCAAGTGAGACAAAGGTGTTGAAGACAAAAAATGAAATTCATAAAATTCTTGGATTTCATTCATCTGGAGACAAGAGATTACAAAATTGGAGAAAAAGAAGAGAGGATACAAGCGGGAGCTACAAAGAGAGAGTCCTAGACCCTATCGAAGAATGAGGCGACCTTCTGGGCAACCTCTGACATGCTGACTTTGGCGGCTTCTCCATCTCCGTCGATGGGGCCTTCAAGCACCGGGTCCAGTGGGAAGTTAGGGGTCCCGGCTTGTGTAGCACGTCAGCATGAACTCTGCGACGTTCTTCGCCAGGGATTGTCCTTCGGTTTCCAACTGGTCCATGATGAAATCGCCCATCTTGGTGAGCTTGTTGCCCGCCGAGCTCAACGCTTGCAATGCCAATTCAAGCTCCGGCTCCGGATCATCCGGGCACACGGGATTAAAACCCATCGGCGTTAGTGCATCGTTGGCTTTGCCCAAGAAGTCCCAAACTTGTTGGGACTCCGCAGCCTTCGAGCCTCGCATCTCTTCCAAGGATCTTCTGGTCGCCGCAAGCTCCGAATTCTCCCGGGCAAGGCGCTCAAACTCTTTGGCATTCTGCTGAATCTTTTCAGCAACCTGCCTTTCGAGTTTACTGAGCTACTCCTCCTGGAGGTGGATCTTGTTCCAACAGTCGACCAGGTCCTTCTCCTAGCCCCTCACTTTCTTCTCCCTGGCAGCAATTTCATCCTCCCTCTTGTGGAGGTCTTGTCCTCGCTACCAGACATTCTTCTCCTCTTTCTCGCAGTGCTCCTCCAGCTTCTTGGTGCGCTCCGCGAGACTCTTGTCACCCAGAGTCAGCCTCTGAGGGAGCTCCTCCTCCCTCTTCACGAGGTCATCCCGTAGCTCAAGGAGTTTTTGCTCTTCATCTTCGAGCTTTTTCTCTCGCTCCTCAAAAGCCTTCTGGCGCTTGACGAGGCTGTCGTGGATGGCATTGAGCCTCTCTTCGCGATCATTCGCTGCATTATTAGCAGCTACAACCTGTTCATGGATGGCCCAAGACTGGTTGTCAAGGGTCGCACCATGCTTTCCCTCTCGTCTAGTAGTTGGCCCCAATACTCCATCCGGTCCTTCTCCTTCTTCACCCACTCCCTGTCGTCAGTCAGCCTGGTTTGCGCCAGCTTGGTCTCGAATTGGATCTAGTTGCGCCACCTCCTAAGGGTTTGGCGCTCCTCCTCGAGGGCCTTGCTGTCGTGGTAGAAGGCCAGCTGCACTTGATGAAGGCTGGAGCAGGCATTGTCAATAGACAACGACAGAGGGATCGGCTCCGGACCTGTTGGGGTCCTCTCCGCTCGTTCTAGCGGGTTCTCCATAAAAAAAATTGGGTCCCACTCTACAAGAGCGGTCCCTTGAGCTTCCACGGTACTAGGTCCGCCCTCCGGGATAACCTCGGCCGCCGCCGAGGGAGGTCCTGCAGCAGAAGTTCCTACCTCCGGAGTCGGCTCCGAAGGTCCTGTTGTCTGGTCATCAGCAACTGGTCCCTCAGGTGGGGGACCAGCAGCCTCCTCTTGGCACCCTGGCTTAGGTGCGGGCACCTCCGGAACCACTACCTCTGGGGTAGGCGTTGAAGGTTCGGCCGGAGCTGAAGCCACTTCTGGCTCCGACGCTGGTGTCTCCTCCACAACCGGTTCAGCCGCTGGTGCTTCGACCGCCATTGGCTCGGGCGTCGGCACTTCTTTGACAACCGGCTCAGGCACCAGTACTTCTTCGATGACTGGCTCGGACGCTAGAACTTCATCAACACCCGGCTCCACTGTCGGGGCTTCTTCAACCGCCGGCTCCACTGCCGGGGCTTCAACAACATCCGGCTCTAGGGCCGGGACTGCAGCTATCTCCGGCTCTGAAGTCGGAGCGTCCATCATCTCAGCATCCAAACCCGAAGCTTCAACCTCCAGGACTGGTGCTGCTGGTACATCTTCATTCCCGTGGTTCGGCGCTACCATGGGAGCTTCAGGGGATGAGTCGAGGTCCAGGACCACGACAGCCGGCGCTGGAGCTGCCGCGACCTCAGCCACCACCTGGGGTGGCGCTGGGATTGGAGTCGGAGCCTCTGCCTGCACAGCCTCAGCTGCTGTTGCAGGAACCGGAGCTTCAACCCCTTTCTTGGGGACCCTGCGGATGAAGGACAAGGAAACTCAAAACATGATTACAACAAAAAACAACCAACTGAGGTAAAAAACCAAATTTACCTTGGAAGGCTTCTGCTCCAGCTAGCGCAAAACCTCTTCCCCGGACGCTCGGGGCCAGACCCTATCGCCACTAGTGTGGTAGCTCCGGAAGGTTCCCCAGAGCTTGCTGTTGCCATCGGTGTCACCTTGGTTGAGGCCCCCCACGACTGAGAAGGACCCCCGGACCTGGAGCCCTCAGCAGGCCCTGGTACCGGAGCCACATGGACGGAGCTAGCATCCCGGGAAGATGCCCATGTTGGGGTGGTTGCCGCTGTTGAAGACCTTCCCCTCAGGGGAGAAGGACCTGCTGCAGAAGGAGCAGGTCTAACGGACCTCCCGTCAGAGTGCTTCAACTTCCTCTTACGGCTCGAGGGCTCGGCTAATTCTTTGCCCTTGCCCACGACTTCAACTCTCTGTTTCGGGGCGGAAGGGGGACCACTTTCAGAAGCTCCGGAGATCGCCAACCCGGTGGTCGAACGTCTCTCAACTTCACCGAGATTGTCAAGCACCAGCATCTTCCGTCGGAGCTCCCTGTTGAACTCCGCCTCCATGTTTAGAGGGAGGAAAGCCGACGGCGGAGTCAAGTCGTCACCCTCGACGTCGATGCCATGCTGGAACTTCTTGAGGTGAAACTCCAAAGCTGCGCCTTCCAGGTTGGATTTCAAACTGATCTCGATCCGGTCGTCATCCATCATGCTGTTGAGGGCCCAGGCGAGCTTCTCCCTCTTCTTCAGCGGAGCCCACCTGTTGACCAGGATGTTGCAGAACCACCTGGGGAGTCACCCCTCCCTCCACACATTGGCGGATCCTGGTCAGACCAGGTTCTGATAACACCAGAACTTCGCTCCAAGCTTCAGTGTCGACATTGGGGAGGCCTTCGGGCAGCTCCAACTTCTCATGCTCCTCCACCCTGATGACAATCCAATCCTTCTTCCAGTCGTCCCACTTGCTAGAAGGGAACGACCGCAAGTACTTGTACAGGCACTTCTTGCGCTTCACAAAATAATAGAAGCCAAGGTACTCGTCACTTTTGCCGGTGGTGTGGATGGTGAAGAAGGTGCGGAAGAGCTCGACGCAGGGGGGAATACCCACCCACATATCGCAGAAGTGGACAAAGATCGACACCAGAAGAATGGAGTGGGGGCCAAGGTGGTACAACTGCAGACCATAGAAGTCTAGCAGCATCAAGAGAAAAGTGGAGAAGGGTGGGATCAGTCCCACCATGGCGTACGCGGAGAAGTACACCATGTCGCCGACGTGCTCCTTCTCGAACGGAAGCTTGCCGGTGCAGACAAGGTGATTGAAGAAGTCACTGGACCACCCCATGAGGGCTCGGATCTTCTTCAGATCACCGTCAGTCTTAAGACGGCTCTTGCGGAGACCCAACTCCATCGCAACACAGCGGGGCGAGAGATGAAAAGCAGGCTAAAGTTTGGAGGATTCGAGCGCAAGTTCAAATGAAGGCGTAAAGAATCCCCAAACAGTGCGCGCTTTCCTTCTTAAGTAAGCCCCCACAACGCTTGGATGGAAACCGCAGAGGAGCTGACAATACAATTCAAAAACTACACCCTGCTAATGACAAGGGGGTCCGGGGCCACCCCGACAATCAAGTCGAGGTCCTTACCCCAGGCGAATGGTTGTCATCATGAAAGGCGGGAAGCCCGAGGGCGGCGGCCTGACAGGGCGCGCAAAACCGATACGGTTTTTGTATCGAGAACCGACGACATTCAATTGTGTGAGATCCGCACGCTCAGATCTCACCTGCCGCATCCTGGATATGCCACGCGGCGTTGGTTTAACTGCGGACTACCGCCAACGGCACATCCAAAGACCCTTGAAGACACGACTCAAAAACCGAAAGATGGACCCACCTCCGGCAGAATGAGTTCATCCAAAAGGTCTTTCCCAGAGGTGGGCCCAGGGGGCCACTGTCGGTACCCTGCGTACCGTATACCCCTTGGGACTACAAGAAAACCAATGAAACTTCACCTGTCAGAGTTGAAGACCTCCGAAGGCCCCACGTGTCATACAGAACCGAACCTGCCTCCCATCTATGGTTAGTCCCGGTGCTGCCACGTGTATACTGCAACCGGAGCTACGTCCCACACATGGGAAAGCTCCGGGCTAAACACCTGCGCGTCACCCCTGGACCTAACCCCCGACAGGGGGAAGCTCCGGTACCGACACGTGTACAACTGCACCGGACCTTCCCGTCCCAGACGGTGAGCTCCGGAGCTGCCACGTGTTCAGCCGCCGGACCTTCATCCTCAACAACCAGACTGGTGGACCCCAATGGCTCGGACCTTCAAGGGACAATCAAGGACTTCAAGACCCGATTAACAGCCCTTCATACCAGTAATGGCACACGATCGGAGGGCCCTTAATACCATTAATGACACTGTCAAGGCTCGTTACCATGCTATTAAGGGCAATTATCTTCATTAATTGTGTATTAAGCATCAGTAACCGCCAGGGCCACATGTCGGGCCAGGCTAACGGTGTAACAACCAGTCCTTGCACTATAAAAGGACTGGACGAGCGATACACAGGAGGAGGGTTCTTCCAGACCTTTTCCAAACTCGGCTCTGACACACACACTCACAAGTGCTCAGACGCTCAATACAACTACACACCCCGTGGAGTAGGGTATTACGCTTAGGCGGCCCGAACCACGTAAATCCTCGTGTCTACTTGCCATCGTGTTCTGAATCTCTGCGCGCCCAATACCGAACTACAAACTCCATGGGCTACCAACAGTAGTACCGGGAGAATTGCTGGAACTAGACTCCAACATTAGTGTAAAGGCATTTTGCACATGGGCACCGCACCATATCTTCCCTTGACAACGAAAATGCTCGATCCAAAAATTTATCTAACTTGATGTACCACTCATCCGAGTGACCACCAGTTCTGCTCTTCGAGCCAGTATACATCCAACTGCGGTCTTCACCTATGTTTAGCTCCGCAGTTTAAAGCAAAAGAAATTGTCATTAATGAATGCAGGATAGGTCCTAAATTTTTGACAATATAACACCGCCTATTTAACACTACACCCCCCAATCTGGTACAATTCTTCAAGTAAAAGGGTCATGACTATAGAGTTATAGTCGATATACGTATGTCAGCCACTCGCCGGCGGGCACCAAGGCGTCCAAGCATAATTTTACAACCCTGGTTTAGACGCATACTTTAACTTTCAACTAAATGGGCCTTGTCGGGTCCTAAATGGGTTGTGTCGGGTCAGGCCAACCTGAATCCCATTTTTGTACCTATAGTAACACTCAAGCAATCAAATTAAAAATTATAACCATAATCTAAAAAACAAAGCACTTCAATTAAACGTAAACATAAGAATTATTAAATTGTAATTTATCAATTAATAAACATAAACCTAAGTATAAACAATTTTATTATAAACATAGACATAAGCATTGACCTAAACATAAGCAATTTAATTCTCAATATAAACATAACCATAAACTTAAACATAAGCATCAATTCAATTCTATTCTATTCATAAGTATCAAATCAATTCTCAACATAAATTCAATTCAAATCAATTCTACGCTTGAATTCGATCGTAAGTATCACAATTCTAATAATCACAATTTCAACATAAGCATCACCTAAACATAAGAATTACCTAACATAAGCTCAGAATTACAACACTCTAAGCGTAACAATTGTAGATGATGGCTCACAATTTACAATATTGCATCACCTAAACATAACTAGCAATGAAGTGTGAATGGAGAAGAAAGAAAATTTAACAACATTGCATCACAACCGCTTCACAACATTGCATCATACCTACGTCGAGGGAGGTCGGTGGGGAGGCGTCGGAGGAGGCCGGCGGCGCTGGAGGAGGCTGTTGGCGTCGGACAGTGCGTCTGGGGCGGCCGGCAGCATCGGCAAGCACGGCGGGGGCGGGGGCGGCGGGGGCGGGGGCGGCGGGGGCGCGGCGGGGCAGCGGCGTGCGCGACAGCGGAGGCGGGGGCGGCGGCGGGCGCGGCGGCAGGCGCAGCAGCGGGGGGAGTTTGGGATCGATGTGAGAATGAGCTATCGGGGGACGATGGGGCAGATATTAGCCCTTATTTGCGACAGCTGCATTAATTGTGACGGCCATAGTTTAAGATTGTCACAATTAATGTTATTTGCGATGGTACTTTTTATAGCCGTCGCAAATAAAGTCCTATTTGCGACGGCTATTTTATTTGCGACGGTCCTAGGGTTGGCCGTCGCAAATAAGACTTATTCGCGACGGCTTCGTCGGCAGCCGTCGCAAATAAGTATTTATTTGTGATGGCCTCCACCTTTGCGATGGCTCGAGGCAGGCCGTCGCAATTTATGTTATTTGCGATGGCAGGCCGTCGCAAATGATCGCGTTTCTTGTAGTGAAATGATCCATTTGACCAAGCAATGACCTCCTTTTATATGATTTGGGTATGTACATTTCCACAAGAAGCTTCTTCTTGCCCTCTCTATCTGTTGTATAGCCCATCGAGGGGGTTTAAACACTGTCTGGAAGTAGGTCGGTATTGCTGATAAGGCTGTTTTAACTAGAATCTCTTGGCCAGCATGTGAAAGCAGGTTCTTCTTCCATCCTGGCAATCTTGCTGTCACTTTCTGAACCAACGGTTGAATGGAGGACCTAGGTAGCTTTTGTAATGAAGAGGAAGTCCAAGGTATGAGCAGGGGAATTTTGAGATCGTTTGCTGGCCTGCAGATAACAGATGAGGATCCAGTTCAGCACAGTGAAGAGGAAACAACTCAGTTTTGTCCATGTTTGTTTGGAGTCCAGAAGCCTTTCCAAAAATGGTAAGTATGTTTTTCAAGGCCAGCATATCATTGTTGGATGGGCTGATGAAAACAGTTGTGCCATCTGCATAAAGTGAGACCTTGAGCTGACTCTCAAGTCCACAAAGGGGAACAAGCAATTTTTGCTGTTGTGCAATATAGAAAAGCTTGTTCAGAGGCTCCATAGCGAGTAAAAATAGCATTGAGAAGAGCGGTTCTCCATGCCAAACACCTCGGGCGTGATTTAAACTTGGCCCAGCTTCACCATTAAGTAGAAAGGAGGACTAGGAGGTTCCCCACAATGCAGCCAACCAATTTCTCCACCGTGTCCCAAACCCAAGATGAGTCATCTCTAGAAGATAGGACCAGTTGACTATGTCAAAAGCCTTAGAAACATCTAGTTTGATAAACAACGAAAGTGTTTTATTCTTATGGAGCCTCTTGATCATTTGTTGGACAAAAATGAAATTGTCATGGATGGAGCGCTTGTTTACAAAAGCACTTTGGTTGATTGTGATAAGTCGATCAAGTTCTGGTGCAAGCCTATTTGCCAAAAGTTTGGACACAATTTTCGAGAAAATATGGACAAGACTTATTATGGGCTGTACTCCAAGATTTTTGTAGGGCTGGGTTTCTTGGGGATCAGTACAACCATCGCACGATTCAGCAGATGCAGTCCTTGTCTATTCAGATGATAGAATTGATCAATTGTCTAAGAAAATCAGTTTTGACAATGCTCCAACATTTATGGAGAAAACGACCCGTGAAGCCATCGGGCCTAGGGGCCTTGTCCTTCGGTAAGCCTTGTATGACAGGGTTGGCCTCCTCTTCTGTGAACTACAGCTCCAGATGATCAAGGTTTGACCCCTGCCAGCCTAATTGTGAGAGATTGAGGCTCCTCTCCCGGGGGGTGCAGGTGCCAATGTGCTTGAGGAAGTGTTCATATATGATGGCATGCTTATCAATTTGGTTTGTTGAGAGGCCCTGCTCTGTTTAAAGGCATTGAATAAAGTTCCTCTTCTTTCTGGAGCTGGCTACACTCTAGAAATAGCGTGTGTTAGCATCACCATCACGCATCCAAGTCAACCTGGATCGTTGTTTGGCCTGGGATTTTTCAATTGCCGCGAGACCAAGGATCTGTTTCTTTAGGAAGATTTTCAAAGACTGCTCAGACTCAGAGAGCTCACATTCTTCATTTATGTGGTCAAGCTGCAATATAACTTCGCGACAAATAGTAATTGCCAGTTTTCCTTGCAGTATTGACATTTTAGCCCATTTGCGGAGGTCCTTACTGAGCCTACAGAGTTTGATGTGTAGGTTGACCATTGCATTATGGTGGGATGGGGTTTGTTTCTGCCAAGATGATTGGACACATTCTATGAATCCATCCATTTTTATCCATTGGGTTTCAAATCGCAAAAAGGAGCTTGTCTTCTCTTCAGCCAACGACTGCAATAACAGGGGGCAATGATCTGACGATGAGGATGACAATGGTAGTGTCGAAGTGTTTGAGCGACACTTCCCTCGGATCTGCTAAGTAGCAGCCCGCAAAGCTCTTTGTTCAGCAGGGCTTAGGCCTCAATAGAGTGTTCTAGCGGATGGAAATATGAGATAGTGGTTTTTACGTGGTTCGTATCGCAAGGAGCGTAACACCCTACTCCATGGTGAGTGGTATTGCTGGTATGTATGTGTGTGTGATGTTTGATGTGGGGATCTCTGTAACAGTGGCAGTATGGGCCTTTTATAGACAAGGTCGGACGCTTTACAGGTGGAGTCTCAGGGCCCGACAGGTGGTCCCGGGGCGATCTTATCCTAAAGATCTAGGGCTTCTTCCGTAAGCTTGCTCTGACCGTTGTCTTCAAGACTCACCGTCTTGCCGCCTACATCGTCAGTAGCCCATGCGCTGTTGCTGACATTGGCAGGGGATGTCATGTCCAACTGTCTCTATCACCGTAAGCTACCCACTTGGCAGAGTGGGATAGGCCTGCGACGTCTTCACTGTGATGCGATCGGTCACAGCGGTACCTGACATTAGGCGTGCGCCATGCCATACGTCTGAGAAGTCGTGTATCTTCAATCCTTAACAGGGACAAGGCGCACCATCCTCTTAACTCCCGCGTCCATCCGTCCAGGGCAAGTGGATGGACTATGTGACAACTCGGAAGCTCACCTCTACGGAGGAGGTCAGGTAGCGCCTTGTGGACCAAGTCGCAGCTCAGGAGCTCACCTCTGCGGCGGAGGTTAGGTCCCACCTTGTGGGCCACGTGGTGGCTCGAGTGCTCACCTCTGCGAGGATAGCTAGGCCCCGTCCTGCTGGACACGTGTTGGTGTCGAGAGCTCACCTCCGCAGTGGAGGTAAGGTCCCACCTCGTGAGACACGTGGCAGCGCCAGAGCTAACCCATTCGGGAGGTGGCCCGCCTGATGTCTTGGCCCACGTGGCAACTCCGGAGCACTGTCTCCCAGGGAGGCGGGATCCTTACCTGTTGGACACGTGGTTACCAGGGGGCTTATCTCCAAAGGGGGACGCTGAGCTTCTCGCTCGGGTTCCTTGCGGATATCCTGGACCTCCTATCTGAGACTGATGGGTCTGGGTCCCTTGAAGACATGGCGCCTTAGGATCCCGCCTCTGTTGGGAGGCGGGGTACCTAGGCAGCTCTAGTTGTGCGCGAGGGTACCCGGTATGCCGGGTACCAACAGAGGCCCTTGGGACCACCTTGGGGGGAGGCGACGAGCCCGAGGGTGGAGCCCTTATCCTACTTTCCCGCACAGCTTTTTAATTTTGTCTTGATCTGTCAAAGCAGTGCACTCCTCTGCTGCTATGACCACGTGTCCCTCTTTGGTTGAGGGGTCGTGGCGACGGGATCATTGCTTGCTATGACATTATTGCGACGGTTCCCAAGGCGCATGCTGCACTTCTGCTGCTTTCACTTCTGTCTTTATGGGAACCGTCGTGTTGCCTTCTTAGGCGGAGAACTGCCGGGGCCGGTTTTTCGACGGGGGACCCAGGTCTGTTTGTCATGGATGTCGTGGTACGAGCCGTTGATTCAGAGCTCGTTCAAATTTGCATGGTGTGCCCAAACGTCACTAGGGTGCTTAAAAGGGGTACCTCTGTGCACAATGGAGGTTCCTTCTTTCCGCACGCCCCAAGCATTCAAGCCTTCCTATTCCTTTGAGCGTCTTCCTGCCCTCGAGTTTCTCGACCCCTGCTCCAATGGACTCAGCTCTGCCTCCTTCCCGGATGGAGGATGTCTCTTCTGTGAGGCGACTTTTTGGCTGGGAGTACAAGGAGCGAGAGGATCTTATCCGTCCTGGCTCCTTGCCACTGGAGTTGGAGGAGAAGGAGATCGTCTTCTTCCAGGCGTACGCATACTCTGGGTTCGTCCCTCTGGTTTCTTCTTTCCTGGTGACACTCCTGGAAGTCCTTGGGCTTCAGCTTCATCACCTGTCACCAAACTCTCTGGTGGTGGCGGTGGTGTTCTCTCATTTTTGTGAGATGTTCGTCGAGGTGTATATGTGCGTACCGGTGTTCTGGCAGTTCTTCGTGTTGACGCAGATCGGGAAGAAGAACAAATCCAACTTCCTCAGCGGCTACTGCTTCCAGCATCGGGCCAACAACCCCTTCAAGTACATCACACCGCTCTCTTTAGCGAAGTGGCTGATTGGAGGAAGGACTCGGTGATCGTACAATTCAACGCCCACGACTGCCTGGTTATGCCCGTCGGATGGGCGACGATCAGAAAGGAGACCTGGGAGGAGCGGCCGGAGTTGGAGCAAGCCTACAGTCCAGTGATGGAGAGGATACTATTCCTGGCGGATCATGGTCTGTCGGAGTTGAAGGTGATGGCGGACTTCGTCCGCCGGCGCTTGGCCCCCTTTCAGCACCGTTGTTGTCCTACGTGGCTCTACTTTGGTCTACAAGATGGCACACGGCTGGTACAGGGTCGCGACACAGAGACGACCTCAAAAGAGGTGCTCGATGCAATGTCCAAGACGTGCGGTGACCTATTGTCGGACGACATCTTCAACTTCTCACGGGCTTGCCCGCCGCTTTGCATGGATCGGGACCTTCTGACGAAGGTTCTGAAGAAGATGCCCAACCTGGACATGATCGGTCTTGCGCCACGGCAAGTTGGTGATGAGAGTCGGGGCTTGGCCATCGTCGACTTTTTGGAGGAGTCCACACCTTCTTCAGGCTCCGAAGCTTCTAGGTCGGAGGAGGCACCCGCTGTCAGAGGGAAAGGCAAGGCGCCGGTCCCTGACGCGGACAAGGGGAAGGCACCGGTCCCCGACACAGGATGTGGAAGGCCCTGGTGGTCGAGGTAGTGAAGGAGAAACGCCCTCAGTCGCCATCGAGGGCGCCACCACAGGTGGCCTTTGCTCCAAGTCAACGTCCCTCGGTGCGCCCCTCTTCAGTACTGGGCACCGGCGGTTCCTCGGGAGGAGGCTCAGTCCGTCAGATGGAGGTTCCACCGGTGTTGGCGGTCGGCATGCCATCTAGCATCCCCGTCGCCAGCTCGGTCCAGGGTGCCACAGGGGGCTCCGGCAGTGTCACACCTACAGAGCCTCAGGCAAAAAGGCATCGAGCCGATGTCGTTGGCAGCTCGGGAGGAGGCTCCGGGAGTGGCTCCGTCGAAGTTGGTGGAGGCACACCGGCGCAGGGTGGCGGCATTGCTGGTGGTTTTGGCAGAGGCCCAACTGGGATGACCTCGCCTGTTACGCCATCATCATGGCCTACGGCTTCAAGGTCGCCGAAAGTGGAGGCTCGCTGGAGCTTTCGGGGACGTCGGTAAGGCATTCTTACCAACACTTGCTCTATTATATCGCCTGCCTTTGTTGATTGGTTAGGGCTTGTTCTTGATTTGCAGGGCTACGTCAGCTATTGTGAGGCCCTTACCGTCGGGGGTAGTACCCGGAAGTGCTTCGAAGGCAGCTGAGGAGGCTACGGTTGTGCCGTCAGGGCAACCCACCAAGCTTTTCCAGGGGAGCGCTGCTCCAGCGTCTATGCCAGACGCGAGTGGTGAAGCATCTCTGGCTGCATCTCCAGCTGCCGCGTCAGAGGTACCACTAGATGTTGCGCCAGGGGCACCTCGGGCCGTCGTGGCAGAGGCACCTCCTACTGTCGTGGCAGAGGAAATGTCAGAGTCGGCTCCGGGGCTGAAGGCCTAGCCTCCACTGCTACTGAGCTAGCGAGCAACTCCTCGACCGATGGTGGCGCCGCTGCTTCGCGTGGCACCGCAACTTCTGCTCAGTCTCTGGGGGAAGGATCCCCAGTATTAGTGGTCTCACCTTCACCACTACAGGAGGAAGAGGTCCCCGAGGTGATCACAGGATGACCTTCCCTGACTTTAGCGCAGCTGAAACACCTCTCCAACGTCATGGACTTGACGCAGTCCAGCATCCTTCAGGTGCAATCCAATCTCCGCCATGCGCAGGAGGCTCTTGACACGGAGACGGAGAAGCTGCCTGTTGAGGGCGAGCGCCTCCGAGGCTGGGAGGGTCTTCTGGGGTCAAGGATCGCCGAGGCGAAGGCTAAATACCATAAGGAGATCAAGGAGTTGTAAGTGAGGCACCGCTTGGTGAGAGCCACAAATGCCCTGTCCTAGAAGATTATGTCCAATGCCAAGGTGGCCAGTGACGCGGCTAACGCCCGCCTACAGGCTCTTGAAGAAGGTCGAGAGGCCCTGAGTCGCCAAGAAGCCGTCGTTGCCAAGAGGGAGGCTGCAGTCGCCGAGCAGGAGGTGATGGCCTAGGCAATGATGGCTCGGGCTGAGGCTGATCGGGACAGGCTGCAGTCCTGACTTGAAGATCTTGAGCTCCGGGAGAGGGACTTGTCGCGAGATCGGGCGCGTCATTCAGCTGAGCGTTAGGATCTTCTCCTATGCAATCTCGACGTCCACGCCCGAGAGTGCTCGCTAGAGTGTCGCGCCCGGGAGCTCGATCTGCAGGAGCGTCAGCTGGCTCAACACCTGGAAGCTGAGGGTAGGGCAGTGGCAGAGACAGTGGCAACCCATGTCCTGGTATGCTACCGGAGTCGGTACCCTGATCTGCCCCTGGAGCCAGTTTTTGAGGGTCCTATCGAAGAGCACGAGGAGGCAGCAGCGGTAGAGGTCAAGAATGTTGCAAAACATGTCGTCGCGCAATTTGCCAGGGACTGAGGTTGGCAGCCCAACTTTGTATTTTGGGTTCTCCCCTTTGTAAATATTCCTTAACAAATATAAATTTGTGTTTGGCTTGTCTTTGTGCTTCTCAACTGTTGCTCTGAGTCCTTAGTTGCGTAAGTGTTTGCAGAACCTTTATCGAGTCCGTTAGCTTTTGGGGACCAATGGTTGCACCATTGATATGGCCGAGATGTTGCCCATTGACTTCCTGCCTATGGAACCCCCTTAAAGGCCCCTTGGTTGATGTGGCTAGTTAGCTGGACACATCTACCATTTTGATTTGTAGGAGATCTTCAACGTGCCCCCAGCAGAGCAAGGTAGTTGGAGTGTCGTAGCGCCACCAATTGTCGGAGCAGGACGCTCCGGCGTCGCCCACCACCGTCGTGGAGACATCGATGGCGGGTCCCTTGGGAGGTGCCTAAGTTGGGCGCTCCGTCATCTTCTGCCATCATCATAGAGTCGTCGACAGCAGGCCCCTTGGGAGGTGCTGGAGCTGGATACTATGGCATTGTCCACCATCATCGTAGAGTCGTCGACAGCATGCCCCTGGTGCACAGGCTATCGCAAGAGAACCCTATTAGCAACAAGTTCGGGGAAGAAGAGTTTACTCACTTACCCGCGCTTGGTGTCGACGTTGATGTTCTAAGATGTCGATGATAGGCCTCTTGCAAAGTGCCGGAGCAGGATGCTCCGGCATCGCCCACCACCATCGTGGAGTCGTCGACGGCAGGCCCCTGGTGCACAAGCTATCGCAAGAGAACCCTATTAGCAACAAGTGTGGGGCAGGAGAGTTTACTCACTTATCCACGCTTGGTGCTGACGTTGACGTTCTGGGACGTTGATGGCAGGCCCCTTGCGAAGTGTCGGAGTAGGATGCTCTAGTGTCGCCCACCACCATCATGGAGACATCGCGCGGCAGGCCCCTTGGGGGTGCTGGAGCTGGATGCTCCGGCGTCGCCCACCATCATTGTAGAATCGTCGATAGCATGCCCCATGGGAGGTGCCGGAGTTGGATGCTCTGGCGTCGCCCACTATGGTCGTTGAGACGTCCACGGCAAGCCCCTTGGGAGGTGCCGGAGCTGGGTGCTTTGGCGTCGCCCACCATCATCATAGTCTTCGACAGCAGGCCCCTTGGGAGGTGCCAGAGCTAGATGCTCCAGCGTCGTCAACCATCGTCGTAGAGTCGTCGATGGCAGGCCCCTGGTGCACAGGTTATCCGCGCTTGGTGCTGACTTTGACGTTCTGTAACGTCAATGGTAGGCCCCTTGCGAAGTGTCAGAGTAGGATGCTCCAGCGTCGCCTACCACCGTCGTGAAGACGTCAACGGCACACCCCTTGGGAGGTGCCAGAGCTGGGTGCTCCGGCGCGCCCACCATCGTTGTAGGGTCGTCGACGGCAGGCCCCTTGGGAGGTGCCGGAGCTGGATGCTCCGGCGTCGTCCACCATCGTCGTAGAGTCATCGACAGCAGGCCCCTTGGGAGGTGCCGAAGCTGGGTGCTCCAGCGTCGCCCACCATCGCCGTAGAGTCGTCGACGGCAGGCCCCTTGGGACGTGCCGAAGCTCGGTGCTCCGGCGTCGTCCACCATTGTCGTAGAGTCATCAACGGCAGGCCCTTGGTGCACAGGCTATCGCAAGAGAACCCTGTTAGCAACAAGTGTGGGGTAGGAGAGTTTACTCACTTATTCGCGCTTGGTGCTGATGTTGACATTCTGGGACGTCAATGGCAGGCCCCTTGCAAAGTGCTGGAGCAGGATGCTCCGGTGCCGTCCACCATCATCGTTGAGACATCGACGGTAGGCCCCTCGGCAGGTGCCGGAGCTGGATGCTCCAGCGTTGTCGACCATCATCGTAGAGTCGTCGACGACGGGCCCCTTGGGAGGTGCCAGAGCTGGGTGCTCCAGCGTCACCCACCATCGTCGTAGAGTCGTCGACGGCAGGCTCCTGGTGCACAGGCTATCGCAAAAGAACCCTGTTAGCAACAAGTGTGGGCCAGGAGAATTTACTCACTTATCCGCGCTTGGTGCTGACTTTGACGTTCTGGGACATCGACGACATGCCCCTTGCAAAGTGCTGGAGCAGGATGCTCCGGCGTTGTCCACCATCATCGTAGAGTCATCAACGTCAGTCCCCTGATGCACAGGCTATCGCATTAGAACCCTGTTAGCAACAAGTGCGAGGTAGAGAGTTTACTTACTTATCCGTGCTTCGTGTTGACATTGATGTTCTGGAACGTCGACGGCAGGCCCCTTGCGAAGTGCTGGAGCAGGATGCTCCATCGTCATCCACCATCGTCGTAGAGACATCAACGACAGGCCCCTTGGGAGGTGCTGGAGCTGGATGCTCTGGTGTCGTCCACTATCGTCGTAGAGTCTTCGACGGCAGGCCCCTTGGGAGGTGCCAGAGCTGGGTTCTCCGACGTCGCCCACCATCATTGTAGAGCCGTCGACGGCAGGCCCCTGGTGCATAGGCTATCGCAAGAGAACCCTATTAGCAACAAGTGCGGGGAAGGAGAGTTTACTCACTTATCCACGCTTGGTGCTGACGTTCACGTTCTGGTATGTCGATGATAGGCCCCTTGCAAAGTGCCAGAGCAGGATGCTCCGGCATCGTCCACCATCGTTGTAGAGTCATCGACGGCAGGCCCCTGGTGCACAGGCTATCGCAAGAGAACCTTGTTAGCAACAAGTGCGGGCCAGTAGAGTTTACTCACTTATATGCACCTGGTGCTGACGTTGATGTTTTGGGACGTCGACAGCAGGCCCCTTATGAAGTGTCAGGGCAGGATGCTCCAGCGTCATCCACCATCGTTGTAGAGACGTCAACGGCAGGCCCCTTGGGGGATGCCGAAGATGGGAGCTTCGGTGGCTTGTCCTGCATATAGAAAGAGGGTGGTCTAGTCTTGCTCATCAGTCATACATGTTCCTCTCCTTAGCTTTGTCATGTCTTACTATCCTGAACTGACGCACAGGGCTTGGGTAATTCGATGAGTTGGTGCTCCGGGGTCTAGCTCCTGCCGTCCTTAGGGTGTGAGCTTTCTGGTTCCAGTACTCAACTATAGCGCTGGGAGGCAGGGTGTGTATGCTTAGGGTGCAGGACCAGACTAAGAAATTTACACCCCCTGGACCTCCTGCTCAGCACAAACCTTTCCTGGGAAACCTTCTGGCACCACGGGACCCTAATGATGAGAGCAGCCGGAAGAACCTCTCACACACTACAGGTACCTCAAGAGAACCCTCCTGTAGCTAGACTGCATGACTTCAGCAGGGGTGAGTTACAGAGCATACAATCGTGTATATGAAGATAACATACAATAAATGAGGCTAGTACGGTATAATCATAAAATTAATGTGTAACTCAATGAATAATGTTTTTAAGAAAGTGTTTAAGTAAAATAGTGATTCTTTTTTTTCGGAGTTTGTAGGGGGGAGTCAAGATTTTACAAAAGAGGGCAACGGCTTGTTTCCGTATGATGAGGAAGGCAGGGTGTACATGCTTAGGGTTTGGAACCAAGCTAAGCTGACTGCACACTCTGGACCTGACCTCCCGGTGCTCGGTTGTCCTTAGTGCTGCTGCTAAGCTCTACGAAGACATTTACACTGTTCTACTAATTCTAATATTTACAATAGGGGTGCCAAAGGCTCCAAGGTAGTTGTGATGGTTTTGTAGCAACCTTGCTGTCGACAGCTACCAGAGGGGCTACGAGCGAGTGTCCCTACTTCCTGCCCCTGCTGCCCGTCTTGCGGATGGTATGAGCAGTGCTGGGACTGAGCTCGTCAGATTTGACGGGGACATCGGTGCTGCCAAGGGGCTGCAGTCGGGGCGCAGCGGGTGCTCCGCGTTGACTTTACCCAGTGCCACCTGGGGTGGGTGCTAGGTCTGCTAAGAGGGCTTGGAGCTGCTACAAGGCTAACACCACGGCGGTGCGGTCTCTGCGGATCCTGAGGACGTCGGAGGGGGTTGGCATCTTCAGTACACGGTAGTCGTAGTGGGCTATGGCCATGAATCGGTACAGGTCGGCCTGCTGATGATGGCGTTGAAGGGGAGGCTGACATCGGTGACGTCGAAGAGGATGCTCTCCGTCCTGTAGTTTTCAATTGTCCCGAAGGTCACCCGAAGATGGATGTTGTTGTATGAGATGATGCTCCCTGGTCCCACCCCTGAGAATGGGCTCGAGGGGGTGAGCTTGGACACTGGGATCTACAGCTGCTCGAAGGCTGCATGGCTGGGGAGGTTGAGGCTGGCCCCGCCATCTATCAAGACGTAGTAAAGCTTGACGTTGTATATGGTGTGGGCGACTAGAAGAGGTAGTACCCCTGCCCCAGCCATGTTCTTGGGGCAGTCAGAGGCGTCGAAGATGATCAGCGTCTCCTTCCATTGGTGGTGCCGCGCTAGAGTGGGTACAGGGGCTATCAAAGACACTGCACGACGAAGGGTCTTGACTGCGTTTCGGGACACAAGATCCCAAGACCCTCCGAAGATAATGTGGAGGGTCTTGCGACGCTCGTGATCGCTACTGGTGTCCGAGTCCTCATCTTGGTGGACCACTTTGACGGCCCGCTCTTGCTTTTGGTACTCCATCTCCTCGTCGTCATCGACCTTGGGGTCGACCTTCTGCTTGCCCTCCCGCTGGAGGAAGAGGGTGTCGTTTGGGCGCTGCTGCGCTCGCTCTTGGTAGCATTCGGCGCATCTTTTTATCTCTCAGCACTCGCTCGCGGTGTAGTCGCGAGTTTTGTGCACCGGGCAGGGCTCGATGCTTTCGTCAACGGCAGATGGCCGACGTGGGCGCTTCTCCGGGCGCGGGGGTTTCCCACCTCGTGTCGCGACCATTGCCGCGACAGGGGACCCATGCAGCGGCTTGTTCTGGCCGCCACTCCAGTTCTTGTTCTTCTTCTTGCCGCTACCAGGGGTAGCGGCACCTTCTTCGGTCTAGCCAGCCCCGCCCGCTACGGGGGCGGGCTGAGCGTGCTAGTAGCGGCCTTCTGCCACCCTGGCGCACTGGTCGGCGATGGAGAAGAGCTCAAAGACGTCTTGTACGTTGTGTGTGGCTAACTTCTAGAGCATCTTGCGGTCACGCACTCCCTGCCAGAATACCACTACGACAGAGGCATTCGGGATGTTGGGGATGGAGTTGCGTACTCGGGAGAAACGTTGGATGAATGACCTCAGCGTCTCCTTGGGTTGTTGCCGCACGACGTGGAGGTCAAGCTCGGTGTCGGGGCGAGTGTAGGAGCTGCCGAAGTTTGGTGTGAACTGTCGGCACAGCTCATCCCAAGAGGTTATAGACCCCTCAGGCAGGTTCATCAGCCACGAGCGGGTTGATCCAGTCAGAGCGACTGGAAGTAGTTCGCCAGGATGGTCTCATCCACTCCTGCAGCAAGGACCATCGTGGTGTGGATCTGTAGGAACACGGTCGGGTTGATGCTCCCATTGAACCTCTGCGGCATATGTGGTTGGAACTTGCATGGCCACGGTGCAAAGCGGAGGTGCGGAGCCAACGCTGCACAACCCCTGATAGGTTTCGTTGGAGAGGCGTACGGGGTAGCATACCCCAAGGGGGTCTGCTGCACGACGTGCGGTGCCTGGGGAACTTGCGGTTGTGGCACTGGTTGTGTCATGCGTTGCTACAATGGAACCAGTTGCGCCAAGTACTGTTGCTACATGTCCTGTTGCATCGAGTACCGCAGGGGGGCTGTCGAGCCGACATACTCCTGGTCAGGTGACGGAGAGTTTACCTGCGGTGCACCTTGGACGAAGGACGCCTCGTGAACAGGGCATTGAGGGCCATATTCGACGTCAAGGTTGCGCCGCCTCTCTCGCTGTCGCTCGATGATGACTCGATCGTCCAATTGGGCTTGGCAACAGTCAAGCTCAACCCTGAGCTCCTCCGTGGGGAGCCGGCTAACGCTCGTAGGCCTGGAGGAGCAGTAGTTGGCAGTGTGTCGGTCGATGGATGGCATTCGTGACAGCGACACGAGGCGCCTTCCCCTGTTGGGGGAGTTGATGGTTGCAACGATGAAGTGGTCGATGTCTTGAACCCACTGCTGAGTCGCTCCCTGGGAAGCGTTCAACGATGGTGGGTGGTGGAGAAGGGCCCTAGCCGCTACCAGGGCACTCTCTGGGCTTGCAGTCGGTGGCGCCCGTGGGGCCGACTGAGCCAGGATGTGTCCCGACGTGCCGTCCTGGCCATCTGTACCTGCACGGGGGCGTGATGGACCAGAGAGCGTCACTCGAGCGATGGATCTGGTCACTAGACGTCGGCCGCGGAAACCACCTTCCACGGGCCTGATGAACACCATGGTGGTGAAAACGCTACCACTTTTTTGAGAGAAAAGGCTCTTACCTGGCGCACCAAATGTCAAAGTGTTTGAGCGACACTTCCCCTGGATCTGCTAAGTAGCAGCCCGTGGAGGTTCTTTGTTCAGCGGAGCTTAGGTCTCAATCAAGTGTTCTAGCAGATGGAGTTAGAGACAGTGGTTTTTACGTGGTTCAGGCTGCAAGGAGCATAACATCCTACTCCACGGCGGATTGTATTGATGTTGAGTGTGTATACGTGTGTGTATCGAGGATTCTAAGTCTGGTCCTCTATAACGGTGGCGGTTCGGGCCTTTATAGACAAGGTCGGATGCTTTACAAGTGGGGCCTCGGGACCCGACAGGCCCCATCCTGCTGGACACGTGTCGGTGCCAGGAGCTCACCTCCGCGGTGGAGGTTATGTCCCGCCTTTTAGGACACATGGCAGCGCTAGAGCCCACCCATTCGGGACATGGCTCGCCTAATGTCTTGGCCCACGTGGCAACTCCGGAGCCCTGTCTCCCGGGGAGGTGGGATCCTTACCACTAGACACGTAGTTACCTGGGGGCTCGTCTCCAAAGGGGGGGCGCTGAGCTTCTTCCTCAGGTTCCTTGCGGATATCCTGGACCGCCTATCTAAGACTGATGTGTCTGGGTCCCTTGAACACGTGGCGCCTTAGGATCCCGCCTCTGCTGGGAGGCGGGGTACCTAGGCGGCTCTAGCTTGTGCACGAGGGTACTGTGTATGCCGGGTACCGACAGGTAGCAACACTGGATCCTTGTACAGATTCTCCCAGTCATTGGATATGAATCCTCGATCAATTCTGGTCATGGTAGGTTGCTCATGGTCATTAGTCCATGTAAATCGCCTTCCCAGTAGAGGTGTCTCCTTGACTTCCATAAAATTCAGAGTTCTCTGGAAATGGTTCATCATCCTTCTATTCAGACGTTAGTTGTTTTTATCTTCATCTTTATAGATGAGGTTAAAATCTGCAATGACCAACCAGGAAGGCTTTACCACACACTTCAGTTGGCGCAGTTCATTTAAGAACAATCTCTTCTCAAGATCTGTCTGCAGTCCATAGACTCCAGTAATTGTGGACAGAGATTGGGATCTAAAATCTGTTAAAGTTGCTGAGATTGTGTATTGTGTTGTTGAGATATCAGATAGTTGCATGCTTACACCGTGGAAAGCTAGGGGGATGCCACCTTTGGTTCCCTCAGCTGGGAGAAAAGCAAAATTGTCTTCATAATCTCTTCCCAGTGTGTCTCTGACGACAAGGGAATTCACTTCATTTAGCTTTGTTTCTTGTAGGCACACAACCATAGGTCAAGAACTTTGAACAATCTGTTTAACATCCTTCTGTTTGGCTCTGCTATTAAGCCCTCGAACGTTCCAGGATGGCACAAGAAATTGTGGGAGAGTTTCATCCATAGATACAGTTTGTGATGCAACTGGGTGAGCCATGCAATATATAGATTGACGCCAGCCATAGTACAACAACAGGCCATACGAAGGCATTAAGTCTGATGAAACCCCAAGATTATGCTGCGCACAAATCCAAACTAGAGCCTGTGACCATAAAGAGACTACCAACAGCCATACACGGTGGAGCCCAGCAGAGCCAGGTCAAATTGCAGCAGAATCGATTCCTCTGCCAACAGCTGACTATCTGAGTAACGGATCTACTCATAGCAAAAGAAGGCACGACTAAAGGATCTTGGGATGGCTCCTTCAAGGTCTTCATGTCTCCATAGTTGTGGCTACTGCGGAGGGTTGCTTAGTCCTTTTACCTGCAGCTGCTCTTGACTTGGAGACCTTCCATTTCTTCTTCTTTGCAACGGCAGTGAGTGTCTTGATAGTCTCTAATGTTGCAGGGGTTAGGGGCTTCTTGTATATGTTTAAATATTGTTGCAGCGTTAGGTCGTCCAGAGATTAAGGGCCTGTTTGGATGATGGCTAACTTTTCTAAGCTTAAGCTTAGGCCCTGTTTGGGACAGCTGGAACTTGTTACAAAAGCAGCTTTTATGAAAAGCTGGTGAAAAACAGCTTCTGCTTATGTCACGCTTTTAGTTCATTCTGAGAAGCAGCTGAACTAATAAGCTGTTACAGAAGTTTCTTGTTTGGCACAACTTCAGCTTATTTTTATGAAGAAGCTGCAGCAGAAGCTGTACCAAACAGGGCCTTAGCCATTTGCTACACTTGTGGCGTGCCTAAGCTAACTAACGTTAGCATGTGTTTGGATTGTTACCATAGCTAAGCTTAGGCGTGTTTAAAAAAGTGTGACATGTGTTTGTTTTGTTACCATGACTAAGCTTAGGCAAGTGGCTAACCTTAGGCGGTTGATTTGAGCGCCACAGTTGAGGCAGTTTTTTGTTAGGTAATAGAAGCAAAAGTTGCCTAACTTCTGTGGCATGCCTAACTTTAATCAACAACCAAAAACCGGCCTAAAACAATGTGGCATGCCTAACATTAGGCTTAGGCAAGTTAGGCATTGAACCAAACAGCCTCTAATTGTGCTTGGTAAGACCTCATTTCTTGGCCAGCAGCTCCTGCGCAAGCTTGATCGCCGGCTTGGACTTCCTGTTTTTTGCCTTGAGACGTGGGCTTTGTTGAAGAGGGACATCCTCCTTGTACTAAGGAATAGTTTACTTGGAAGTCTGCGGGGGGGGGGGGGGGGGGGTTAAGAGAGGGCAATTCTAGAATAGGGTGTTGAACAGGTCGGGAGACCAAGTTAGTGAACTGGAGAAGATCAGTCACCTCATGAGTATTGGTAGCCATCACAGCGGTTGGCTCAGGTGAGCTTGAGTGGTTTGGCGGGTCTCCTCCCATTACCGGTGTTAGTTCTGATGTTGCAGCCAAACACAAATAGTCTCCAGTACGGTATTGTGCATTGTCCCCTTCCTTTGTGGTGGACACAGGAGCTAGCGTCTCCATAGTTGCAACTGGAGGGAGGTCCACCATTGGACGTGGTGACCAGCTTGGAGGTGTGGTAGTAAGAGGGATGCAGATTGCATCAAAGGAGCGGGTGCGATCAAAACCCCTAGAACCGCAAACAACAAGGTAGTTCCAATCTAAAGGAGCAACAGTCACTTCATCCCACAGAGGCTCAGAGTGGGGGATGATTTTGATGATTTCTAAAGCTTTGGTCGGATGCATTGAGGATACTTCATCTGGGGCGAAGGCAGGCGAGGTTTAGGCCAGTTTCTTGATCGAGGGAGCCTGTTTTGATGAGCCTTTGTTTGTCCAGAGCCTCCTGAGTGCACAATCTACAGAGAATGATTTCTCAGATCTCTGTGAAGGCGGAGAGTGGCTCCGTCCCGCTCTGTTCCTTCGACGAGAAGATTCACCTCTCTGCCAAGAGTTACGCTTGTCCCTTTTTGGAGACCTGCCCCAGTCAAAGCTTCTATAGTCAGTCCGGCCAAAACGTGGCAGGGAGTGCCATGATCGCGGACGGTGATGCCCATCTCTGTCATCATCTTCATCCCTAGATTGACAACACCAATCATTCGACGGTCTACAGGAATGAGGAGGTAGATTCATCTCAAGGTCTTCCAGTTCACCATCCAAACGGTCATCTCTCCATTTAATTCCCTGCTCTGCACTTTCTGATCTACGATAAGCCTACATGTGGGTGGTGGTAGAATGTAAGATCCTCCACATAATCAATGTGACTAAAACCTTGTAAGTGTGACCTTGTTGGATGCTTCTTGGTCTTGTGAACTGGAGGCGGGCATCCTGCCCCGGCAGCTCAGGGCGTTCCGCCAGAGTGAGGAACACCGCTTGGGGGATCTTGTTAGGGTCACGACAATACGTCTATGTTGGGATATGACTCTATCTCTTATACGTTCTGTTGGGATAGGACTGTATCTCTATCTGTTGTATGCCTATAAATATAGACCACTCCTGTATTTGTACCTCAACCCATCATAATAAATCTGTTTTCTCCGTGGTTGTTTTCTCCTCCACCTTGGGGGAGTTTTTTCCACATTAAATCATGTGTCCCCTGTTAACCCTAACAAGTGGTATATAGAGCCTTCGATCAGATCTATTTTTTCCTCTCGAGTACGCCGCCAGCCGCTCATCACCGTGATCTCGTGCGTCTCTTCCTGACGCTGATCCGGCGCGTCCGTGTGAGCTCTTCTGCGCTTCGATCGCGGCGTCCTCCGCCTCCGTCTCGGCGTTTATCATGGCATCCTCTGCCTCCGTCTCGGCATTTTCATCCTCACGCGCGCTGCCTCGATTGTGCTTCCAACATAAAGAGAATTTGATTGGGCTCCAATCAAGCTTTTGGCGGGGCCCGGATCTGGCCTTATCCAGTGCTCCTACGGTGAAGTGCACATCTCCTGCTACTGTCAGATTAAAGTATCCAGAGGACAACCCTCTGTGTGCAACAACGTCTGCTTCTCACCGGTCAAATCAACTTGGGAACCGTGCTAATCAAATCAAAGACCGACACCGCCATCAGCTTGGTGCTGATCTGCTGCCTCACGTGGAGAGAGAGAAAATTTGAGATCTTTGCTACGTCTACTCAACAATCTACACGAGTTGTTGGTTTTGGAACTTTCTTTTTGCTGTTTGCACACAAGAAGTTTACCAGATTTTATTTATATCTGATATTTGTTGTACGTCATGTCTACTAAATTGGATATTCCGAAATTTGATGGAAAAATCAGTTTTTCCATATGGCAAATTCAGATGAAGGTCGTTCTTACTCAGTTGGGCGTGCGCAAGGCTTTAAATGTTAAGTCTAATGATATGTCAGCTGATAAATGGGAGAAACTTGATGAAAAAGTTTTGTCCGCCTTGCAGCTCAGTTTGTCTACAGATGTTTTGCGTGAAGTTATGACCGCAAAATCAGCCGTAGAATTGTGGAAGAAATTGGAGGAGCTTTATATGACTAAAAATCTTGCAAACAAGCTCCGTCTTAAGGAACGTATGTACACTATTCGCATGGCGGAAGGTACCTCTATTCAATTACATCTCGCTGAATGTAATTCGATTTGCGTTGATCTTGCAAGTTTGGATGTGAAAATTGATGATGAAGATAAGGCAATTTTGTTGGTTATTTCTTTGCCCGCTTCGTTTAAGCATTTTAAGGAAATTATGCTTTATGTAAATAATACCTCACTCAGTTTTGAGAATGTTAAATCAAATTTGTTGTTGAAGGAGAAATTTGATACTGATTCTCGTTCTGAGTCAAAGGGTGAGGGTTTAATTGTTCGTGATCGAACTCAACAAGCGGACGGTTTTAAGTTTAAGAATCGTAAATCTAACGTTTTTTGCCTATATTGTAAAGCTGACAATCATGAGATCTCCCAATGTCTTAAGCTGAAAAATAAGGAAGAAAGAAAAAAAGAAAGAGTTGGATAAATCTTCTGCTGGTGCTAGTATTGCTGAGATTTTTGATAGTGGAGAGTCACTTATGGTCACCTCTAATGTTGAAAAGCGTATGTCTTGGGTTCTTGATTCGGCATGCTCTTTTCACATTTGCTCGCATAGAGAGTGGTTTTCTAATTATTCTGACATTCACAATGCTGATGTTATTATTGGTGATGAATCTTCACTTGAAATTGTTGGAATTGATTCTATTCAAATTAAAGTTCATGATGGCACTTTAAAGACTCTTACCAATGTGCGTTATATTCCAAAATTGAAGAGGAATCTTATTTCTTTGAGCACCTTAGAAGCAAAAGGATTCAAATTTTCTGCTGATAAAGGTGTTCTTAAGGTCTCTCAAGGTAACCGTGTGGTTTTGGAGGCAAATCGTATAAATAATCTGTATTATTTGTAAGGTTCCACAGTTACAGGTACTTCAGCTGTTTCTATTGCATCCAACACATCAAACACATAGCCATTATTTACCGACGCTTTTGGGTTATCAACCGCAGGCGGTGTTATTCCGCTATGTGATGGCGTTTCGTGTTGCACGCTTCATCTGTTGAGATCCGGTTGCTGCGGGCGACCATCTACCCAGTTTTTGTTCGGTGTTAGGCGTCCCTCTGGGTGGGACAGCGTGTGCAGATCTCCTCTCGGAGCTTAGCATCCTAGTGGTGTTTGAGAAACAGTTTTCTATAGATTTAGAGTCAGGAAGAGATTTGTTGGGATATGACTCTATCTCTTATACGTTTTGTTGGAATAGGACTGTATCTCTATCTATTGTATGCCTATAAATATAGGCCACTCCTGTACTTGTATTTCAACCCATCATAATAAATCTGTTTTCCCCGTGGTTGTTTTCTCCTCCACTTTGGAGGAGTTTTTTCCACGTTAAATCATGTGTCCCTGTTAACCCTAACAGTCTAAAAGACGTACGATTGCATGTCTTGTCGCTGCCTTGTGGTTTCTGCTACGTGATGGATTAAGCAGGAGTCCCCCAGAACTCTTGCTGCAGTTTCTTCAAACCAAGCATGACAAGGGATGCCCTCTAGGCTGAATTTGAAAAGGTATGGTATGGCGCACCTGTCTGCATGTGTGTCGGCATCCCAAGAATGCAAGTGAAATTCATAAGGCCCCTCTATAATCATGCTTTTAGCAAACACCATGTCCTTGATAGTCGAGTCAGGAAAAAGGACTAGGAAAGGTTCTAGGGAGGTTCTGAAGATGTGGAACTGGTACTCACGAATGTTGAAGTGGTGTATGATTGCATCTTTTAACTCTTCCCTGCATTCCACTCCAATTGCCCCTTGTTTTGTGACCAGTAGTGCACGGTTAGTCAGTAAGGTCAGCCGGTGAGTCATGTCAGGAGATAAAGCAATCATGTTCTCTGTGGCTACTGGCCTCAGCCCGGGCCAGGAAGTGGGAGGCAAACCTCAGGGGAGGCTTTAGATCCTCATCAAAGCAGTCATCCTCACGACGACGTTCCGGCTTTGCGTATCTACCAAAAGAGTGGTGCCGCACCGGGTCATTCTGGCCCGTCCCAGAAGAACGGCAAAACTCCATCACCAGGCCGGGACTGGACTGAGTTTACAGTCGAGTGGAGGAGGATGAGTTGGTTCGGGTGTATTGAACAGAGTTCGTGTAAACCTTCTTATATGGCGAAGAGAAGGTGGTGCCAGGCTTGTACTTGTCAACAATGCCAATACCAAGGGATCTTCTCGGACAGTGGGAGGAGATATGGCCGAGATCTTTGCACCACCACCAGCGGCGTGACTCTCTCCACAGCGGCTTGAGATGATCACGTGCTAGACAATTATAGCATCTGCCTCTGTCCTTTGACTTGAAGATCTGGAGCCTAGTTTGGTCTGAACGAGGTTTATTACGCCGTCCTTCCCTCCACTAATACTTTCTTCTGAGTATTTGCCATTGGTGAGACGACAGGCTGTCTATCTCTGCTTGCAATGGATCTGGCGGAAGATTCAGAGGGCAGGCCGGAGAGGAGCCTGGGTGAGCCTTGATAATTGGGCGTGTATTTGGACGCTTTAAGCAACTTTTTGGCCAGGTTTGCCGCTTGGCACACCGGGCTTACCCTGGTCAGTGCAGAAGCGAAGCTTCCTAGGTTCGTCTTCCTTCCGGAACACAGCCACCGACGGCCATGGGAAGAAACTGACAGCATTGGCTTTCGTGCTAGCTATCAGATATATTCTGGAGGCCGGCACTGAGGGCGCACTAGGTACAGGAGCACCAAAACGAACTGCATCAGCGTAGGAGAAAGGGTGGAAGTCGGCTAGAGGAGGGTGAATAGCCAATAATATCTAAAATAACTTAATCAAACAGGATTAAATTTCTGTGGCCAGGCTAGTCTGCACAGGGCCGGACTAGTCCGCTCAGCATAGGGTGAAAACTCTAAAAGTTGGTTTCTACAAGTTATTTGCGGAATTAAAGTTCACCGAGGAAGTAAGCAATGTGTGGTAAACTAATAAAGCTCATATCGTGAAGTTTAAACATTTATATTGCAAGTTCACAATAACGATCAAAGTGAAGAGCAATATGAACCCTAATAGCAATACTAGTGATCACGAAAAGTTAAAGACAAGTGAGACTAGATTTATCTGGTGGTTCAGCTCCACGAAGAAGCTTACATCCACGTTGAGAAGTCCACACAAGAACCGGAACTCGCTTGACCCTTCTCTCACTAAGCCACCACGATGGCCAGCTTGGTTTCCACTCTATCAATGGGCAATCACAAAGTTTGATGGGGCTACTCACAACTTGAGACTCCCACAAATCAATATAATGAGGACACACGAAGCTCAACTCACACAAGCCACAAAAACACAACACAATGTGCAAGAGATCAAATCGAGAGCCAAAGCGCGATGATCTTCCTTTACTCTCCTCCCCAAACTCTAATCTCTTCAAGATTTGCTCTTAGAAGGTTAGTAGGACGAGTAGAAGGCTTTGGAAGGCTCTAGGATGCTTGTGGCGGTGCTAGGGTTCAAGGCTTACTCAAATGAGCCCGGGGGTCCCCTTTTTATAGGGGTCCTGAGCCCCTTCTGCTGACCTCAGCAGAAGTTCAGAATAGTCCGGCCTCTGGACCCGGACTAGTCCAGCCTTATGGAACCACTGACCTCCGGTCAGTTCCCGACAACTGCCACACTAAGCAACGATCGTCACGCTGCCCGTCAAATTTCCAAATTCAAACGGTCATTAGACAACGGACTAGTCCGGTCCAAAACGGACTAGTCCGAAGTGGGACAGAGCCGTTTGGTCCGTCCCAAAATGGATTCTTCTGGGTTGGCCCGGACTAGTCCGGCCACAGGTGCAGACTAGTTCGACCCTCTAGGGTTTCTCTCGGTCTATCTCACTAAGTCTCAAACGGACATGTCCGTACCCAAACAGACAAGTCCAAACTATTCCAGGGAGCTTTGGTTCGTCCAAAAACAGACAAGTCTGGACTTCTCGGATTTAGCTCCAAATTCACTCAGATTCACTCCAGAGATGTTTGGTCCATCTCAAAATGAACTTGTCTGCCTGGTCGGACTAGTCCGGCCTTGAGGCCCGGACTAGTCCGGCCTCCTAGGGTTTTTCTCATTTTTGGCTTCTCACTTAGGTTTTTCACTAAACCATCACTTCGAGCCCTCTAGAATGATCTCAATGCACATGATACATCCACCCTCTCACATGATACGACTCATATAAGCTCAACACCATAGAAACCCTAATTTCTACACTTGAGTCTTTGACGCCCGTTTTATCCTTTTCTTTTTTGAGGGTTTTCATCACATTTCAATCCTTGTACCTGTGCTTAAGATCACTTGAGATCATTAGCCTCTTAATTGTTGTCATCAATCATCCAAAACCCACGGGATGCCTAGATGCACTTTCAATCTCCCCCTTTTTGGTGATTGATGACAACACATTAAGACTTCAACAACAAGGATAATAATTTGTTTTCATAACATGTATTTGTATGAGTGACTCCCCCTCAATGTATGCAACGTGAGTAGGAGAGATTGAGAGAGTTCTCATACATATACATGTCATGGTGGGGTGCCTAAGTGATGTGTTCGTAAAGTGTGATAAGACAATGATTATACAAGATAGACATGTAAATGAGGCAACACATCACAAATTTAGGCAAGATACATGAATACATAGATTAAGTCTTACAATACAACTTGAAATGAGAGTTTAAAACATAAGTCCTTCATAGATCAAATACTCTCTCACTAATAACTAGATAGAGACTCTCAAACTTTCCCACTCCATCTCTCCCCCTATCTAAGTGATCTCTCCCCTTCAACTAAGTGCCCCATTCCTCTAATCTCTCCCCTTTTGGAATCAAGACACCAAAAAGGAAAAGAAGAGAGAAAGAGCCCTTAGGTCTACTCATCATCGGAGTCGTCATCACCATCGCCGCCTTGGCGCCCGCTGTTGCTCTTCGTGGCCTCCAGGTCAACATTGGCATCATCATCATCGGTCGGGGCCGCGGTGGAAGTCCCATCTTCACCAAACTGAGCAAGATCCTCGGCAGTGAACTCCGGGAAATAAGTGAGCTCACCATCACTCTCCTCGGCGGGAGACATAGGAATGTCCAGCTTGTTGCACATCGCCTTGAGGTACTTCTCGTTGCGATGCTCCATGCAACGTTGCCGAATTTCCGTCTTCCGGCAAGAGGAGAAAAGAGCTTTGAAGCATTTAAAGAATCCACTCCCACATTGTGACGAAGGCGGAGGTGGTGGAGGAGATGGCACAAAGCAAGAGGAAGAAGCGGGAGGATCCGCATTCTTCCTCCTAGGAGCAACCAGCTCTGGAGGAGGGAGTTGAGGTCGAAGCCTCCGGTGAATGATGTCTTTATTGAAAGTGAGTCCGGAGATCTTCTCGATCATGTACATGATGTACAGAGCGTATCCACATGATCGGTTAGGAGTGTGCGAGATGTTGAAGATGTCATCAAAGATATAGTCCACCACATTGAAGCGGACATCTCCATCAATGAGGACCATCAAGTGCCTCAAATTTCCTTGTATAATCCCCGCATCTCCATCCTTGGGGGCAATGGTCTTCTCGAGGACCCGGTTGAGCACACTATAGAAAGGCTTGATATTTCTAATATGTCCAGCCTCAAACTGTGCATGACTTGGGTACATGTACTCCAGGGTGTCCCGATCAACTAGCTTCCGATTTGAAATGATAATCTCATTGTCCAGTTGGTCTTCCAAGTCAAGCAACTGGGCAAACTCCCAATAGGTGGTGTAGTATTGCTCGCCATGAGTCATCCATGTAATCTGGCGATCCCCATCAGTGTGGAAGTAGATAGTAGAGTAGAATTTGGAAATTACTTTCACATTACAGTCATACTGGAAAGCCATAAACTTCTTCAAGCCATGCCTCTCGACGGCCTCAATCACAACATTGAAGGATTGATGATCCTTCTGAGCCATGTAATCTCAGTCTATCCACTGAGCATCTGTGACAGGGGTCTGTTTGGTCATGTAGACCATCCAGTAGTAGTCATAGTGGAAGTCACACTAGAAACGGGGATCCACTGTGCCCTTGTCTTGCTGATAGACATTAATCTTCTTGAGCTTGCGTGCCTTTGCAGCCCCTTTGCCCTTGAAGATGTTAGCGTTGAAGGCAGCTGCATGGTTTGGGTTCCGTGCAGGAGAAGACATCCTCAAGGGGCCTATGGGTTGAGAGGCACCCTTCTTGACCTTGCTAGCAGCCTTCTTGACCACTATCACCCTCTTCTTGGGTGCATCATCGATTGGGGCCTTGCCTTTATCTTTGTAGGTCCTCGCCCCCTGTGTTCTAGCTTGTTCACCCAAAGTCACAAGCCGCTTCCTTTTCGGGGCTGCCTCGGCAGCTGTAGAATTGTGCTCTTTTCGCTGCGTCTTCTTTGCTCTCTGTAATGCAAAGTATGCAGCAGCCATCTCTTGATCCTCTCGTTGCCTTCGGTTAAAGAGTTAAAAAGCTTGCTTCTCCGCTTCGATCTCAGAGTCGGAAGGTGGAACATACTCATTATCTGACATGGTTGCTGACAGAAGAAGCATGGGAATATGTATGAGTCCAAGGAGTCAAGATAAAATGGTAGAATTCACAAAACCAACCTAGGTTAGGTTTTTCACTATGTAACCCGGACTTGTCCGCCCAAAGGTCGGACTAGTCCGCACTAGGTCGGACTTGTGCACCCTGTGGCCGGACTAGTCCAGTTCACACAGCAAGAACCCTAATCTAGAAAATTTTTGCAAAAGCTACGGATCCTACCACAAATATGGAGGTACATGATCACATTGATGTGCACAACAACATTTGTGAAGAAGTTTCTATCAACAGACCCAAAAGAATTGAATTTCAAGGATTTTGGGGTTAGGTCAAAAATACCTCTTCAAATCTTCAATTTGACGAAATGTAGGAGAGTAATCAGCCTCCGGTGCTTGGGGAAAGGTTCCTAAGCACCTTAGGGCTTCAATCCACCGATTGAAATCAAGATTTTGTGGTTGGAGTCAAAAATCGCCGAAGAGGGGGCGGTTTTCGAGCGTTTTTGGAGAGAGAGTGTTTGAATGGAAGTGGAGAGGTCGAGGGCTCCCAGGGGAGGTTAAGTCCCCAAGGGACGGACTAGTCCGGTCAGGGACCCGAACTTGTCCGGCAGTCTGACTGGGTCCAGACTGTTCTGAGCCAGCGGACTAGTCTAGTCCTAAGACTGAAAACTCCTATATATTGAGTTTTCAGTGGAGATTTGATCCTTTTGGAGTAGATTTCACAAAATATCTTTATAAACATGGTCAGTAAGCAATCAACAATCAAACTATGACCATGATTCACAAGGATTCAATGATTTCAAAATAGTTTATAGAAAAATTGAGGAGGATGAGATTTTCGCAAGCATGTGTGAATTTTGAATATAACAATCAGATGTGCAAGACTTAAGCCATATTTCGAGAATCTAATATATTTAGCTCACTCCTAAGTTCACAAAATATTTTCTCATCTAGGGGCTTTGTAAAGATATCGACCAATTTTTTTTCGGTTCTCACATGGAAAATTGCAACGTCTCCTTTGATGGAGTGATCTCTCAAGAAATGGTGGCGAATATTGATGTGCTTGGTCCTTGAGTGTTCAACTGGGTTGTGGGCTATTTTGATGGCACTCTCATTGTCACATAGGAGAGGGACATGGCGCAAGTTTATGCCATAGTCCCTAAGAGTTTGTCGCATCCAAAGAAGTTGTGCACAACAACTTCCGGCGGCGACATACTCCGCTTCGGCTATGGAAAGAGCAATGAAGTTTTGTTTCTTTGAGTACCAAGAAACTAGATATCTACCAAGGAATTGGCAAGTTCCTGATGTACTCTTCCTATCAACTTTGCACCCCGCATAGTCCGCATCGGAATATCCAATGAGGTTACTTAGAGCCTTTGGGGTACCAAAGTCCTAGGCTTGGTGTATGAACCAAATATCTAAGAATTCTCTTAACGGCGGTCAAATGACACACCTTAGGAGCGGCTTGAAATCTAGCACACATACACACACTAAGCATGATATCGGGCCTAGATGCACATAAGTAAAGCAATGAGCCTATCATGGAATGATATACCTTTTGGTCCACACTTGGACCATCTTCATTACGATTGAGATGCCCATTGGTTGCCATAGGAGTCTTGATGGGTTTGGCCTTGTCCATGTCAAACTTCTTGAGTATATCTTGTGTGTACTTGGTTTGACTAATGAATGTGCCTTCCTTGAGTTGCTTCACTTGAAAACCTAGAAAGAACTTCAACTCTGTGACACCCGGTTCCGAATATGAACCAAGCGTAACGCATATGTGTGCCCAGGATGTTCAACACACATACACGAATGATTCACAAATGATAAACAGAATTTAACCACGTCTTAACTAATAAATAAGTACTTTATTACAATAATCCAACAGTTCACGAATAATATAACTCTAAATAATTGCAGCGGAAAATAAACTAAGCAATACGACTCCAATCCACAGGCAATTGACGGCGGTACGCAACCTAGTACTCCTCGTGATCCTCAGGGTACTCCCAATTGTCTCCAGTAGCTGTTGGGGGGGAATTGCAAGGGTGAGTACATGTCGTACTCAGCAAGTGTGGAAAGTATGACATGTGGCTAGTTCAAATGACGACAATAATAATGGCTAAGTGCTGAAAAGTACAGTAAAACATTTGAAAAGCATTATACTATGTCTATGTGAAATAAATCCCATCATATTAACAATATCCAATTATTACCAACATTACCATTATCCATGTCCAATTACCATAACTCAATTTCATAACCATTACCAAACCATAACCATCCATAACCATTACCATCCCAAATCCTAATTCCAACTCTAATCATGTAGGTCATCCAGGCACTCATAACCGGGAGCACGGCTATCATGATAGTTTTTAAACACTCTGCAGAGGTTGTACCACTTTACCCACATGTTTGTGATTTTATCACCTTTCGGTGACTAAGGAACCTCCATTGTGCCATCTCACACTTCCGTAGGTGTGTGGCCAAGAGATCACAAAATAGCCTTTCAAAAGGGACTACTAGTATGTACGGCCCCACTAAGGTTTCACCGGCAGGCTTGAACCTCTATTCTCCCACCCACGGGTCCCCTCGTGTGCCATGCGGATCCCAGGGCAGTCCTCCTCGACTCCCATTCCCCGCGCCATCCAATGGTCCATACAATACTAGCAGCGCTCCTAATTAATCAGCTACGCCGCACCCATACTTGGCCTTGTGGTGGCACTGTTGACCTGGCATATTCTCGCATGAACCGGTCCTTAGATCTAAGGCAAGCAAACCACCATAACGACCAACCCATCCACATAACCATGCTTGCTTAGATCACCCATCGTATTGACCAGTTCACATTAACCAGAACATCATTGATGCATAATTAAATGTGTAGTGTTGTTTACCATCCCAATTAATTAAGCGAAGCGAAAAGGTAAAAACCCTTCCCGACTCTCTACCATAATTCCGGGTGACAAGGGTGGTCAAACAAAACTAGTAAACTTCCTACCATAGGATTCCCATCAATTTGACACAAGCATGCAAGTTCGCAAACAAAACATTTAATTTGAAATAGGATCAATATGCTTCAAGGACACTTGCCTTGCTCTGGCGGATAGGGTTGCTCAAGCGCTTCGAAGTCTTGACTCTGAAAATCCTCGTACGCGGCCTCTTGAGCACGTTCCTCTACGCGTGATCATACATACAAGAAAGCATATACAATTCAACATAATGCATACGAAATAATCAACATGCAATGACATGTATGCATGCACAATTTAATAATTAATTTACTACGGTCATTTATTAATTAGATGCGACTAGTTCATACGTGTTCATAAGGGTTTACGGGGATTTTAGGGCGGATTAATGCTGCTGAAATAAAATTTATGGTGCGACTAAAATTTAATTTACGCCTACTAGATTTAATATGGTCGCAAAAATTCGCATCGGGAACGAACCCTACCGTAGATCTGACGGTGTGACGGTCGCGGAATAAAAGCGACGCGAAGACGAAATAGGCGGTGCAGCAGTCCTTCGGCGGTACGATGACGGCGGCGCGATGTCGGCGACGATCTCCGGCGAACGGCGGTGTCCTCCTCTTTTTCTCCCTCTTCTTCCCTTTTTTTTTCTTCTTCTTTTTCTTCCCTGGCGCAGAGCTCCTGGTGCCTTTTCTTTTCTTCTCTGGAACGGCGGCTGGTCCCGTCGGCTTTGGCGGCTGCTGGTTCGTGGGAAAAAAAAAAGCCTAGACCTGGGTCCTATTTATAGGGCGGCACTAGGGTACGTCACCGGTAGAAACGGAGGCGGTTAAGGGAGGGACTCGTATCCGGGAAAAATTCTGGGGCGTTACGGCGCGGGAGAGGGCGGGAGACCGCGCGCGTAGGGAAAAATCGCGTCGGGGGGGGGGGGGGGGGGGGGGAGAAACCGAGGCGGCTGCGGCCTCGGGCGGTGCGCGCCGCGCGACAGGGGGGGCGGGCCCGGCTGCGGTGCGTCAGGGCGGGACGGCGCGGCGCTGGGACGTGGCCTCGGGGCGGGCGCGGCGTCACCAGGGGGCGGGAGAGGAGGCGGGATGGCCCGGGGCGGGGCCCGGCGTTGGCAGGCGGGCAGGCGGGCGCAGCGCAGCGCAGCGCGCGCTGCGCTCAGGCGGCGCGGTCAGCGGCAGGCGGCGGTGGGGCCCCCGGGCGAGCGCGCGTGGGAGCGTGGCACCGGGGCGCGGTGCGGAGCGGGCCGGCTCGGCCGGCTGGCCGCTGGCCGCCGGGCGGCTCCTGGGTTTTTTTTTTCTTTTTTTTTTCTTTTATATATAAATTATAATATATTTTATTACTTATATTTTATTTATTATTTATTATTTTTATAACATATATTATTAATATTTTTTTTTCTATTTTTGTATATTGTTATATATATTATTTATATATTTATATAAATATATTTTTACTATTATTTTATTCCCTATTACAAGTTTTAGCCTATAATTTATTGTTTTCTTTTCTTCCTTTGCCACACGTATTTGTATATGCATATGTTTTATTATTTTTCTTTCATTCTACTAGTGCTTAATGCGTGACCATGTATGCAATGCATGATGCGAAAAATTTAGGGTGTTACAAACCTACCCCCCCTTAAAGTGAATCTCGCCCTCGAGATTCGACAGCGTGGAGAAAAGATGAGGGAATTCTGCCTTCAGGTCTTCTTCACGTTCCCATGTAGCTTCGGCTTCCGTATGGTGTTTCCATTGCACTTTGCACCAACGGATCCTTTTATTTCTCGTGACTCTTTCTTTCATATCCAAAATTTTGATAGGTTGCTCGACATAAGACAAATCCTCTTGAAGTTCTAACTCGTCCATCGGCACTTGTTCTTCCGGTACCCTGAGACACTTCTTGAGTTGAGAGACGTGGAACACATCGTGTACATCGGAGAGATACGTCGGCAGCTCAAGTCGATAAGCTACCTCTCCTCGCTTGTCCAGAATCTTAAATGGTCCGATGTAACGCGGTGCCAGTTTTCCCTTGACGTTAAACCGTCGCTGACCTCTGATAGGTGACACTTTGAGGTATACAAAATCTCCAACTTCAAAGGTCAAACTCCTTCGCCTATTATCAGCATAACCTTTCTGTCGAGACTGGGCAGCCTTTAAGTTTTCCCGTATTATCTGGACTTGCCTTTCAGCTTCTTGTAACACGTCGGGACCAAACACCTGATTCTCTCCGGTTTCATTCCAAAACAAGGGAGTCCTACACTTCCTTCCGTATAGTGCTTCATAGGGTGACATTTTCAAACTTGCTTGGTAACTATTGTTGTACGAGAATTCAGCATACGGCAAACTTTTATCCCAACTTTTCCTATGTTTTAAAGCACATGCTCTCAACATGTCTTCCAAAATTTGGTTGGTCCTCTCGGTTTGTCCATCTGTCTGAGGGTGATACGCCGAACTAAAGTTCAGCCTTGTTCCCATTGCTTCATGCAATTTCTGCCAAAATCTGGAGGTGAATTGAGAACCTCTATCTGAGACTATCTTCTTCGGTACTCCGTGTCGGCACACAATATGCTCCATATACAATTCTGCTAGCTTCGCGGTGGTATACGTGGTCTTGACGGGGATGAAATGAGCTGATTTTGTCAATCGATCCACAATAACCCATATTGAATCATAGCCAGACTGAGTTCGCGGTAATCCAACTATAAAGTCCATACCAATCTCTTCCCACTTCCACTCCGGGATCTTCAATGGTTGTAACAATCCGGCTGGCCTTTGATGTTCAGCTTTAACTTGTTGGCACACATCACAAAGTGCAACATATTCGGCTATGTCCTTTTTCATGCTGGCCCACCAGTAGCATGTCTTTAAGTCCTTGTACATCTTCGTACAGCCAGGATGAATTGAGTAAGGCGAGTCATGTGCCTCCTTCAATATTGTTTCTCGAATATGCCTGACATTAGGTACCACAATCCTCTTTCCAAGCCATAAGGTACCTTGTTCGTCCTCATCAAATCTGAATTCCTTTCCTTCTTGGGTCCTTTCTTTGATTTCTTGTATTTCCTTGTCCTTTGTCTGTCCTTCCCATATTTCCTGCTCTAATGTTGGGTTGACTTCCATCGTTCCCATCTCATTTATGAATCCAAGGTTCAACCGTTCAAACTCCTTACATAACTCGGGTGACAGTTCTTGAACTGTAAGTTGATGACTTACTCCCTTTCGGCTCAAAGCATCGGCCACTACGTTGGCCTTCCCTGGGTGATAGTTGATTCCCACGTCATAATCCTTGATGAGCTCCAACCATCGGCGTTGCCTCAGGTTCAGATCCGTTTGCGTAAATATGTACTTGAGACTCTTGTGGTCCGTATAAATCTCACATCGGTGACCAAAAACATAGTGTCTCCATATCTTCAAGGCGTGTACCACGGCTGCGAGTTCAAGGTCGTGTGTAGGATAATTCAACTCATGTTTCTTTAGTTGCCTCGATGCATAAGCTACCACTTGGCCTTCTTGCATGAGCACACATCCTAATCCTTGTCTTGATGCATCACAGTATATATCAAAACTCTTGCTCACGTCCGGTAATACTAACACTGGCGCGGTTGTCAATCTTTTCTTTAACTCTTCAAAGCTATCCTGACAAGCTTGAGTCCATCGGAATGCCTTTCCCTTCATGAGTAATTCGGTCATAGGCTTGGCTATCTTGGAAAAATCCTTTATGAATCGACGGTAATATCCAGCCATTCCAAGGAAACTCCGAATCTCCTTGACATTCTGTGGCGGTTCCCACTTAAGCACATCTCTCACCTTCCCTGGGTCAACTGATACTCCTCCTCCGGAAATAATATGGCCTAGGAAAGAAACTTCCCGTAACCAAAATTGACATTTACTGAACTTGGCATACAAGTGATGCTCCCTCAATTTCTGCAGCGTAAGCCTCAAGTGTTCCTCATGTTCCTTCTCATCCTTCGAGTAGATCATAATATCATCGATGAACACTACAACGAACTTATCCAGGTATTCCATGAAGACCTTATTCATAAGATACATAAAGTACGCAGGCGCATTTGTCAGTCCAAATGACATGACGGTGTACTCATAAGATCCATATCGTGTCCGAAATGCTGTCTTGGGTATATCCGATGGTCTAATCTTCATTTGGAAGTATCCTGACCGCAAGTCGATCTTGGAGAAAATACAGGCACCCTTCATTTGGTCGAACAAATCCTCAATACGGGGCAGTGAGTACTTGTTCTTAATTGTCACTTCATTGAGAGACCTATAGTCCACACACATCCTCTGGGTTCCATCCTTCTTATCTACGAAGAGCACTGGGGCTCCCCACGGGGATGAGCTTGGGCGTATAAAACCCTTCTCTAGCTGCTCTTGAATTTGCTTCTTGAGCTCTGCTAATTCCTTAGGAGGCATCCTATACGGCCTCTTAGCTATAGGTGCAGTTCCTGGTATCAACTCAATGGCGAATTCTATGTCACGATCAGGTGGCATACCTGGCAACTCATCTGGGAACACGTCCGGGTACTCGCGAACGATCGGAATGCTTTCCAATGTCACTTCTTCCACGTGATTCAGCATCGCTTTTCCTCTTGCAGGTTGGGCTGCTTCAACTTCAATGCGTGTACCATGTTCACTTGTCAACTGCACAATCCTCTCGGCGCATTGAATGACTCCATTATACTTGCTCAACCAGTCCATTCCAAGTATTATGTCTATTCCTTGGGAGTCCAATACTATGAGGTTTGCGAGAAAGTCTACCCCCCTTATTTTAATGCTTACTTTCGGACATACTATATTTGTCCTCATCTCTCCGCCAGGAGAACTTACTAGCATAGTTTGCTTCATATGAGATATAGGCAAATTGTACTTGGCAACATACTTTGACGAGATGAATGAATGAGATGCTCCTGAATCAAATAAAACAGTCGCGGGGTTGGAGTTGGCGAGAAACATACCAATCACGACGTCATCAGCTTGCTGGGCTTCCTCAGTAGAGATATGATTGACATTGCCACGAGCAAAATTCTGCTGTCCACGGTTGCCTTGTGGTGCTCCTCCATTTGGTCGCGGGTTATTTGGCCTTGGCGCATTGTTCATAGGTCCATTGTTTCTCTTGGGGCATTGACTCGCAAAGTGTCCGGGTTCTCCACACGCATAGCATGTCTTACCACCCATAGCATTGGGGAAGTTTGGGCGCATCTGGTTTTGAGCATTTGCCGCCATATTAGGACGCGGCGCAGGTGGCACAGGATTGCGAGGCGCTTGCATGGCAGGGCGTTGCTGCGGTGGCTGATTTTGGCGGGGCGGATAAGCAGTGCGGTATGCAGGAGCAGAGGGGTTGTATTGTGGTGCAGTAGGTGGTGCATAGCGGGGGCGAACATTGCTTCCTTGCTGCGGTCCATGATGTGACATCTTCCTCTTGTTGTCCTGCTCCATCTCACGAATCTTGTTCTCAACCACAATAGCCTTGTCAACCAGCTTTTGGAAGTTTGGATAATCAGTATTGAGCAACTGGACTTGAATTTCATTGTTGAGACCTCTCATAAACAGATATTGCTTCCTACTATCAGTTTTGATGTCTTCTGGGGCATATCTTGATAATTGAGTGAATTTGTTGAGATACTCACTCACACTCATCCTTCCTTGCCTGAGATTTTCAAAATCTTGTCTTCTCAGTATCATAACTCCTTCAGGTACATAGTGGGAACGGAAACTCTGTTTAAACTCAGCCCAAGTGATTGTTTCCTGGTTATCATGAGCGTTGCAAAGAGCTTCCCACCAGTCAGCGGCTGCTCCAACTAGTTGATGTGATGCAAAGAGAACCTTCTCCCTGTCAGTGCACTGGACAATAGCAAGTTTCTTCTCAACAGACTTCAGCCAATCATCAGCTTCCATTGGGTCTGTAGCTTGTGCAAAGGTAGGCGGTCTGGTCCTCATGAACTCTCCCAAACGGTTGTGATGTGGCGGGGGTGGCGGTGGAGGCAGATGGGGCTGATTGTTGTTGCCAGCTTGCAGCTGTCCCATGGTCTGTATCATGGTCTGCATGAGCTGGTTCTGCATAGCTAACAGTTGTTCAATATTGATGGCTCCATGAGCATGTCCCTGGTTGTTCTGAGGTACTTCATTGCGCTCCTCCTCATCGTTGGCATCCCTCTGGTTACGAGTTCTCACCATCTGTTGGCGAAAGAAAGGTAGGGACGGAAGGATTTAGAATTTGGAAGGAAACGTCCCAACTATATGCATCAAGGTATGTGACACTAAATAATACTTTATTAATATAGACCTATATTAAGAGGATGTGGACAATTGCCGAAGCATCCCACAACTCTCTACTAAGCACACAAGCACTCAAACAAGCACCAAACAGAATTTACAAAGATCCTAAAAGAAGTAATACAACTCAAGGCCACACAAGTATATCTACATCGCTCTTATTTACTAATGGGGGTGTGCCTATCCTTGAGTCGTGGCATGGGTCGAGGACTAGTCGTCGTCGAGCGGGAACTCATCCGGGTCCTCGTCGTCGTCGTCGTCGTCGTCGGGGTCCTCGGGGTCCTGTGGGTCCTGGGGTGGTGAGGCAGCAGGCGGCGGTGGTGCGGTAGACGCCACACTGGAAGGTTCCTCGTCAGAGGACTCCTCAGAGGATGACTCACGCTGACCGTTGCGACGGTCTGGAGAGTCCGGGGTCCACATCGGGGTGTCGGACGCGTAGTCGTCCGGGTCCTCGTCGGTGATCCGACGATACCTCCTGATTATCGCCTCGTGACGCTGGGCGAGGTCGCGTCCATCCTGGATCTCCTGCTGCGCCCGCTGAAGTCGGGCACTCAGCTGGGTCACGTCGCCAACAGTCTGACGAGACTGCGGGAGGTCCAGGGGTCTCTCCACGTGTCTGGAGACGAAGCGCGCAGTGCCACTGGGACGCTGCGGGACGAAGGCGTGAACCGTGTCCTCTAGACGGAAACGGCGGGCGTGGCTCCAGAAAGTGGCGGCTTCCCAGCTAGCATCCTGCTCTGCAGATCGGCGGGAGCTCCTCCAAGCAGGGCTGCTGTGGGTCTTCACCAACTCGTCACCGTAGTAGATATAAATTTTGCAGCTCCACTCCTTCCTACCGGGGCGCTGCACTCCAGTGGTGTGGTAGGAGAGCGAGAGGCTGTGGTGGCGGTAGCCAGCCTCACGGAGTAGGGTACGGAGACGGTGTCGCAACTGTCCTGCGGCTCTGCCGTCAGAACGGATCACCACCGGGTGACGGGGGTCGACGGCCGGGGAGCGACTAGCCAACCTACGCGGGGGCACGAGTCCACCGGTCGACTTACGGGGGGTTGTCTTGGTGCGGGCCATCTACAAGAAACAAGAATACATTAGAAAAATAATGAAAAACAAATCTGAAAATTTCAGCAGCTAAACGGCGGACAAAGAGCGGTGCAGCGGTTCCAAAAGAACGAAAAATGAAGAGAAGAATTACAGCAACCAACACAACAATTTTACCCACACATAATAGCAGCAAAACACACCGTTTTCGCAAAAATTTATACAGCAAAACAGCAGCACTTAATATTGCTCACTTCTGAAAATTTTTATCAAAAACGCAGCAGTGATCAATGCTTTTTGCGGCAAAAATAAAGGAAACAAAACAGCAGCATAAATTTTCGAAAATAGCATATTAGAAGAGTGTTCCTAAGTGCTCTAGAGTGTCCATTCTACCTAGGCTTGCGTCCTACGGTCAACGCGGCTATGATACCAATTTGTGACACCCGGTTCCGAATATGAACCAAGCGTAACGCATATGTGTGCCCAGGATGTTCAACACACATACACGAATGATTCACAAATGATAAACAGAATTTAACCACGTCTTAACTAATAAATAAGTACTTTATTACAATAATCCAACAGTTCACGAATAATATAACTCTAAATAATTGCAGCGGAAAATAAACTAAGCAATACGACTCCAATCCACAGGCAATTGACGGCGGTACGCAACCTAGTACTCCTCGTGATCCTCAGGGTACTCCCAATTGTCTCCAGTAGCTGTTGGGGGGGAATTGCAAGGGTGAGTACATGTCGTACTCAGCAAGTGTGGAAAGTATGACATGTGGCTAGTTCAAATGACGACAATAATAATGGCTAAGTGCTGAAAAGTACAGTAAAACATTTGAAAAGCATTATACTATGTCTATGTGAAATAAATCCCATCATATTAACAATATCCAATTATTACCAACATTACCATTATCCATGTCCAATTACCATAACTCAATTTCATAACCATTACCAAACCATAACCATCCATAACCATTACCATCCCAAATCCTAATTCCAACTCTAATCATGTAGGTCATCCAGGCGCTCATAACCGGGAGCACGGCTATCATGATAGTTTTTAAACACTCTGCAGAGGTTGTACCACTTTACCCACATGTTTGTGATTTTATCACCTTTCGGTGACTAAGGAACCTCCATTGTGCCATCTCACACTTCCGTAGGTGTGTGGCCAAGAGATCACAAAATAGCCTTTCAAAAGGGACTACTAGTATGTACGGCCCCACTAAGGTTTCACCGGCAGGCTTGAACCTCTATTCTCCCACCCACGGGTCCCCTCGTGTGCCATGCGGATCCCAGGGCAGTCCTCCTCGACTCCCATTCCCCGCGCCATCCAATGGTCCATACAATACTAGCAGCGCTCCTAATTAATCAGCTACGCCGCACCCATACTTGGCCTTGTGGTGGCACTGTTGACCTGGCATATTCTCGCATGAACCGGTCCTTAGATCTAAGGCAAGCAAACCACCATAACGACCAACCCATCCACATAACCATGCTTGCTTAGATCACCCATCGTATTGACCAGTTCACATTAACCAGAACATCATTGATGCATAATTAAATGTGTAGTGTTGTTTACCATCCCAATTAATTAAGCGAAGCGAAAAGGTAAAAACCCTTCCCGACTCTCTACCATAATTCCGGGTGACAAGGGTGGTCAAACAAAACTAGTAAACTTCCTACCATAGGATTCCCATCAATTTGACACAAGCATGCAAGTTCGCAAACAAAACATTTAATTTGAAATAGGATCAATATGCTTCAAGGACACTTGCCTTGCTCTGGCGGATAGGGTTGCTCAAGCGCTTCGAAGTCTTGACTCTGAAAATCCTCGTACGCGGCCTCTTGAGCACGTTCCTCTACGCGTGATCATACATACAAGAAAGCATATACAATTCAACATAATGCATACGAAATAATCAACATGCAATGACATGTATGCATGCACAATTTAATAATTAATTTACTACGGTCATTTATTAATTAGATGCGACTAGTTCATACGTGTTCATAAGGGTTTACGGGGATTTTAGGGCGGATTAATGCTGCTGAAATAAAATTTATGGTGCGACTAAAATTTAATTTACGCCTACTAGATTTAATATGGTCGCAAAAATTCGCATCGGGAACGAACCCTACCGTAGATCTGACGGTGTGACGGTCGCGGAATAAAAGCGACGCGAAGACGAAATAGGCGGTGCAGCAGTCCTTCGGCGGTACGATGACGGCGGCGCGATGTCGGCGACGATCTCCGGCGAACGGCGGTGTCCTCCTCTTTTTCTCCCTCTTCTTCCCTTTTTTTTTCTTCTTCTTTTTCTTCCCTGGCGCAGAGCTCCTGGTGCCTTTTCTTTTCTTCTCTGGAACGGCGGCTGGTCCCGTCGGCTTTGGCGGCTGCTGGTTCGTGGGAAAAAAAAAAGCCTAGACCTGGGTCCTATTTATAGGGCGGCACTAGGGTACGTCACCGGTAGAAACGGAGGCGGTTAAGGGAGGGACTCGTATCCGGGAAAAATTCTGGGGCGTTACGGCGCGGGAGAGGGCGGGAGACCGCGCGCGTAGGGAAAAATCGCGTCGGGGGGGGGGGGGGGGGGGGGAGAAACCGAGGCGGCTGCGGCCTCGGGCGGTGCGCGCCGCGCGACAGGGGGGGCGGGCCCGGCTGCGGTGCGTCAGGGCGGGACGGCGCGGCGCTGGGACGTGGCCTCGGGGCGGGCGCGGCGTCACCAGGGGGCGGGAGAGGAGGCGGGATGGCCCGGGGCGGGGCCCGGCGCTGGCAGGCGGGCAGGCGGGCGCAGCGCAGCGCAGCGCGCGCTGCGCTCAGGCGGCGCGGTCAGCGGCAGGCGGCGGTGGGGCCCCCGGGCGAGCGCGCGTGGGAGCGTGGCACCGGGGCGCGGTGCGGAGCGGGCCGGCTCGGCCGGCTGGCCGCTGGCCGCCGGGCGGCTCCTGGGTTTTTTTTTTCTTTTTTTTTTTCTTTTATATATAAATTATAATATATTTTATTACTTATATTTTATTTATTATTTATTATTTTTATAACATATATTATTAATATTTTTTTTCTATTTTTGTATATTGTTATATATATTATTTATATATTTATATAAATATATTTTTACTATTATTTTATTCCCTATTACAAGTTTTAGCCTATAATTTATTGTTTTCTTTTCTTCCTTTGCCACACGTATTTGTATATGCATATGTTTTATTATTTTTCTTTCATTCTACTAGTGCTTAATGCGTGACCATGTATGCAATGCATGATGCGAAAAATTTAGGGTGTTACAAACTCCCCCATCATGGACATGTCAAATCTTTTTGTCATTATCTTGGAAAACTCATCACAAAAAGCTTTGTTAGTAGAACCAAATATAATGTCATCGACATATATTTGGCAAACAAACAAATCATCATTGAAGTTCTTAGTGAATAAGGTATAGTCCGCCTTCCCAATTTTGAAACCATTTTAAGTTAGAAAATCTCTAAGGCACTCATACCAAGCTCTAGGAGCTTGTTTGAATCCATAGAGAGCCTTATGCAATTTTGATTGGACCATTGAGGAATGCGCTCTTGACGTCCATTTGATATAGCTTAAAATCATGGTGAGTAGCAAAGGCAAGTAATATACAAATTGATTCAAGCCTAGCTACTGGAGCAAAGGTTTCTTCGAAATCCAAACCTTCGACTTGTGAATACCCTTTGGCCACAAGTCGTGCCATGTTCCTTGTAACCACCCCGTGCTCATCTTGCTTGTTGTGGAACACCCATTTGGTGCCTACAACATTCGCATTTGGCCTCTTCAAAAGCTCTCACGCTTGATTTCTTTCGAAGTTGTTGAGCTCTTCTTGCATGGCCATCACCCAAACCAGATCTCGTAGTGATTCTTCAACCTTGTGGGGCTCCAAGGAAGAAACAAAAGAGTAATGTTCAAAAAAGTTTGCAACACGAGATTGAGTAGTTACCCCCTTAGAGATGTCTCCAAGTATATTGTCAACGGGATGGTCCCATTGGACGCTTTGATGCACTCTTGGGTGAGGCGCTTGAGGTTTTGAGTCATCATCTTGGTCTTCCTCATCCCCATTGTCTCTCCCTTGATTGATGCCTCCATTTTCATCTTCTTGGAGCGCATCTATGGGAACTTGATCTTGATTATTTGAGGAAAAGCTTGCTTGATGTGTAGGATGGTCACTTGCATCTTGAGGTTGTTCTTGTGGTCGTATGTCTCCAAGTGTCATCCTTCCTATCACCACTTGTGGAGCTTCTTCTTGATCTAGCACATGACGATCAACTTGCTCCACTTTGGCGTCATTAGTCTCATCAAACACTACGTCACGTGCTACTTCAACAATTCCGGAGGATTTGTTAAAGACACGATAGGCGTAAGTGTTTGAGTCATAGCCAAGCAAGAAACCCTCATCGGACTTAGAAGCAAACTTCGAAGTCCTAAGCTTCTTGTTGAGAATGTAGCATTTGCTCCCAAAAACACAAAAGTAAGAGATGTTGGGTTTGTTACCGGTTAGGAGCTCATACGACGTCTTCTTAAGTATATGGTGAAGATACAACCGGTTTATGACATGGCAAGCGGTGTTGACCGCTTCCGCCCAAAACTGGTCCGACGTCTTGTACTCATCAAGCATGGTTCTTGAAATCTCAGTTAGAGTCCTATTCTTCCTCTCGACCACCCCATTTTGTTGAGGGAAGTAGGGGGCCAAGAACTCATGCTTGATGCCTTCTTCACCCAAAAATTCTTCAACTTGAATATTCTTGAATTCGGTGCCATTGTCACTCCTTATGGTCTTGATACTCAAGGAGAACTTATTTTGAGTTCTCTTCAAGTATCTCTTGAGAACACCTTGAGTCTCTCTCTTGTCATGCAAAAAGAATACCTAAGTGAAATGTGAAAAGTCATCAATAATAATAAGATCATATTTGTTACCACCAATACTAATGTAGGCGATTGGACTGAAGAGATCCATGTGTAGAAGCTTCAATGGTCTTGATGTTGTCATAATGTTCTTGGATGAATGCGGCGCTCCAACTTGCTTTCCGGCTTGGCATGCGCTACATGATCTATCCTTTTCAAACACAACATTCTTTAAACCACAGATGTGCTCGCCCTTAAAAAGTTTTTGTAAATTTCTCATCCCAACATGGGCTAGCCTCCTATGCCACAACCATCCCATGTTAGTTTTTGCAAATAAGCATGTATCAAGTTGGTCTTTATCCGCGGAGAAATCCACAAGATAGAGTTTTCCCTTGAGTACACCCTTAAAGGCAATTGAGCCATTGCTTCTCCTTGTGACGGTCACACCCTCATTAGTGAATAAACAATTATAACCTTTGTCACATAGTTGTGATATGGACAAGAGGTTATAATCAAGTGAATCAACCTGTAAAACATTTGAAAGAGTATGATTAGGAGATATAGCAATTTTACCGGTGCCAAGGATTTTTCCTTGGCTATTGTCCCCAAAATAGATTCCTTCACTTGGATCTTCATTTAGCTCATACTCCACAAACATCTTCCTCTCTTCGGTCATATGATTTGTGCATCCACTATCAAGAACTCACTTGGTTCCACTGGAGGAGTATGCCTACAAGAAAGATTTAAGCCTTGACTTTAGGTACCCAAATGGTGTTGGGTCCTTTGATGTTAGTCAAGAGGCACTTGGGCACCCACACACAAGGTTTAGGACTCTTGCGGTGTGGCCCAACATACCGAACATAGACCTTTCCAAACTTGTTCCTCAATAAAACATACGAAGCATCAAAATCATGGAACAACGAATGAGGTTCTTTCTTAGGCATTTTCGAAGATGTTGCAACATTCTTTCCCTTATTGTTGTATGAGCCTCCTTTGACAAAAACAATTAAGTTTTTGCCATTCTTGGGAGTTTTGGCATTTTGCCTCATCTCCCTAGAATAACCAAGACCATCCTTGACAAGGGGATGTCTTGTGTTGGTATATGCACTACGTGCATATGCCACCTTCTCCTTGTCAAAGATGCCACCCTTGGGTGCTTGATTGGTTTGTGCCAACTTAAGCTCATCTTTAAGCTTTATGATTAAGTTTGAGCATTTACAAGGTTGAGATGCGTCGGATTTAATATTTGTGGAAGGTGAGCTTGTAGAGGAAGAAGGTGCATTGACCTTGAGAGACTTCACTTGTGTCTCAAGGATCTTGTTAGCTTGGGTCAAACTAATAAGTTCATCCTTGAGCACAATTGTAGCGTTCTCAAGGTTTGAGCAAGTTTCCTTGCTCAAAGCGAGTTCACGCTCAAGTGCCTTGCTTCTTTGTCTTTCAAGCTCAAAGAGCTCCTCAACCTCTTGACATCTCTCCTTTTGTTGGATGAGCATGTCCTCTTGACGGTTGATGAGTTCTTCCTTCTCAAATATCTCCTCCGTTAGTAATCTCAATCTCTTCAAAGTGCTTTTACTCATGTCTTTAAGCATATGTTCATTTTCACTACTACTATCAAATCATCATGAGAAGATTTAGATTTAACCTTCTTTCTTCCCTCCTTGGCCATGAGACATGTTGTCCTTGAAGTCTCCAAGTTGGGGAAGAGCATGTTCTCCGTAGTTGTCTTCTTCATAGCAATGGTTGCTATCTTCTCTTCTTCATCAGAGGAGGATTCCTCACTTGAATCCCACTCCTTTTCAAGGTCGGCATGTCCGAATTGCTTCTTCTTCTTGAAGTACTTCTTTTCCTTGGACTTGCCCTCCTTCTTCTTCTTGTTCTCTTCATGTGGACAGTCCACAATAAAGTGGTCATACTCTCTACAATTGTAGCAAGCCCTCTTTGACCTTGTTTTGGCCTTGTCTTTGCTTATTCTTTCACTTTGATAGCTCCCCCTCCTCCTCCTAAACATCCTCTTAAAGTTGTTGATCAAGAGATCTTCTTCCTCATCGGTGTCGGGACTCTCTTCATCACTTTATTCCTTTTCTTGTGATCTTAAGGGCGTTGCCTTGAATGCAACATCCTTTTTCTTGGAGGAGGAGAGCTTTTGTAGATCATTGTAGAACATCGCTTCTTGCTCCATCATCTCATGGTTGATGATTCTCCCAAGCACTTCTTTGGGGGTCATCTTGTGGAAGCCTGGGCTTTCACAAATTAGTGAGCAAAGAGTGATGTTTCGAGGCATGAATGCTCGAATCATCCTCTTTACCACCTCGTGGTCGGTCCACCGGGTGCTTCCATATGACCGACTCTTGTTGATGAAAGTCTTGAGGCGGTCATACATATCTTGGGGAGACTCACCCTCCATGATGGTGAATCTCCCAACTTCTCCTTCCATCATCTCGATCATTGCCTCCCTAATGACGCGGTTGCCTTCGTGCACCGTCTTGAGGGTATCCCATATCTCCTTGGCAACCTCCAACCCTTCAATGCGGTTGAACTTCTCTCGAGTCAATGAGGATGTAATCACTCCAACGGCTTGAGCATTGCGATGGAGGAGAACGACTTGTTCCGGAGTGATGTCTTCCTCATTCTTTGGAAGATGAACACCTGTCATAATGATTTGCCACAAGCTAGGGTTTAAGGAAATGAGGTGCATATTCATATTATGCTTCCACATGGAGTAATAATTTCCATCAAACTGAGGAGGTTTGCCAATGGGAATTGATAAATAATGATTGCTTGCGGTTAGTTGCTCATTATTATAAGGATACCGGGAGTAGTCTTGTGAACTACTCCCATTGTCGATGTTGGTCGCGGTGATTGGCTTGATCTCCTTCTTGGGTACGTTGAGCTTCTCACGAAGCCGTGCCTTGAGCATCCGAACTTCTTCGTCGTCGTTTGGATCATCTTGAAGAACATCGACGTTCTTCATCTTGGTGTCATCGACGACCACCGGAACTTCGTTGTCACCCCTTCTGGCCATTTCTTCTCTGAGTTGTTAGACTCTTTTGGAGAAACCTGCTCTGATACCAATTGAAAGTCGCCTAGAGGGGAGTGAATATGCAATAATACCTGAAATGGCTTAATCAAACATGATTAAATTCCTGTGACCAGACTAGTTTGCACAGGGTCGGATTAGTCCACTCAGCACAGGGTGAAAACTCTAAACTTAGTTTCTACAAGTTATTTGCGAAATTGAAGTTCACCGAGGAAATAAGCAATGTGTGGTAAACTAATAAAGCTTAGATTGTGAAGTTTAAACACTTAGATTGCAAGTTCACAATAATGATCAAAGTGAAGAGCAATATGAATCCTAATAGAAATACTAGTGATCACAAAAAGTGAAAGACAAGTGAGACGAGATTTATCTCGTGATTCAGCTCCACGAAGAAGCCTACATCCACGTTGAGAAGTCCACACAAGGACCGGGTCTCGCTTGACCCTTCTCTCACCAAGCCACCACGATGGCCGGCTTGGTTTCCACTATATCAATGGGCAATCACAAAGTTTGATGGGCCTGCTCACAACTTGAGGCTCCCACAAATCAATATAATGAGGAGCACACGAAGCTCAACTCTCACAAGCCAAAAAAACACAACAAAATGTGCAAGAGATCAATCCGAGAGCCAAAGCGCGATGATCTTCCTTTACTCTCCTCCCCAAACCCTAATCTCTTCAAGATTTGCTCTTAGAGGGTTAGTAGGACGAGTAGAAGGTTTTGGAAGGCTCTAGGATGCTTGTGGCGGTGCTAGGGTTCAAGACTTACTCAAATGAGCTTAGGGGTCCCTTTTTTATAGGGGTCCCTAGCCCCTTCTGCTGACCTCAGTAGAAGTGCGGACTAGTCCGGCCTCTGGACCCAAACTAGTCCGGCCTTATGGGACCACTGACCTCCAGTCAGTTCTCGACAACAACCACACTGAGCAATGATCGTCACGCTAGCCGCCAAATTTCCAAATTCAAACGGTCACTAGACAACGGACTAGTCCGGTCCAAAACGAACTAGTCTGAAGTGGGACAGAGCTGTTTGGTCCGTCCCAAAACAGATTCTCCTGGGTTGGCCCGGACTAGTCCGACCCTCTAGGGTTTCTCTCGGTCTATCTCACTAAGTCTTAAACCGACAAGTCCAAACTATTCCAGAGAGCTTTGGTCCGTCCAAAAACGGACAAGTCCGGACTTCTCGGGCGTAGCTCCAAATTCACTCAGATTCACTCCAAAGATGTTTGGTCCGTCTCAAAACAGACTTGTCTGCCTGGCCGGACTAGTTCAGCCTTGAGGCCCGGACTAGTCCGGCCTCCTAAGGTTTTTTCTCATTTTTGGCTTCTCACTTAGGTGTTTCACTAAACCACCACTTTGAGCCCTCTAGAATGATCTCAATGCACATGATACATCCACTCTCTCACATGACACGACTCATATAAGCTCAACACCATAGAAACCCTATTTTCTACACTTGAGTCTTTGATACCCGTTTTATCCTTTTCCTTTTTGAGGGTTTTCATCACAATTCAATCCTTGTACCTGTGCTTAAGATCACTTTAGATCATTAGCCTCTTAATTGTCGTCATGAATTATCCAAAACCCACGGGGATGCCTAGATGCACTTTCAAGGGGGACGCACCGTATTGGGTTACTGGAGGGAGGCTTCGATCTTGAAGGTTGGGAGGAATCTTCCAGCTTGCTGTAGACCGTGCAGACATCCCAGACCAGCATGGAGAGCTCGCCGGTACCATCGTACCATGGTCCGATGAAGGCAACTTCCTCCATCCTTCTTCATCTTGCGTGTTCGACCAACTGAATCTGGAGGTGTTTTGTGGCCTTTCAACATCAAGGCAGGGCGGCAAGATCGTAAACTGGTGGGGATAAACCAAAGGGGATCTACTGGGTTTGATCTTGTAGGCTGAGGTGATGGACAAGCTCTGGATTGGGGATTTTTTTGGGGGGGGGGGATTTTGTGGTTTGAGCGGTGCGGAATGTGGATTGCCAAGCGAGTCGCCTGCCGCTAGAGCCGAACGTTGGGGACCCATCCCGTTCCTCATGACACCCGATCGATTTCTTAGCCTCTGTGCCTCAACCGCGATAGTCGAGGACACGATCCCGCGGCAAACCGGATTGAAGAAATCACCTCTGCACCGCGCTCACGATCAACGAGGACACTCAATGCAAATCTGATAGAATGAGGAAGCTCGCGGGCAAATCTAAAAGAAGAAATTGCCTCTGCTCCGCACCCTGATTCTATTCTGAACTTCTTCAGATCGATATTAACCCTCGATCTACCGCACGACACCACCATGGACCTCTGCATCCAGGGCGGCAAAACCTCGATGGCTACCGGCGATGCTGGCGGCGCTTCCTCCTCTACACGTGAACTTGAATATGTTGGTACATATTAAATAAATAATATTACATGGCATGAACCTTGAAGCAGCCTGGTGGTAAGCCCGGCCGACGGCATTGCGTTGTGCGCGGGTTCGATTACTGTTGGTATCATAAATTTTTATCGATTTCTCATATGCAACGTGTGCACTCCCCGCACGCTGCAGCCGAGCCGCGACCCCTCACACACGCGGCTCGCGTGGAGCCGTGCCGCGAGTCCCACTACGATCAATTCAATGGACTGGTTCGCGCTTTGAGATCAGTGAGGGCTGACATGGCTAAAATCCAGAGGGGTATGCACAAGGCTCGTGGTGCATATGAAAGCATCTAGGCCCCCATGAGGTATGGTTCCGGTGATTAATGACAACCGTTAGTGATTACTAATGAGTTTGTGGATGCGAGGTCTCACATAAAACAAATCAAACGTAATGAATCATCTCTCATATCATCTACTGCTCATTGGATACAAATGGAGACCCCTCAACGATATATTCTAAGGGGTTATTCGATTTTCATGAAGAATAAATGAAGAACTCATTCAACGACGTTATTCTATCAAAATTGGCAACACAAGAAGATTAACATTCATCAGAAGAACAAGTCTAACAATTGTCAAAGAGGTCACTCGAGAAGATTCCAAAAGATCAACTCAAAACAACTCGAAGCAAACAAGTTTAACTCACCGGATCATCCGATGTCTTGCAAAATGACTACATCGGTCGAGTTTGAGTTTGCAGAAGAAGAAGACCTCAGAGCCAAGTACACACCGGATCATCCGATGTGAAGGAAGTGGCACATCGGTTGAATCCAACAGAAGGGATGATCTTTGAGTAATTCTGGAGAAGTACACACCGGATCATCCGACGATCAATCCAAGTGTACATCGGTCCAATTCAACAGAAGCTATTATTTCTGGACCAAGTCTGAAGATCTACTCACCGGTTCATCCGATGATGAAGTGGATGTTACATCGGTCGATCAACGGTCATATCTGACACAGTGATGTCAGCAAATTGAAATCGACCGATGCTCAATAAAGGGGTGCATCGGATCATCCGATGTTAACAGTAAAGTTAATCAGCCTACTTTTCCAATGGCTAATTCGGGAAAGGCTGGCTATTTAAACCCCTCCAACCAGTCATTTCGACGAGTCTTGATCACCTAAAGCCAACTACACATCCAAGAGCATTCAAGACTATAGAGCATACATTTCCACACTTTTAGATCATTTGTAATAGGCTAAAGAGAAGCTTGTGTGCGTTCTTTCTTTGTGATTGAACTCTCTAGGCTAGTGAGAAGTTGAAGAAGATCGTTCCGGAGCTTGCCAAGGTGTGTGTGGAAGCCCGGAACATCGAAGGTTGTACAAGGCTTGAGCTCCACCTTGCTGGAGATGGCGAACGGAGAAGATTAGTGAAGACCCCATTGTCTCGGTGACATTGGAAGTGGCGAAACCCTTCAGTGGGTGCCACAACGTGGATGTAGGAAGATCCTTGCGATCTTGCCGAACCACGGGATAAACCTTCGTGTCCCCTAGTGTTTGCATTTCTCTCTCTCTCTTTACATTATGCAATCTTTACTTCACAAGTTATATCTATGTTGATTGCATAGTTAGAACCGCATTGGGAATTGGGCTTAAGTAGTTTGTTTTTAATTGCTTTAAAATTTGAAAGAAAGCCCAATTCACCCCCCCTCTTGGGCGTTTCGATCCTTACAATTGGTATCAGAGCAAGGTTGCTCATAGGATCATTCTAGCTTCATCGCTAGAGAGCAAAAATGGCCAAGGTTGGGGGTTCGGTTCCTATCTTCGAGGGCAAGAATTTTGCCTATTGGAAAGCACGCATGCGCGCTTACCTTGAGGCTATTGCCCCCGAAGTTTGGGAAGCGACTCATGCGGGATTTGGAGAACTTAACTATGTGGGTGATCAAGTTAAGTGGGATGCTAAGGCTAGGAATGCTATTTATGAATGCATAAGTCAAGATGTCTTCTCTAGGATTGCTAGTAAGGAGAAAGCTTGTGAAATTTGGGCTTGCTTGATAGAAATCCATGAGGGCTCATCTCGTGTAAAGTAACTTAAATATCACATGCTCAAAGCTAAATATGATGAATTTAATATGCTTCCTCATGAAAATGTTAATGAAATGTTTTCACGCTTAAATGTTCTTATTGAGGAAATTAATGCTCTTGACATTGCGTCTCTTGGCAAGGGACTTATTAACCGCAAGATCCTCATGCTCCTTCCCAAGCCGAAGTACAACATCATCAACTCCATGCTCCAAAAGGAATCACTTGACAACATTGAAGTTTCGGAGCTCATTGGAGAAATACACGCTCATGAGATGAGTGTACTTGGGATGATGGAGCAATCATCATCAAAAACAATTGCTCTAAAGGCCTCCACCAAGAAGACAAGCTTCAAGAAGAAGAAGGTGGTTGAGCCTAGCTCAAGTGAAGAAGAGCAAGCGTCAAGTGAAGATGACGATGATGAGCTTGCCTTGATGATGAGAAAGTTCTCACGCTTGAACTCCAAGATCACCAAAAAGGGATACACCTTTGATCCAAAGAAGAAGGCATTTCTACCAAGAAGAGACGATCGCAAGATATGCTACAATTGCGGAGATCAAGGCCACATCTCCTATGATTGTCCAAAACCGGACAAAAGGAGAGAGAACTACAAAGGCAAGCAACGCAAGCCTGAAGAAAGTGATGATGATCTAGAAGAAGCCAAGCCCAAACCAAGAGCCTTTGGGAGGAAGAAGCAAGACAAGGGCAAGAATGCAAGACTCTTCCCAAAGAGGAGAAGTGGTCCACAAAAGGTGTTTATGTGTGAGGCAAATGAATGGGTCACCGACGAAGAAACAAGTGATGAAGAGAGTGAAGAAGAAGAAGAAAGCTTGGCCGGCCTTGCCATTGCCAATCATGATGACTCACCTCTTCCTCCACCACCCATGTGCCTCATGGCTAAAGGTAACACCAAGGTATGTGACGACTCTAGTGATGATGAGCTTTCCCCCGATGATTTAACTTCTTTGATTAATGAATATCATGCTATCATTAAGAGAGAGAAGAGTAAGGTTAAAACTCTTGAAGAAATTCGTGCTAAACTTGAGAGTGCTAACCTTGATTTGCTTGACAAGTATGAAAGCATACTTAAAGAGCATGACACGCTCAAATCTCATGTCAAGCAAATTGAGGAAGAAAATGCTAAAATCAAGGTAGACAATTATGAGCTCAACATGGCACACCAAACTCTCTTGGAGGAGCACAACAAGCTAACTCAAGAATACCAAACACTTAACATTGCTCATGACATGCTTGATCAAGAGTTAAAAGATGCAAAGAAACAAACTCTTAATGATAAGATATCCATTACTTCGCATGTCTCTAATGTCTTGGACAAGTCTTTGTCTTTGAAAGCTAATGCTAGGGAGAAGGACTTGTTGGAAGAAATTGAGAGTCTCCGCACTAGTGTGGCTAGACTTTCAAAAGGTGAAGTCAAGCACAAGGAAATCCTCTTCCAACAAGCAAAAGCCTTCAAAAAAAGAGGACTTGGATCCTTCCCGGTGCCCAACAAAGGAAAGGTGCCCTCACCGGAGCTTAGAACAAGCTTCATCAAGGAAGTTGGTTCTTATTGCCAACATTGTGAGGTCACCGGTCACCACACAAGGGAGTGTCCTCTTCCTAACCGACCTTCACCTAAATTGCCTACTAACTACAAATCTATTTTCAATGATCGCTATTATCTTCTTAGCAAAGTGAATGGCAAGGTGAAAGCTAGGTTCATTGGCAAAGACATGAAGAGCATGAAGGGGAAGCTCCCCAAGCAACTTTGGGTCCCAAAGACACTTGTATCTCACATACAAGGACCTAAGTTGGCTTGGGTGCCTAAAGTCAAAAATTAACTTCATGTGTGTAGGTGAACTACAAAGCCGGAGGAAAGCATTGGGTACTCGATAGCGGGTGCACTCAACACATGACCGGCAATGATGGTATGTTCACCACCATAGAAAACCCCGGTAATCATGAACAAGTCACTTTTGGTGACAATTCTAAGGGTAAGGTAATAGGATTAGGTAAAATTGCTATCTCTAATGATTTATCCATTTCTAATGTGTTGTATGTTAAGTCGCTTAGCTTTAATCTACTTTCCATTGCACAACTTTGTGATCTTGGACTAACATGCACATTTAGCAAAAATGATGTTGTTGTGAGTAGTGAGGCAAGCAAAGAGCTAATCTTCAAAGGGTTTCGGCATGGACATCTCTACTTAGTAGACTTCTCCAACAAGAATGCTAGCCTAACCACTTGTCTTCTCACTAAGACAAGCTTGGGTTGGCTATGGCACCGACGCATAGCACACATTGGAATGAGCAAACTCAAGAAGTCATTCAAGCTTGGGATGGTGACCGGCGTGAAGGATGTGACGTTTGAGAAGAACAAGCTTTGTAGCGCTTGTCAAGCCGGAAAGCAAGTTGCTTCACACCACCCAATGAAGACAATGGTGTCAACCTCCAAGCCAGTTGAACTACTCCACATGGACCTCTTCGGACCGTCCACATACCAAAGCCTTGGCGGTAACCTCTATTGTCTTGTTATAGTTGATGACTACTCTCGCTATGCTTGGACTCTATTTTTAGGTGACAAGAGTGAAACTCCGGAAGTGTTCAAGACCTTCGCCAATCGTGCTCAAAGGGAATTCCAACTTCCCATTATCAAGGTCCTGAGTGACAACGGCACCGAATTCAAGAACTACAACATTGGGGAGTGGTGTGACCGTGAAGGTGTGAAGCATGAATTCTCCGCCACATACACTCCTCAACAAAACGGTGTCGTTGAGAGGAAGAACAAAACCCTCATCACTCTTGCAAGAGCAATGCTTGATGACTACAGCACGTCGGAGAAGTTTTGGGCCGAAGCAATCAACACGGCGTGCCATGCCGCAAACAGGGTCTATCTTCACCGACTACTCCAAAAGACCCCATATGAGCTTCTCATTGGGAGAAAGCCCAACATCTCCTACTTTAGAGTCTTTGGGTGCAAATGCTACATCTACTGCAAGAAAAGGCTCGGTAAGTTTGAAAGAAGATGTCATGTTGGCATTTTTCTTGGTTATGCATCAAACTCAAAAGCATATCGAGTATTCAACCAAACCTCTGGTCTAGTTGAAGAAAGTTGTGATGTTGAGCTTGATGAGACGAATGGCTCCCAAGAGGAGAGTTTTGGTCATGATGAAATAGATGATGAGCCTCTACGAGAAGCCATGAAGAACATGACCATTGGAGACATCAAGCCGGAAGTTGAAGAGGGCCATGATCAAGGGGGAGCTTCAAGTTCCAATAACAACACCTCCATGGCGCCTCAAGTAGACGAAGAGGAGAAAGATGATCCATTGCCAACTCAAGACTCACAAGCAATACAACATCAAGATGAAGAAGAAGTCCATGATCAAATCCAACCACAAGAGGAGCAACACGCTTCACCACCGCCAAGTGCTTCACAACCACTTATGAGGCATGGACGCATCTCCAAGGCGCATCCAATAGACCAAATCATTGGAAGTCCTTCAAGGGGCGTAAGTACTCGTTCCCGCCACGTTGCTTCGTTTTGTGAGCACTACTCGTTTGTTTCGTGTGTAGAACCCACTCATATAGAGGAAGCACTCCAAGATCCAAATTGGGTGATGGCCATGCAAGAAGAACTCAACAACTTCACCTGCAATGAAGTTTGGGTGTTGGAGGAGCGACCCAAGGACAAGAACGTCATCGGAACGAAGTGGGTGTACCGCAACAAACAAGACGAGAATGGCGTTGTGGTCCGCAACAAGGCAAGACTTGTGGCCAAGGGTTTCTCACAAGTTGAAGGACTAGACTTTGGAGAAACATTCGCTCCGGTCGCTCGGTTAGAAGCTATTCATATACTCCTTGCTTTTGCTTCGCATCACAATATAATGCTTTATCAAATGGACGTTAAAAGTGCCTTTCTTAATGGTTATATTAACGAGCTTGTTTATGTTGAGCAACCTCCCGGGTTTGAAGATCCGAGGAATCCTAATCATGTGTATAGGTTACACAAGGCGCTCTATGGGCTCAAGCAAGCACCTAGGGCGTGGTATGAACGTCTAAGGGATTTCTTGGTCATGCAAGGATTCAAGATCGGGAGGGTGGACACTACACTCTTCACCAAGGACATCAACGGGGATTTATTTATTTGTCAAATTTATGTCGATGATATTATTTTTGGCTCAACTAACAAATCTCTTAGCCATGAGTTTGGCACCATGATGTCTAGGGAATTCGAGATGTCAATGATTGGAGAGCTCAACTTCTTCCTTGGATTTCAAATCAAGCAACTTCAAGAGGGGACCTTCATCTACCAAGAGAAGTACACCAAGGACCTCTTGAAGAAATTTGAGATGGGAGATTGTAGCTCAAGAAGTACTCCAATGGCGACAAATTGTCATCTCGACGCGGACTTGGACGGTAAACCTATTGATCAATCTCACTACCGTTCCATGATTGGTTCATTGTTATATCTTACCGCATCTAGGCCCGATATCATGTTTAGTGTGTGCTTGTGTGCTCGCTTTCAAGCGGCACCTAAAGAATCGCATCGAAGGCGGTCTTTAGGATACTTCGGTATCTCAAGCATACCCCAAGTGTAGGTTTGTGGTACCCCAAGAACGCTAGTTTCCATCTCTTGGGTTACTCGGATTCGGACTTTGCCGGATGCCGTGTGGATCGCAAGAGTACCTCTGGTGGGTGCCACTTACTTGGGCGTTCCCTAGTATCTTGGTCGAGCAAAAAGCAAAATTCCGTGGCCTTGTCCACCGCGGAGGCGGAGTATATAGCGGCCGCTGCATGTTGTGCCCAAATCCTATATATGAAGCAAACCCTTTTGGACTTTGGAATTAAATTTGGTTGTGTACCTCTCCTTTGTGACAATGAAAGTGCGGTTAAGATAGCTATAAACCCCGTTCAACACTCCCGCACTAAGCACATTGATATTCGCCATCACTTCTTGCGGGATCATGAGGCTAAAGGAGACATCTCTTTGCAAGGTGTTAGGTCCGAAGAACAATTGGCGGATATCCTCACTAAACCACTTGATGAGAAAACTTTTTCTAGACTTAGAAGTGAATTAAATGTGCTAGATGCATCTAACGTCATGTAAGTTGCCATGTTCATGTAAGGATGCATATCATATAGGTCTTGTCTAACTCCCAAAGGATAGCGGCGAGCTAGAAATAGTTTTCTCTGAGGAAGCCTTTGGAAGGTTTAAACTTGGCAAGATAGATTTAGTTTATGCCTTGCATGATCCCTGTCATATAAACTTGCACTCATTTAATATCTTGCATTAATTGTTTGGCATTGCATACGGTAGATTGTCACAAAGGGGAACCCACATCATGAGAAGAATACTTGTTTAAAATGCAATATCTCAACTCATATGATGTGGAAAGAGCAAACTTCTAAAGGAACATGCTTTAATGAGATAGAAGTTTTCCATACTCTAGCTCACAAAGCATGGGCCTTACATTCCCTTGAGTTTACCCTCCTAACTCTCTTTGTGTGCTCTTCTTGCTTAAGGGCTTAGCCAATATGTGGCACTATATTTGAATCCCTCTATTAGAGGTTAGGAGTTGCCCCAAAAGTCCTAGGACTCGCTCCTCTCTTTGTGTGTTTTAGTCCAAGGACATATATGGGCTGTCTTAGGAGTTCTGTAGTCATCGGATTATCCGATGCTAGGGCCAGCAGTGTCATCGGATCAACAGGTGCTTCAGCTCAAAGTTCAGATCAGTCAGAATTCAGAGATCGACCGATGAGTTCATCTCAGAAAACATCGGAGCATCCGGTGTTCAGTTTTCTTGTGCCCTGCAGAAATCGACCGATGATGGACACCTCAACGTCGGATCATCCGGTGTTCAAAGAGAGTTTTTGGAACAACTCTCTGTTGAACTCAACCGATGCATCCTCCGATGCGCATCGGTCCATCTGGTGTTAAGTCTGCGGCTAGGGTTTTCCCGTTCTTTAAAACGGTTCGGCCGTACCCCCTTTTCGTCTTCCTTCTCCCGATCCCGACGCCGCCAGCCGATCTCCTCGCGCCCTCCATCTCCTCCGCCGCCGGACGCCGCCGCCGTCGCCCTCAGGCCGCCGCCGCCGGCGACCTCCACACCGCCGCCGCCCGTGCCCGAGCGCCGCCACCGCCTCCCAGGTCGTCGCCACTGCCTCCCAGGTCGCTGTCTCCGCCTCCCAGCTCGCCATCGCGCCACCACTCCTGCAGCATCTACCGCCGGCCTCCTAGCACCTTCACCCGACCACCGTCTCTCACTTCGCACCCGGCCCCCGCGTGCTCTCTGTCGCTAGGGTTTGCCCGGCCGTGCGTCGTCTCTTTTGTCGATTCGCGCCCCTAGTGCTCGTGATCGCTCGTCGCTAAGATGGGTCGCGATCGCAAAGGAAAGGGTAAGGCTATCGAGGAGCCCGCCGCGAAGAAGCAGAAGCTGTCCAAGGACGCCCGTCGTGCGGAGTTGGCCGCTCGCGCCGCCGATGAGCGTGAGCGCGGCCATCGCGGTTCCTTGCGGATCCGCGAGTCTCGGTAGAGGCAGGAGCAGCCTCCGGTCCAGCCGGTGCCTCCCGAGGACTCCGACGAGGAGGAGACCGAGGTGACGCCTCTTGTCCGTCGGTGCACTCCGAGGACTCGTGGGGGTGGACAGACCCCTACGGCGAGTCAGCGCCCCTCTGCAGCTGACCGCGCCGAGGACAGAGAGGCCCAGAGGGCCATCTACCAGATGGATACTGCCGTCAGAGTTGCTGAGGATGTCAGACTGACAGATTACAGGAAGTTCAAGGCAAATCAGTTGAAGAGGCTCAGATGGACAGCGTTGCCTGAGGAGTGGTTCCCGCAGCCGAGGGACACTCGAGTGGATCCCCACTTCTGGACCCTGACACAGGCGTCCCTGTACGAGACATACAGGCGTCGGGGCCACAAGCTCTTCCAGCATAACAGTATTGATTGGAATCAGCTAGCTGCAGCAGTCGGACACAGGATCAGACCATTCTTTGAGAGATACAAAGGTCTGGTAGAGCTGTTTTCACACCAGTGGAGTGCCTACATCGAGGAGTGGGTCCGAGTCTTCTACGCCACTCTCTACGTCTCTGAGGGCCGTCGTTCGATCCACTTCATGTTCTTGGGGCAGCGCCACGACGTGTCTCGAGATCTGTTGGCCAGACTGCTTGGTGTGGACACCTCTACTACCTGTCTGCACCAGATCGTGTACGGAGATGCAGATCCACCGAGGAGGCCACTGACTGGAGGAGTGTCACCACCGTTCGATGAGATCAGTGGGTTGTTCACTCCGCCCTTCACTCCAGACCAGCCAAGGGTGCCAGCGCTACTCACTCCAGCGGCTCGCACAGTTCACCACATACTGCGCCGCACACTGCTTCCGAGGTCTGGCTACCTTGAGGGTTTCACGAGCCTACAGCAGACTCTCCTGTTCTATGTGATGAACGGGATGGAGTTCGATATCGTGGACATCCTGATCTGCGAGATGGAGGATGTGATCACTGATGGAGTTGGGATGCTTCGACAGTTGGTCTTTGGTCACTGGATCTGTCACCTTCTTCACCAGCTGGTTCCAGAGGGTTCTCCAGGCACTGCTCCTCTGATAGAGCTCCACGTTACTCGGTTCAGCCACTACCGAGTCCCCGCTCCTGGAGACCGGCGCCTTGGCTGTCCAGTCGAGCGTCAGGTTCGGGCTAGACTTTCTGAGGAGGACTGGGCAGACTTGGCCAGGGAGGACGCAGAGCTTGCATAGGCAGAGGCTCAGGGTGGAGACCTACAGAATATCTGGTCAGACAGTGACACCAGCGACAGCGTCGAGGAGTACTTTACTCATCCTTCTCCTCCACCGAGACAACACGACGCGGAGGCGGGAGGATCAGCTGCTCCACCACCTACACCACCTCCGGTGTCAGAGGCACAAGTGTCACAGCCTTCTGAGCTCTCGTCCCTACTTCAGCAGATGATCGAGCAGCAGCGTCAGCAGGCCGCACGACACGAGGAGCTTCAGAGGCAGCAGCAGGAGATGCAGCTGGAGATAGCCCGTCAGAGACGAGAGGACACCGACAGGTTCACTACCTTTGTTGATCAGATGACCAGGCGCACTCTCAACCAGCAGCAGCAGACTCAGCAGGCTATGATGGGCATTCTCGGGTTGATCACCAACCTCTACCAGCAGACCGGGATCGCCCTTCCACCTCAGCAGCCGGGACTTGGTCAGACTCCCAGAGCACCTCCTCTGGCACATGCTGCAGCCCCAGTGCCGACCTCGCCTATTCCGAGCTTCAGTATGTCGCCTCTGCTTGTCTCGACTGCGCCGATTCTCTCACCTGTGCTGCCACCGACATCATTCCAGTTCTCACCTACTCCAGTGGTTAGCACACCCTTACCGACAGTTCCAGCTCCACCGGCGCCAGCAGTCTCAGCGGATCCCCCAGCACCTTCAGTGGCTCCTCCAGCTCCTTCAGCTCCAGCTCCAGCGACCTCCGCCTCGAGCAGCTCCGACGACAGCGCCGCCGACGCTGACCGCTTCACCATCGCCAGGAGCGCGCCAGAGTCGTAGGCACTCAACTTCCCTTTTTGGTGTCTTGATGCCAAAGGGGGAGAAGAGTTAGAGTTAGGGGGAGGTTAGCTCAGTTTTAGGGGGAGTCTTTCCTTGTGTCTACTTGTTATTATCTGCCATTTACTATCTTTTGCCTTTTTTTTTTGTACTCAGTCTGCTACTTTGTGCTCTTGTGCTTTATTGATCATTATTTGAGCCTTCGAGAGTCTTGTGTTGCAAATTTGTACTTGTTATATTCTTTTAAGAGCATTTCGTCTTAATTTCATTACTTCTATGATCTACTTGTTGTGTTGTCATCAATCACCAAAAAGGGGGAGATTGAAAGCATCTAGGCCCCATGAGGTATGGTTTCGGTGATTAATGACAACCGTTAGTGATTACTAATGAGTTTGTGGATGCGAGGTCTCACGTAAAACAAATCAAACGTAATGAATCATCTCTCATATCATCTAATGCTCATTGGATACAAATGGAGACCCCTCAACGATATATTCTAAGGGGTTATTCGATTTTCATGAAGAATAAATGAAGAACTCATTCAACGACGTTATTCTATCAAAATTGGCAACACAAGAAGATTAACATTCATCAGAAGAACAAGTCTAACAATTGTCAAAGAGGTCACTCGAGAAGATTCCAAAAGATCAACTCAAAACAACTCGAAGCAAACAAGTTTAACTCACCGGATCATCCGATGTCTTGCAAAATGACTACATCGGTCGAGTTTGAGTTTGCAGAAGAAGAAGACCTCAGAGCCAAGTACACACCGGATCATCCGATGTGAAGGAAGTGGCACATCGGTTGAATCCAACAGAAGGGATGATCTTTGAGTAATTCTGGAGAAGTACACACCGGATCATCCGACGATCAATCCAAGTGTACATCGGTCCAATTCAACAGAAGCTATTATTTCTGGACCAAGTCTGAAGATCTACTCACCGGTTCATCCGATGATGAAGTGGATGTTACATCGGTCGATCAACGGTCATATATGACACAGTGATGTCAGCAAATTGAAATCGACCAATGCTCAATAAAGGGGTGCATCGGATCATCCGATGTTAATAGTAAAGTTAATCAGCCTACTTTTCCAACGGCTAATTCGGGAAGGCTGGCTATTTAAACCCCTCCAACCAGTCATTTCGACGAGTCTTGATCACCTGAAGCCAACTACACATCCAAGAGCATTCAAGACTATAGAGCATACATTTCCACACTTTTAGATCATTTGTAATAGGCTAGAGAGAAGCTTGTGTGCGTTCTTTCTTTGTGATTGAACTCTCTAGGCTAGTGAGAAGTTGAAGAAGATCGTTCCGGAGCTTGCCAAGGTGTGTGTGAAAGCCCGGAACATCGAAGGTTGTACAAGGCTTGAGCTCCACCTTGCCGGAGATGGCGAACGGAGAAGATTAGTGAAGACCCCATTGTCTCGGTGACATTGGAAGTGGCAAAACCCTTCAGTGGGTGCCACAACGTGGATGTAGGAAGATCCTTGCGATCTTGCCGAACCACGAGATAAACCTTCGTGTCCTCTAGCGTTTGCATTTCTCTCCCTCTCTTTACATTATGCAATCTTTACTTCACAAGTTATATCTACGTTGATTGCATAGTTAGAACCGCATTGGGAATTGGGCTTAAGTAGTTCGTTTTTAATTGCTTTAAAATTTGAAAGAAAGCCCAATTCACCCCCCTTCTTGGGCGTTTCGATCCTTACAGCATACAATATGCAGCGAATTCGGTTTGCCCACGATCTGTCGCCATGTGGAATGAATGGAAGGCTAAGGGGAATGATTTTCTAAGTTTCTATTTTTGTTATACAACATAAACCTGTAGTTTTTTTTATATTTGTCAAACTATATATAATGTTTATGAACTTTACTTTTTAAGTTATCCCTTCAAATTTCTATATTATATTTTAAATTTGATGAATTTATCTTTTTTATTTGTTCAGTGCTTGTGAAAAATACATAAACCTAAATACTTCCTCCATCTCAAAATACTTTGTCACTCTTTGATTCAAAAATGAACTAAAGAGTGGCAAATATTTTGAAATGAAGGGAGTAACATAGATTTATATATTGTACAAATAAAACGGAAATTTTAAAAGAAATGGTTAGCTCATGGGCCGATCGGCCGGTGAAACAAAGTCCTCGTTGCGTGCCCACGGTTCGGTTACTACATGCCTACATCCGACCCAAAAAGGATCAGGAACCCAGGCCCACCTAGAAAATATCTAACATTTTACAATTCACAGCTTCTAAGTCACATGTTTAGATCCCACTGGAGCCAAAGGAGTGGACTTCTCAACGAGGGCGACCGTGTGATGGAACAGAACCTTATAGGGGGTGGAATGAATATCTTGCGCCCCTCGACATGGTATAAAATTATTGCGCCGTAGCCAAACCCACCCCAAAACCCTCCGGTCCCCGACCCGACCGGAACCCTAGCGTCTTCCCGCGCCGCCGCCGCCGCCGGTTTCGCAGCTCTACTCGTGCTGTAAGGTTCCCATACTTTGCTTGGATGAATTTCTCATCTTGTTCTGCAGGATCGTTACGCTCCCGCGAGCAGTAGGGTCCGATCGTTATTCTGCAGGATCGTTACGAATTATTGTTGATTCAATGTCCATGTTTTTCCGTGGAACTTAGTTGATTCCTGTCATGGGTAAGTCGAGCAAGAAGTCCAGTTTTGCAGTTGCGCCTGCGGCTCTCCCGGTTGCAGATGGGAGGTCAGGAAAGAAGGGTAATTTTTTCGATAACTTTATCATTTCACTGGGGTCCTTTTTATTATGGTTTTTTTTTGTTTCTTGCTCAATATGTAGTTCTGTTGCCTGACGGTGCCACAACATTTTCTCTGAATGAGTAGGGAAGAGAAACACAGAAGATAAAACTGAGAAGGCTGTCAGTGCCAAGAAGCAAAAGAATGTACCTGAAAAGGTCGTGCATGTGAAAAAAGCGAAGAAGGAGCCCCCACCAAAGAAAGTTGAGAGCAGCAGTTCTGAGGACACTTCAGATTCTGAAGAGGAGGTATTTGACTCGCTGACATTATTGTGATCATGGTTCTCCTTTTATTATCATTTTATCTGTACTGTATATTATCCCTAGTGTTAGTATTCTCTGTGCCCTGTTGTTTTATTTCAGTTTCTTCACATGCTATTCTCTTTGCAGTTGGTAGTGAAGTAGTGTACTCCTACTTCATTTGTTATATCCACTGGTTGCTGCATGTGAGTAGTTCATGCTATCAATACCTGAGTTGTTAATATCTATTCAATTTGAACGGCCATATGGTTCCCCACCTTTCTGTCTTTTCCTTGGCATTTACTGCAGATATCTGTTTAATTGCATCACAGTCTCTTTATTGTTGTGGCTCATATCATGTGAGCTCAAATATGAAATTAAGCCAAAGGGAACTATTTGTCTTTTTTATTTATGCTAAAAACATTTATCTTTGCAGGTTAAGGTACAACAAAAGAAGGCTCTCCGGCCTGTCCTACCTAAGAAAGGTACAGAGCCTGCTAAACAGGAGCCCAGTGATGATAGCAGTGATGAGAGCTCAGATGATGTAAACAATGTTCACTTTCTTTTGGGGCTTTCTTTTTTATGAACCAATACTTATATTTTGTTTAATTAGGAACCTTCAAAAAAGCCAGTTGGGGCTCCAACTAAACCTCTGGCTGCCAGTAGCAGCAGCAGTGATGAGAGCAGCTCTGATGAGGAACCTGCAAAGAAGCCTGCTGCCTCTTCAAATAAGCCTGTTGCAGGTGCAGGAAGCAGTAGCAGCGATGATAGCAGTGACAATGAAGAGAGTAGCTCTGATGAAGAACCTGCAAAGAAACCCGCCGCTGCCCCTTCAAAGAAGCCAGTTGCAGCTGCCACCACCACCAGCAGCAGCGATGACAGCAGTGACAGTGATAACAGCTCTGATGAAGAACCTTCAAAGAAACCTGCCCCTTCTAAAAATCCCGTTGCAGTAGTTAGCAATGGTTCCAAAAAGGTCAAGCGTGAGAGCAGCAGCTCCGACAGTAGTTCAGATGAGGAGTCTGACGAAGATGAAGTAAGTACCATTCTATTTTATATATGAAATAAAGTGAACTCCTGTTTCTAAACTCATTTATGTAAATTATGACATTTTCCCTTTCGCGGTTTGGCTAAATGGACCCTCTGCAGTGTAGTATACGTGATGTTACGGTAGTCACTCATCTAGTAAACTAATTTATGTAATTCCTTTTCATCACATTTCTGCTTATCAGAAGCCAGCAGCTAATGTAAAGAAGCCTTTAGTTGCCTCTGTCCAAAAGAAGGCCCAAGATTCTGATAGCTCAGACAGTGACTCTGATGACGAATCAGATGAGGCAAGTAGCATATATTTGTGGATTGTTTCGAGTATACTTGACATTTTTTCTTTCTCAGTGATCATTTGTTAGTTTTCTTCCTGACATGGAATTGTCTGCAGGATGTTCCCGCTAAAGCTCTAGATGCAGCCAAGAAAAAGGAAGAATCAAGTGACAGTTCTGATTCTGAAAGTGATTCCGAATCCATGGATGTGGTAATTCACCTTACTACACATATTGAAGAGGCTTCACAGCTCTTTACATTCTAACGCAGCTACATCTCCTGTGTACCTCCAGGATAACAAATCTAAAACAGTGCAGCCTGCTAAGGCTACTCCTAAAGTGAAAGAAGAATCTAGTGATAGCTCAGATTCTGATGAAGTAAGTTTTATTGTTCACTCTTGGTAATATTTTACTGTACAATATTCAATTTTTAAATTTTCTTTTACAGCCACAAAAACCTACTATCGCTGCAAAAAGGCCTCTAGCAACAGACAAGAAAGGACAAGTATGCTTTTCTTTTTTCATCTGTCCTTGACTCTTGTATTGTATCTTTCAGTTGTGTGTGCTATATATACATGTGATTATTTTGCAGCTTAACTGAAACCCATTTTTTATCTATACGCAGCCCAAAGATGAATCTGATGATAGTTCTGATGAGAGTTCTGATGAAAGTGAGAAGGAGCCTCCACAGAAGAGGCTTAAGGTACATAATTTTCTTGTCCACTCGCCCTGATTGAAGAATTTGTCTCACCAATTTCTCTTTTATTGTCTGTGCATCTGTTTTGGTTTGTAAAACTGATAGTTCTTTTAATGCTCAGGGAACTTCTACTCCTGCAACGAAATCGATACAGAATGAAGTATTTTACTATCAACTATTATATAATAAAGCTGTCACACATATCGGATGTTTGATAAACGTATTTTCTTTATTTATTGAAGCTGAAAACTCCTGTGAACAACAAAAGTCTGGCTTCTGGGACAAAGACACTTTTTGTTGGTAATTTATCCTACCATATAGAGTATGAACAGATGTAAGTTTGTGTAATCTATTAGTTTCTCTTCTCTCTGTCTCAAATCATTGTTACTAATTTCATTTGTTTCCATCATGTAGTAAGCAATTTTTTGAGGGGGCTGGAGAAGTCGTTGATGTTCGTTTGGCTACTTTCGAGGATGGAAGCATGAAGGGATATGGGCATGTTGAATTTGCTACAGCTGAAGCTGCTCAGAAGGTGACTGTCTGCTTGATTGTTCTTTGTATTTGATATATGCAGCTTACATCGAACTGGTACAATAGCAGAGCATCTCTGCATTAGTTCCATTCGATGCTTACAGGTTCTGACACAGTTAAGCAGTGGAAAATTTTGTCGCTAATACGTTTTTCTTTCATTTTATTAGGCACTTGACTTTGCTGGACATGACTTAATGGGCCGACCTGTCAGGCTTGATTTGGCTTCAGAGAGAGGCTCACGTGCTCCGGACAGCGGGTGAATATCTTATTTCCTGTGGTGATGGGTCGAAATGTTTTTATGTAATTTGAAAGTACTGTTCTCTACAGCGCTTGATTTTATTTTGTGTATTTGGCAGAAGGGACTATAGTTCTTTCAAGAAGTCTGCTCCAAGGTCAGGCAACACTATATTTATTAAAGGCTTTGATCGGTCTCTTGGGGAGGACCAGGTAATTTGAAGTTTCTTTTGTCATCCCGGTGCATCTGTTTTGTGGAATCTCATTGTTTATGGTGTACTTTTCACATTCCCTTGTAACATCTGATGATGTTTCTTTGGCAGCTCCGGAGTGCCCTTGAAGAACATTTTGGGTCATGTGGAGAGATTACTCGAGTTGCAATTCCAAAGGATTACGAAACTGGTGAAAGCAAAGGGTAAGTTAGCTTGACAGAAAAATGCTTTAAAGTTATATTAAGCCTTCAGCATTGTTTGGAGCACAGGGCATGGGAGGGGTATCTGAGAAATTATATTTTTGTGAAATGGCTTCATTTGCAAATGTGCTATTCTTGTTTCTGACACAGGCTATCCTTGGTTCTGCAGGGTGGCATTCATGGATTTTAGTGATCCGGATTCCTTGTCTAAAGCATACGAGCTCAATGGATCTGACCTTGGTGGCTACAGCCTGATTGTTGATGAACCGAGGCCAAAACCTGATAACAGAGATGGTGGCTTCAGCGGGGACAGGCGTGGTGGCTACAATGCAAGTGGAAGGGGTGATAGAGGTCGTGGTAGCTACAGTGGAGGTCGTGGTAGCTACAGTGGAGGCCGTGGAGGGCGCGACGGTGGCCGTGGAGGCCGTGATGGTGGGCGCGGACGTGGAAGGGGTGATAGAGGCCGTGGAGGACGGGGTGGAACGCCTTACAGGCAGAGTGCTGGTACTGTCAGTACAGGTAAACCTCGAAACTGCAAATTACCTGGATTTAATTTGTTTCAGGCACTTGGTGGTTTGTATAAGAGTATTAAGTTACTTGGGGTTCCGTTTGTTCGGTCCTTTTGATGTGTAACTGCTGTTATCTTCTGCTGCAGGAAAGAAGACAACATTTGGTGACGATTAGTCAAGATATGAGCTCTTGATTACAAGGAGATGCTGGCACTTCTAAATTGTGCTAAGACATGTTAGATTCTCCAATTGGAGGCTGTACTGGTGTCTTTCCCAATATTTTCGACAGTTTTGAACTTACTTTATATTTCAAATTTTTGTGGACATGTTGCAGTTAAGTGTGTTCTATAATATGCGTGGCAAGTTTTGCCCATCTTCTATCTTTGAAATAAATCTACTCAAAGTTCAGTATTGTTGTCGATTACTTAATCCTGAACTATAGAATCAGGTAATCTATTACAAATTGTGTAAATAACCTTTGCTGGATTTACTAGTCTTATCTGACTTGGTAAGATAGTGGGAAGGGGCAGAGGAGTGACGAGTGGTAGTTGTTTTCGTTGTCGTTTGCTCATCAGTTTGATAAACTTATTCTTCGCGAACCGTTCAGGGTAGACAACTCAGCAATCCATTCAGGACTCGTTTGGATAGAAGTCACTCTAATCTAGTGGATAGGAGAAGATTAAGATAAAAATTAGTTTATTTTTTACTTCAATCCATTCCAAAGCAAGTGGATTCAATTTATCCAAATAAAGCCTCAATATTTTAGGATGTGTTTGTTTTTGGGACGGGGCGAATTTACTTTTAGTGGTGTTAGTGGAATGTGTTAGTTATGATCTCGGGGGTGACGTGGGTAACAACCACGCCCCCCGAGTTCGACTCCCCTACGCGCCCTGATCGGGGGCGCAACCGACTTAGTTCGGTGCGGTGTCCTCTCACACGCGCTATATAAACAGAGGGGAGGGCTGGGGCGTTAATCACCAAGTTGATTAGCCGCCATAAGCTCCTCTACAAACCCTAGCTGATCTGTTAGGACGCGGAGTGAGGGGAAGACCGCTGCCGCCGTGTCAGCGCCACGCCGCCACTGCACCGACGATCTCCCTGCATCACCTATCTACCTGCGTCAAACTACTCGCCTGCGACAATCCACCAGAGCCCAAATGGCATCCGGTGGACCCTGTGATGGTAACCATAATCTCCCTCTTCCTAATCTATCTACTGTATTCTAGATCATACATGTTCTGCTTCTTGGATGAATTGCTTAATGATTAGTCTAAGTGAATTAGATTAATGTTCAATTTTCACTAAGATAGTTTGATCAGCATTGATTAAGTCTAAGCTGTACCAATTAGGTGTTCCTAGCATCGATTCTAAGCACCTTAAGATCTAACAATGGTATCAGAGCCGTGCTTGTGAGCCCTAATTAGATAATTAATCAGATTAATTACTTTCTAATCATTTAATTAAGGCCTAGTCTTCATTAACTAAGATTAGTTTTAGTTAAGTTTGTCTATCGCAGAAGTTAGAAGGAGGGGATTCAATTTTTAGCTTCTGTTTAGGCGAAGTTTAGAATTCACACAAGAAAAGCCGAAACAAATTAAAGAAAACTGAGATTAAGATGGGGAAGAGGGACTTATCTGCGTAAGAGGTGGCCTTAGGCCACCACATCAGTACGGGTTAGGGGAAATCCTAACCCTACCATCCTCTTCTCCTCATCGGCGGCCATCAGATTTTGTCTCCCAACGGTGATAACCATGGCGCCGCCATCCTCAGGTGCGGTACTAGGGTTATTGGGCCGAAGCCTAACCCTAGTTGCACAGCCGAACTCGCCGCCACCACCTCAGAGTCTCGGGTTAGGAAACCCTAACCCTAGGTGCGTTCTCCACCGACGGCGCATTGTGCGCGCCATGGTGGAGATCATCGGCGGCGTCGTGTACCTGCAAACATGCACTCAGAAATACTCAGAACCCTAAGTAGCCGCGCTAGGGTTTCGGGCGCGAACCCTAACCCTAGCGATTGGGTTTTCTTCAACAGCGACCGACCAACGCAGCTTCGGCCGACGACGAGGTACCTTTCAGTCGCTCGTCGGCGGCAAAGGCTCGGCCGTGCCGGAAGTCCCCGACGCGGCGGCACAACCTCACCCCTCCACTTAGACCCGATGCGACGCGCGGTGGTTTTCTCTCGACGGCGGTCGACTCAGTACCGTCGACCCTGGCGGAGAAGCACCTTTCGGTGCGTTTCACTCGCCGGAGCCGACGGCGTCGTTGCTCGCTGGAGGTCACTAGCCGACGTCGCCCTCGCCTCGCTCGCCGCTCGCCCTCGCGCTCGGTTCGAAGAGAGAGAAGAGGAACGGGGAAATGAATTAGGGTTCGGGGGAAAAGGCGGCGACGGGGGTTAAGTATTCCCCAATCTAAGCGCACAGCCGTCGGATCTGCCTTGGACGACCGAGATTGGCCAAAGTAGTAAGATGGCGTGAAACCGTGGCCGTCGGATTTCAGCGCGCGTCGCCTGCCACCTCGCGCTAGCAGGCCCGGAGCCCATGCGGAACGCGTAAATGGGCTCGTGGGCTGCCCTTTACAATTTCCAGGAATTATCACATATTTAGATGGGCTCCTTTCGGCTTTGGGCCAGATGCCCGGTGGGCCGCGCGCTGGGGATTTTCCCATTTTTTATGAGGATTTTTTAGCATTGTGGGCCGAGCCAGAATATTGATCAGTGGGCCAAATTCAGGGTTTTGGCCCTTTTAGCTTTTTTCCACAGTTTTAATTTTCAGAATTGATTTAAGATGGAAAATAAATTCTAGAAATTAAGAAAAATGATTAGAAAAATCAGTAAATGGCTGAGAAAATTTAAGGAATTTTTGTGTGATGTTTGAAATGTTTTGATTGCATTATTTCTGTAATTTTAGGTAATTTTAAGTTATTAAGTGAATTTTCTCAGTTATTTTAAATTCAATTAATTGCTATTAGACTTTGCAATTAATTTCAGTAATTTAAGAAATTAAGTTTATTTAGCTTCCGCTGTTATTTAGCAGTAAATTTAAATAAGTAACCAACGTGAAAATTTAAATTTGTTGGAATTTTAAGTGTATATGTTTTGCATGAAAATTAAATAAGTAACCAAAGTGAAAATTTAATTTTGCCATGTTTTAAGTTTATTTCCAGTATATTTGCATTATATTGGGAATTTCTTCATGATATTTTAAGTATGTCTACATGAAAATTAGAGTAACCAACGTGAAATATTTCCATGTTAATTAAGTTATTAAGTAAAGTGGAAATTAGAGTAACCAACGTGAAATATTTCCATGATTATTTAAGTGAAATGGTTTTATTGAGTAACCAACGTGAAAGACATTTTATGCCATTTCTTGTTGTTTAAGTGCAATTTTAAGTATATGCTTCATCATATGTTGTTTAAGTCATTTTTTAACCCTTATATTTTGTTTTATTATGGTGCCTCAAATGTGGTAAGTCTCATTGCCTCCATAGAGACCCTTGCTGGTCATAACTATGTGATATGGAATGAGAGACTCAGAATGAACTTAGCAATTGCAAATCTTGAACTTTGCCTAAGAAAGGATCGACCTGTTGATCCTACAGCTCCCATTGCTCACACTAAGGATACTGATGAGGAGTTTGTAGTAAGAAAGGAGGAGTACCTTAAGCTTAAGGAAAAGTACTCTAAGGATCTTGAGGCATGTGAGGAATCCAACAGAAAGTGCCTCATGGTCATTAAGGCCACCATTTCTGAGTCCATAAGAGGAGCTATTCCTGACTGTGAGCTGGCAACTGAGTATCTTGTCAAAGTCAAAAGTCAGTACACAGGCTCCACTAAGACATTAGCAAGCACACTCCTCAAAAGGCTTGTTAATAAAACGTACACTGGTGGGGTTGTGAGAGATCACATCCTTAAGATGAGTAATTTAAATGTAAACCTCAAGACTCTTAACTTAGCCATGCCAGATGAGATGCTTGTGCAGTTCATCTTCATGTCTTTGCCTAAAGAGTTTGAGGCATTTGTGATAAATTACAACTCTAAGGAAGATAGCTGGACTTTAGAGAAAGTCATGGTTATGTGCGTTTAGGAGGAGCGCATAAGAGGTAAGAGTGAAGACTCCATTAACTTCACCAAAGGTAAGGGTAAGGAAAAGGCAAAGACCTACTTCACCTCTCCCAAGCCACCATCTTTTAAGGTACATGGCTCCTCTTCTAATGGCAAAGGGACAACTCCTCATCCTTCTGGTTCTAAGTTGAAATCAGATTAGTGCAAATTTTACAAAGATTTTGGACATCGCCAGAAGGACTGCATTGGTTTTATTAAGTGGTGTGCTAAGAATGGTAAGGATATTATCACTTTCGTAAATGAATCCTTGTATTTAGCTTATTCTTGATCTACTTGGTGGATTGACTCAGGTGCAACTGTGCACGTTTGTAATTCTATACAAGGGTTAAATATGATGAGGACTATAAGAAGGGGGAAAGGAGCATCAAAGTCGCTGATGGCCATGAAGCTGAAGTTGAAGCAATTGGAACTTATCCTCTTAGACTTAGTAGTGGTTTCACACTTAGACTTCATGATGTTCTTTATGTCCCTAGTTTAGAGAGGAATTTGATATCAGTGTCATGTTTGAATAATTGTGGATCTGTTTGCCATTTTGGCAAAGACAAATGCTCTATTAGTTTGAATAATAAGATTGTGGGTCTTGCCTTTAGACAAGACATGCTTTATCTATTGTCCACTCATGATAATGTCAATGCATTAAGTAATGATCAAATTCCCGCTAAGAATGACATAAAAAGAAACAAGCGTAAAAGAATCGATTTCAAAACATCGTCGAAATTATGGCATTGTCGATTATGCCACATTTCGAGGGGGAGGATCGAACGCTTAGTATCTCAATCGATCTTACCCCACTTAGACTTTTCAGATTCAGAAGAATGCATTGATTGCATTAAAGGTAAGTTTGTTAAGACTATTAAGAAGAATGCCATACGTAGCACAGGAGTTTTAGAAATTATTCACACGGACATTTGTGGTCCATTTCCTGTAGTCTCCGTAGACGCGTATGACTCGTTCATAACGTTCACGGACGACTACACTCGTTATGGTTACATTTATCCAATCAATGAGCGATCCAAAGCATTGGATAAGTTTAAGATATTTAAGACTGAAGTAGAAAATCAGCACAACATTAAGATTAAGGTAGTAAGATCCAATCGTGGAGGTGAGTACTACGGTCGGCACACCGCATATGGTCAGGTTCCTGGACCCTTTGCAAGGTTTCTACAGGAACATGGCATAGTCGCCCAGTATTCTACACTGGGCGAACATCAGCAGAACAATGTTGCAGAACGTAGAAACCGTACTCTTATGGACATGGTAAGGAGTATGCTAAGTTATTCTACGTTACCGGTTAACCTATGGATGGAGGCGTTAAAAACCGTCATTCATGTGCTTAATCGGGTTCCCACTAAGTCAGCACCTCAGACACCGTATGAGATGTGGACAGGACGTAAGCCCTCATTAAACTATTTTCATATTTGGGGTTGTCCAACTGAGGCTAAGGTGTTCAACCCAAACATTAGTAAGCTGGAATCTAGAACAGTTAGTTGTCATTTTATTGGATATCCTGAGAAAAGTAAGGGTTTTAGGTTCTATTGTCCAGATCGGCATACTAAATTTATAGAAACACGACATGCCGTATTCTTAGAAGACGCTATGATCAGGGGGAGCACGGTACGGCGGGAAATAGACCCTGAGGAGGAACGAATTAGTTTACCCGTTTCGATGACTCAAGAGCCTTACTTCACCCTATTTGCTGTTGTCGTGCCACCGGTACCTGGTGCTGGTGACACAACACCTATTGTTGCACCTCCATCGGCCACAATAAAATAAGTGAGGTACAACCTCCCCAGCCTGTTGAGGACATGATCGAACAAAATGAGGTTCAACAGCAGCCTCAACCATCAGATGATGCTCAAGTTAGAAGATCACAAAGAGTAAGACGATCGGCATCCCAGACGACTATCAGATCTACTTGAGTGAAGAAGTTAAGATGGAGGATGATCCCACCTCCTACGAAGATGCCATGAGGCGACCCTCAATCATCTGAATGGCACAAGGCCATGGAAGATGAAATGAGTTCCATGAGTGCCAACAAGGTCTGGGACTTAGTAGAGATTCCTAAAGGCGCAAAAACTGTAGGCTGTAAGTGGGTCTACAAAATTAAGCGTGACTCCAAAGGGAAGATCGAAAAGTATAAGGCTAGACTTGTGGCTAAGGGATTCACTCAGCGGGAGGGCATTGATTACAATGAGACCTTCTCTCCCGTATCGTCTAAAGATTCTTTTAGAATCATCATGACATTAGTAGCGCATTATGACTTAGAATTACATCAGATGGATGTAAAGACGGCGTTCCTCAATGGGGATCTATATGAGGACGTCTATATGACACAACCGAAAGGTTTTGTCGTTAAGGGTAAGGAACATATGTGATGTCACTTGAAGAAATCCATTTATGGACTTAAGCAAGCTTCAAGACAATGATATCTCAAGTTCGATGAGATTATTAGAAAGTTTGAGTTTAAAGAAAATGAGGAGGATAATTGCATTTATACTAAGTTTAAGAATGGTAAGTTCATTTTCTTAGTCCTTTATGTGGATGACATCTTATTAGTAAGCAGTGATGTCAACCTACTCTTAGAAACTAAGAAGTTTTTATCCTCAAACTTTGATATGAAGGATCTAGGTGAAGCGACCTATGTTTTAGGGGTTGAGATACACCGAGATCGTGGTAAGGGGGTTTTAGGACTATCTCAGAAGGCATACTTAGAAAGCGTACTTAAAAAGTACGTATGCATAATAGCAAAGTCTCGCCTGCTCCAATAGTTAAGGGCGATAGATTTTCAAACTCTCAATCGCCTAAGAATCAGTATGAGGTTGATCAGATGAAAGGAATTCCTTATGCTTCTGTTGTCGGAAGCTTGATGTATGCTCAAGTTTGTAAAAGCCCTGACTTAGCTTTTGTGACTGGGATGCTTGGTAGATATCAAAGTAATCCAGGATTAGATCATGAAAAGCTGTTAAGAAAGCATTAAGATACATACAGGGTACTAAGCACCTCATGCTGACATATAGTAAGACTGAGTCACTAGAAATAGTGGGCTATTCAGATTCAGATACACGGGTTGTGTGGATACTAAAAAATCCACGTCAGGTTACATATTCACCCTCGCGAATGGAGCTATATCGTGGAAAAGCTCCAAACAAGCAATCACTACATCGTCCATAATGTATGTTGAGTTTGTTGCTTGTTATGAGACCACCGGGCAGACATCTTGGCTTAAGAAATTTGTTTCCGGTCTTAAAGTGGTCGATAACATCCATAAACCACTTAAGTTATACTGCGATAATCAACCAGCAGTAATGTACTCTCACAACAACAAGTCGAGTGGTGCTGCCAAACACATCGACATTAAGTATTATGTTGTGAAAGAGAAAATTCAGGATCACACAATTAGTCTCGAGCATATCAACACTAAGCAAATGCTTGCGGATCCAATAACTAAGGGCCTTCCACCCAACGTGTTTAGTGAACACGTAGCCGACATGGGTTTAAGGGAGACTCTGTGATAATATCCTGGATTCTAAGTGGCCACCTAAGTGTAAGACTATTTCTATTTGTAAGATGTATCGTGGTCTTCGAGTCAAACAATACGTAAATGACTGTTTTGATGCGTCGTGCTCTTTATGTCAAATCAAAGGAAATATGTGTAAGATTAGTTTAGTAAATAAGATAATAAGTTAAAGTCCCGAGATCAAGGGGGAGAATGTTAGTTATGATCTCGGGGGGTGACGTGGGCAACAACCACGCCCCCCAAGTCCGACTCCCCTACGCGCCCTGATCGGAGGGCGCAACCGACTCAGTTCGGTGCGGCCCCCTCTCACACGCGCTATATAAACAGTGGGGAGGGCTGGGGCGCTAATCACCAAGTTGATTAGCCGACATAAGCTCCCCTACAAATCCTAGTCGATCTGTTAGGGTGCGGAGTGAGGGGAAGACCGCCACCTCCGTGTCAGCGCCACGCTGCCACTGCACCGACGATCTCCCTACATCACCTATCTACCTGCGTCAAGCTACTCGTCTGCGACAATCCACCAGAGCCCAAATGACATCCGGTGGACCCTCTAATGGTAACCCTAATCTCCCTCTTCCTAATCTATCTACTGTATTCTAGATCATACATGTTCTGCTTCTTGGATGAATTTCTAAGTGAATTAGATCAATGTTCAATTGTCACTAAGATAGTTTGATCAGAATTAATTAAGTCTAAGCTGTACCGATTAGGTGTTCCTAACATCGATCCTAAACAACCTAAGATCTAACAGAATGAAGTCATCCGGAAGAGATGAATCCATCTAAAATAGAGCGGATTGGTCTAACAGAATGAAGCTCCTCCTGGCCTAGGCTGGCATGCTCGCCCTCATGCACTACCTGCCTGGCCAGCGATACTGGAGGAAATTACCCGCTGCCGGTGAGCAGCGGCGGCGTGCAGAAGTGCCTGGCTGCCGAGGGCAAGTGCCTAGTGCCTGGCCGCATAGCTTAGTCCCTTTTTTTTTTTAGGATTGCACGCTGCTGCTGTTGTGTGTTCTTTCTGCCGTTGCTGTTCTTCCTGATCCTCCGCCCAGTTGTGCGCGTCCTGCATTCTAGCCCGTTGAGCTTGGCCTCAGCTTTCGCCTCGCTGTCATGCGCGAGCTCTTCCTCCGCCCTGCCGGCACCGTGTTTGATGAAATGGTCTGACTGGCAAGCATCTAACGGAGTAGATGAGGTAGTCTATTCTCATTTCACCTTGTTCTTCTAATCAAACAAAAAATAAGAATCGTTCCATCCGTCCAGATAAATAAAAAATGAGACCATACCATCTCTAAAACAGGAATGAACTCAACCTATCTCACTTTATCTTCAAACCAAACACACCGTAAGATTAGAATGTCCGATTTTATAGTTTAGTAGAATAAGTAGTCATTAGTCAACATACAATAAGTTGGGGTTAAATAGAATTATTTCTATCTATCTGTTGTCCCATAGTGCTTCAGAGCATGTACGCTGGCTGTGGCCGAGTCACATATTTGGGATTCGATCCAACGATTTAGCTCGTAAACATTGACAAAGACCAAATCCTGGTGCTGCTTTTGTTTTTGGAACAACTGCCGAGGTTTCGTTATCAACTTTCGTCATCAGAAATACTTCGGGAAAAACAATCTGCATCATTAGTTGGAAGTAGTCAAGTCGCCGACTGGCCTGTCCAGGTCCAACGGTGCAGACCGCCTCTGATCTGAGAGCTCCTGCGCGACGTGACGCATGGTCGGCCGGGCGTCCGGGTCCTCCCGGACGCAGGACAGCGAGACGATGAACGCGAGCACCACCTGCCTGGCCAGCTGGCCGGCGGGAGGGTCCAGCCTCTGGTCCACCGCATCCTTCACCAACAGCGACTCGCCGACGCCACCCTGCTCGCCGGGGAGTCGCGCGTGCAGGGAGCTGATCAGGCCGCCGGGGTACTGCCCCATCAGGATCTCCAGCGCCACGATGCCGAAGCTGTACACGTCGCACTTGGTGGTCACCCTCATGTACGCCAGCTCTGCAGCATGACAAGGACGCCCCCATGTCAACGTGACTCTGCTGCAGCTAGCGATGGCATTGCACACGATGCGACCACCGCCGCAATGACGATACCTGGCGCCAAGTAGCCGTAGGAGCCGGCGACGCCGGTGCAGTCGGATCGCCCGGGGCCGAGGAACCTAGCCGTGCCGAAGTCCGACACCCGCGGCTCGTAGTCCGGGTCCAGAAGGACGTTGTTGACCGACACGTCGCGGTGGATCATCGTTGGCGAGCAGTCGTGGTGCAGGTACGCCAGCGCGTGTGCCATGCCCCTGATGGCGCGCACCCTCGCCACCCAGTCGAACCGCTCGCAGCTGCGCGCCCCGCCGTACAGAACCTTGCCGAGGCTGCCGCGCTCCACGAGCTCGTAGGCCAGGTACATGTACCCGCCCGCGGCGCAGAAGCCGTGAAGCTTCACGATGTTGCGGTGCCGGATCTGCGTCAGCACCCTTACCTCGTTCTCGAAGCTCTTCTGGCTGGCGCTCCGGCACGCGTCGCCGGTCTCCGTCGCGTCGATCCGCTTCACGGCGAGGCGGTGCCCGCTAGGCAGGTCGGCCCGGTACACGCTCCCGGAACTGCCCTTGCCGATGCAGTAGGCCTCGTTGAAGTGCTCCGTCGCCGCCAGGATGTCGCCGAAGGTGAACTCCGCATCCTTCCTCCATATGGACGCCATCAGAGTCGTCTCGCTGCCGCTCGCCCTCCTGTCGTTCATGTCTTTGCCGATTTGCCGCCTCCTGCGGACCAGCACACAGCTCACAGGACCGATGGAGACCAGCAGCGCCGCGACGGAAACCAGAGTGACGGCGAGGACGTGCTTCAGCTTGTTGCGTTTGGAGCCGCCAATCGCGGTCGAGTCCAAGCTGCAAGATCTCAGACCTGCTACGTCGCCGCACAGGCCCGGATTGCCACTAAGATCCAGCTCCTGTAGTGAGGCCATTTTCCTTAGCAGTGCCGGCACATCGCCGGTGAGGTTGTTGCGGCTCAGGTTCAGGTGCCACATTTGTGCTAGATTTGTCAGCTCCACCGGCACGCCGCCGTCGAGATGATTCCCGGACAGGTCCAGCCGCAGCAACCTTGTGGCGTTGCCGATTGTGCGCGGAATTCGTCCCGACAACATGTTGTGGCTCAAATCCAGCTTGATCAATGGTAGTACACCGAGCGCTGGCGGTATCGTGCCGGCGAGACGATTCGAGGCGAGGCTCAAGTCTTGCAATGCAACCATGCCACTGTAACTGGCAGGAATGGCCCCGGCGATCTTGTTGCCGTCCAAGTGCAGGCACGCGAGGTTCTTGAACTGGGACCAGTGCCCCGGGAGTTCGCCGTAGAACGAGTTCCCGGAGAGGGTAACGTAGTTGAGGTCCGGATGCGACCCAAATATCTCCCATACGTTGCCGGACAACCGGTTCCCATCCATCCGGAACCGAATCAGTTTCGCGAAGTTGCGGTAGCAAGCGGGCACGGTGCCCGAGATGTTGTTGTCTTCGAGAGCGAGGTACCGGAGGCGAGGACTGTTGCACAGCCCCGGAGGCAGCCCACCGGAGAAGCTGTTGTTCGACATTGTGAGAATGGACAGATTCCGGCCGAAATCCGGCGGGTTGGCTCCGGAGAAGAGGTTGTTGAAGGCGACCAGGCCGAGGAGGTTCGGCAGCCGGAGGAGCCCGGCCGGCAGCTCGCCCTCCAGCATGTTTGTGCTTATGGACAGCCTCTCTAGCGCCGTCATGTTCCCCAACTCCTCCGGCACCTTGCCGGTGAGCTTGTTGTTGTACAGCCGCAGCGTGTGGAGGTTCCTGAGGTTGCTGATTGTCCGTGGGATCGCGCCGAAGAACTCGTTCTCGGAGAGGTCCAGCACTTTGAGGTTTGTCAGCCTTCCGATCTCTGGAGGGATCATGCCGGCAAGGTTGTTGGTCGCCAGAGAAAGGAACTCCAGCCTCGACGCCATCGCGACCTCCACGGGAATATTCCCGGTGAAATGGTTGTGATCCGCCTCAAATACCGTGAGATGGGTCCAGGACGTGAAGTACTCTGCCCGTATCTTGCCGGCGAGCATGTTCTTGGAGACATTGAACTCCCTCACTCTGGTCAGCTTGGCCAGTGACGGCGGCAGCTTCCCGGTGAGCATGTTCCCGGCGAGGGCTAGGACGGTGATGTTGGTGCAGTGGCTGAGCTCACTTGGAATGGTGGACTTCAGCTGAGCAAGGCTGACGTTGATTCGCTCCAGCGACAGGAGCTTGCCGAGCGCAGCTGGAATCGTGCCGCCCAACGGGTTGCTGTACAGTTCGAGCACTCTTAGCCCGGAGATAGAGCCAAGCGCCGGCGGTACACCGCCAACGAGACGGTTGGAGCCAAGGACAAGACTCTGCAGCCTTGTCAAGTTCGTCAGGGTCGCCGGTATTTCCCCGGCGAACTGGTTGGACGAGAGGTTTAGGTGCTCGAGGTTCGGCATAAGCACTGGCAGCGTGGCCGGGATCGGACCTGACAAGTTGTTGTTCGACAGGTCGATGGACCTGAAGCTGAGTAGCGGTGGGAACACGTTCGACGACGGGAACGTTCCCATCAGCGCGTTGAAGCTGAGGTTGAGGCGGCCGAGGCTGGGCAGGGACGACAGGTCCAGCGTGCCGGCGAGGCCCGCGCCGGCCACGTCGACGCCCACGACGCGGCCGACGAAGTCGCACGACACGCCGCGCCACGAGCAGGCCGTGCCGCTCAGCGACCACGAGGCGAGAGCGTCGGCCGCCGCCGCAGGGCGCGGCGCCAGGCTATCCTTCCACCTCACGAGCGCCTCAGCCTCTCCCTTAGCCGAGTCAGCGCTGTGCAGGGAGGACAACAGGAGCGGGAAGAGGAGCAGCGGAAGCACAGCACGCGTGGACATGTGACGGCTCGTTTGGTGGTGCTGCCTGCTGGACGCCGGCGATGCGTGGACTGTTGTTGGAATTCTGTCCGTCTTCTCACCGGAACAGCTGCTCTACAGGTGCTGTAGTTAATGACAGATCAACTCCTTGGTTGCTGTAGCGCACGCGGTATTTTGGACGTCATGCGATCTGCTATTGCTGATCGCGTGATCAGAGCTAGCGCGCTTGGACACAGAAGAGAAGGGAATTCTGGTCTAGGGAAAAGGACTTGTGATCTAGGGAAAAGAGAAGTTTTAAACTGGAAGATGTGTTTATTTACTCAGACCTCTTGGCTTTATATAGTCAATTACGGTTTCAATTCAACTTTTCTTTTTTTACGGAAAAGGCAGGTGCACTGTCAGTTCATTAAAGAAGTCGAACATAGGGATACATAGTCGTTATACAAGATGAGCAACTTGTGCTACCCCATAAGACACAAGAGGAAACAAGCCAAAAGAAAAGAACAAACAAAGACAGATAATAGAAAAACTACTAATGCCAGTCCAACGTCTAAACTACTCGACAAGCGCTGTCAGGGCTCCAGCGCTTGTGGAAGTGATGTTGTAGCCAGCTTGTAGTAATCAATTTCCTCTTTGGCCAAGAGGGCCACCTGCAATTCTTCTTCTCTTGTTCTTAGAAAATTCTTCTATTGCGCTCCCTTCCAAATGTTCCACCTTGCGTAGAAAATTTGCCCCATTCATTTCTTTTCCTCTTTTGCATTCATGTCGTGTGTTGCCTTCTTGATCTACTCCTGAGTGTTTCCTCCCTGAATGACACTCGTGTCCGGTATCTACGGGTGTATCCAGCTGAATACTTTCGTCATAGCTTGGATTACGAATGGGCACTCCGTCAGTAAGTGGGATGTGGTTTCATCTTTGTCCAGCATAATGGGCACACCACGTTGTTGTCCTATCTTTTTTTTTCTCAGGATTGTCTGCCATTTGCAATCGGTGATGTAATGCGAGTCATGCAAACCAGAGCACTTTGGGCTCAACCTTCGACTTCCATAGTGTTGAGATCTCTAGTTCACTTGGAACACCCTCAAATTGCTTTTGGTAGGTCAGACCAGTGAGCATCCAGATATCCCTGTCTCTCAATTGTTGGCTGAGTGACACCGTGTCAATCTGTCCTCAAAGTTGAACATATTCAGTTAATTCCTGGATTGAGGATATGCCTCCCAGGGCCCTAATCCAATTGTTGTCCCGAAGCTCCTTAGCTACAATCCTCATTTTGTGTCTCGTCGCCTCGAAGAGTAATGGAAATGCCTCCTGCAAAGATTGGTGCCCGTCCATTTGTCCAGGCAAAATAAAGTCGCTTGTTCGAATTCAACTTGGATACTTTAAATTGTATTAGGTAATTCAAATTTAACTTGGACTCTATCTACTAGAGATACAAACTGACTTTGACTATCTACCAAACCAACTCTTCTGACACAGAGAAAACAAGAGAAACATTTTCAACTCAAAATTATGTTTATTTTCTTGGACCCTTGGCTTTATATAGCCAATTACTAGCGGCGGACCCAACGCGGGGGGGGGGGGGGGGGGGGGGGGGGGGGAGGTAGGGGGCTCGGTCCCCCATCCCTACCGTGCCAGGAATAGAGGAGCCCCCTCCCCCCCCCCCCCCCCCCCCTCCTCTGATAGATCGAGGCGTCATACAACTTCGAAGGAGATGCAGTCTGCTAGATGGAGTACACAATAGCTCCCAAATGACCGTCGTCATCCACAGACACATGTGTTGCAACAGACGAAAGGACTGCAGCCGAAAACGAATCACCTTCCTCACCAACCCCGCTCACAGGGGCCAAAATCTCGATCAGAGAAGCAACGTCTCCCGGCTAGTGGATCAGCCAACACTCTAGTTTCCGAAGCCGAGAACCATACCTGTGCACCAAAATCCAGCGTATCTGCTCCTTCTGCTGCTTGCCTTTCTACTAAGTTCAATCCCAAGCTTGCTGGAGACACCGACGAGCCAGTTTTCGGAGAAAGCGTGAGCCGTCGAGTAGGAGTTTTCCTGCCTAACTCCATCGCAGCGACGATGCAGATATTTGGAGCTCGAACAACCACCATCTCAGCGTCTTGAAGATAGCCAATAGTGAGTTGTGTGATGTCATATTGTTATATTTTTTAGATTTTTACTGTCGAAAGGTCAATGCAACACTTCCCCAGGATCTGCTAAGGAGCAGCCCACAGAGGTTCCTGTTCGGCGGGGTTTAGGCCTCAAACTAGTGTTCTAGCGAAAGAGTAAGAGAGTTGTTTTTACGTGGTTCAGGCCGCAAGGAGTGTAACACCCTACTCCACGGTGGATTGCATTGCTTGATGAGTGTGTATGCGTATGTGGGTGTATCGGGGATTCTGAGTTTGGTCCTTGTATCGGTGGCGGTCTGGGCCCTTTATAGTCAAGGTCGGACGCCTTACAAGTGGGTTCCCGGGGCCCAACAGGTGGTCCCAGGGATCTTATCCTAAAGATCTAAGGCTTCTCTTGTAAGCTTGCTCTGACCGCGGACTTGAGCACTCGCCGTCTTGCCGCCCGGGTCGTCAGTAGCCCACGCGCCGTTGCTGACATTGGCAGGGAATGTCCCATCCAACTGTCTCTGGCGCCGTAAGCTACCCACTTGGCGGAGTTGGATAGGCCTGTCGCGCCTTCACTGTGATGTGATTAGACGCAGCGGTACCTAACATTAGGCGTGCATCGCACCATGCGTCTGGGGAAGCCAGGTATCTTCAAGGATTGATGGAGACAAGGCGTACCGCCCTCTTAACTTCCCCACTATCTGCTCAGGGCAAGTGGACTGACCATGTGGCCGCTGGGGAGCTCTCTGCCATGGTGGAGGCCACGCCCGTCTCGCAGGCCACGTGGCAGCTCGAGAGCTCACCTCCGTGAGGGAAGCCAAATCTCCCCCCAGCTTGGCTGCTTGCCTCTGTGGGGGAGCTCGGGTCTTGACTTCGTCTGCCACGTGGTATCTTGGGATCTTATCTCCGCGGAGGAGGTCGGGTCACGTCCCGTTGGATACGTGGCTGCCTGGGAGCTTGTCGTCAAGGTGGAGCTGAGTGCCTCCTTCGGGATGTCTTGTGGGCACCCCGGACCTCCCATCTGAGGTTGGCGGGTCTAGGTCTCTTGGACACGTGGCGCCCTCGGACCCTGTCCTTGCTGGGAGGCGAGGTACCTAGGCTGCTCTAGCCTGTGCGCGAGGGTACCCGGTATTCCGGATACCGACAGTGGCCCCTGGGTCCACCTTGGGGGTGAGGCGACGAGCCCGAGGGTGGGGCCTTATCCTGCTCTCCCGTGTGGTCTTTTAATTTTGTCTTGATCAGTCGAAGCGGTGTGCTCTTTTGCTACTGCGACCACACGTCCCTCTCTGGTTGAGGGGTCGTGGCGACGGGATCTTTGCTTGCTGCGATATTATTGCGACGGTTCCCGAGGCGCCTGCTGCACTTCTGCTGCTTTTACTTCCATCTTTATTGGAACCGCTGGGTTGCCTTCTCTGGCGAGGAATTGCCTGGGCCAGCTTTTCTGACGGGGGATCTGGGATTGCTCGTCATGGTCGCTGTGTTCCGAGCCGTTGATTTGCAGCCTGCTCAAATTTGCGTGGTGCGTCCAAACACCACTATGGTGTTCTAAAAAGGGTACCTTTGTGGGTAATGGAATTTCCTTTCTTCCGCACGCCCCAAGCATTCAAGCCTTCGACTCCCTCCTTGTGTGTCTGCCCATTCTTGAGGTTCTCAACCCATTGCTCCAATGGACTCATTTCTGCCTCCTTCTCGGATGGAGGATGTCTCACCCGTGAGGCAGTTTTCGGCTGGGAGGACAAGGAACGACGAGATTTGATCCGTTCTGGCTCCTTGCCACTGGAGTTGGGGGATAAGGAGATCGTCTTATTCCAGGCGTATGCATACTCCGGGTTTGTTCCTCCTGTCTCCTCCTTGCTGGTGACACTTCTAGAAGTCCTTGGGATCTAGCTCCACCATCTGTGACCGAACTCTCTGGTGGTGGCAGCGGTGTTCTCGCATTTCTGCGAGATGTTTGTCAGGATATGCCCATGTGTGTCGGTGTTCCGGCAGTTCTTCGTGTTGAGGTAGACTGGGAAGAAGAGCAAAGCCAATTTCCTCAGCGGCTTCTACTTCCTGCATAGGGCCAACAACCCATTTAAGTACATTACTCCGCTCTCCCCAGCGAAGTGGCCCAGCTGGAGGAGCGTCTGGGTGATTGTACATGCCGATGCCCATGATCACATGGTCTTGCCCTCCGGGTGGTCGACGATTAGGAAGGCGGTCTGGGAGGAACGCCCAGAGCTCGAGGCGGCATACAAGTTGATGATGTAGAGGATCCGATTCCTGGCGGACCACGGCCTGTCGGTGTTGTCGGTGACGGCCGACTTCATTCAACGCCGTCTGGCCCCTCTCCAGCACCGTTGTCGCCCAACATGGCTCTACTTCGGGCTCCAAGATGGTACCAGGTTGTTGAGGGGTCGCAAGACGTAGACGACCCCGCAGGAGGTGTTCGAAGCAATGTCCAAGGCGTGCGATGACCTGCTGTTGGGCGACGTCTTTAACCTGCCACAAGCTTGCCCACCGCTTTGTATGGATCGAGACCTTCAAACGAAGGTTCTGAAGGAGATTCCCAACTTGGACGCGATTGGTCTTGCGGTGCGGCAGGTCAGTGATGAGAGCCGGGCCTGGCCATCGTCGACTCCTTAGAGGAGTCCGCACCTTCTTTAGGCTCCGAGGCCTCTGGAGCGGAGGAGGCGTCCGCTGCTAGGGGGAAAGGCAAGGCGTTGGTCCCCGATGTAGGTAAGGGGAAGGCACTGGTCCCCGATGTAGGCAAAGGGAAGGCCCTAATGGTCGATGTCGTGAAGGAGAAACACCCTCGATCGCCACCGAGGGCGCCGCCACAGGTGGCCTTTGCTCCAAGTCAGCATCCACCGGTGCACCCCTCTCCAATGCCTGGTGTTGGCGGTTCTTCGGGGGGAAGTTTGGTCCGCCAGGCGGCGGATCCTCAGTCGTTGGCAGTCGACACGTCATCTAGCATCCTCGCCACCTACACGGTCCAGGGTGCCATAAAGGACCCCGACAGCATCACACCTTCGGAGCCTCAGGCAAAAAGGCCTCGAGCTTGTCATCGGCAGCTCGGGAGGTGGCTCTGTTGAGGTTGGAGGAAGTACACCGGCACAGTGTGGTAGCACTGTTGGTGGCCTTGGCGGAGGCCCTGCCGGGACGACATCGCCTGTTACGCCATTGCCAGGGCCCGCGGCTTCAGGGTCGCCAAAGGTGGAGGCTCGTTGGAGCTTCCGGGGACGTCGGTAAGGCATTCTTGCCTACGCTTGCTCTATTATCTCGCCTGCCTATGTTGATTGGTTAGGGCTTGGTCTTGATTTGTAGGGTTATGTCAGCTGTTGTGAGGCCCCTACCGTCGGGGGTAGTGCCCGGGAGTGCTTTGAAGGCGGCCGAGGAAGCTATGGCTGGGCTGGCAGAGCAGCCTGCCAAGCTTGTCAGGGGAGTGCTGCTCTGGCGTCTGTGCCCAGCGTGGGTATTGAAGCATCTCCGGTTGCATCTCCAGTTGTCGCGCCAGAGGTACTTCCGACCGTCGTGGCAAAGGCACCTCCGGCCGTCGTGGCAGAGGCCATGTCGGAGCCGACTTCGGGGGCTGGGGGTCTGGCCCCTAGTGCTGCTGATTCGGCGGTCGGCCCTTTGGGCGGTGGTGACCCTGTTGTGTCAGGTGGCACCGCAACTCCTGCTCAGGCTCCGGGGGCAAGATCCCTAGTGTTGGTGGCCTCGCCTTCACCGCTACAGGAGGAAGGAATCCCCGAGATGATCACCGGACGGCCTTCCCTGACTTCGGTGCAGCCAGAGTGGCTTTCCGATGTTATGGACCTGACGCAATCTAGTATCCTTCAGGTGCAATCCAACCTCCGCCGGGTGCAAGAGGCTCTTGCCGCGGAGTGGGAGAAGCTGCGTGCCGAGGGCGAGCGCCTCCGAGGCTGGGATGGTCTTCTGAGCTCTACGATCGCCGAGGCAAAGGTGAAGTACTAGAAGGAGAACAAGGAACTAGAGGTGAGGCACCGCTTGGTGAGGACCTCAAACGCCTTGACCCAGAAGATCCTGGCCGACGCCAAGGCGGCCAACGACACTGCTGACGCCCGCCTGCGCGCTCTTGCTTCCGGTCGAGAGGCTCTGAGTCGTCAAGAAGCCTCCGTTGCCAAGAGGGAGGCTGCGGTTGCCGAACAAGAGGCGGTGGTGCAGGTAATGATGGCCCGGGCTGAAGCCGATCAGGGCAGGCTGCAGTCCTGCCTCGAAGACCTTGAGCTCTGTGAGAGCAATCTGGCGCAAGACCAGGCAAAGCACCGAGCTAAGCGTCAGGAGTTGACGTCCAAGCCCGGGAGCACACAACTGAGTGCCACGGCCGGGAGCTCGACCCGCGGGAGCGTCAGCTGACTCAGCGTCCGAAAGCCGAGGGTAGGGCAGCGGCGGAGACGGTGTCATCCCATTTCATGGTGTGCTATCGGATTTGATACCCTGATCTACCACTGGAGCCAGTTTTTGAAGGCCCTGTTGCAAAATGTGAGGTGGCAGCATCAGCTGAGGTTAAGGAGACTGCCAAACACGTCGTAGCACAGTTCAGTAGGGGCTAAGGTTGGTGGCTTGTTTTTGTATCCATGGTTCACCCTCCTTTGTAAAAAATTCCTTAATGGATTTGAATTTGTGTTTGGCTTCTTGCATTTTCTCTGTGACTCTCAACTATTGTTCCAAATCGTAAGGATCTGCGGAACCTTTGTTGAGCTCGTTGGCTTCTCAGGAACAACAATTTGCACAACTGACATGGCCGTAGTGTCGTTCGTTGATTTTGTGCATGTGAACCCCGTTAGAGGCCCCTTGGTAGGTGTGGTTAGTTGGCTACCCACATCTACCACTTGATCGCAAAATGTCTTGGACTGGCCCCCAATGGAGTGGGGGAGTTTGGGGCGTCGTAGCGCCACCATCTGCCAGAGCTGAATGCTCCAGCGTCGTCCACCATCTCTGTGTAGACGTTGATGGCAGGCCCCTTGGGAGGTGTCGGAGCTGGACGCTCCGGCGTCGTCCACCATCTCCTTGTAGACGTCGACAACAGGCCCCTAGGGAGGTGTCGGAGCTGGTTGCTCCAGCGTCGTCCACCATCTCCGTGTAGTTGTCGACGGCAGGCCACTTGGGAGGTGCCAGAGCTAGATGCTCCGACGTCGTCCACCATCTCTATGTAGACGTTGATGGCAAACACCTTGGGAGGTGCCGAAGCTGGATGCTCCGGCGTCGTCCACCATCTTCGCGTAGACGTCGATGGCAGGCCCCTAGTTTAGAGGCTATCGCAAGGGAACCTTATTAGCAACAAGAGCGGGGCAGTAGAGTTTACTCATTTATCTGCGCTTGGTGCTGTCGTTGACGTTTCAGCACGTTGATGGCAGGACCCTTGGGAGGTGCCGGAGCTGGTTGCTCCGACGTCAACCACCATCTCCGTGTAGTGTTGACAGCAGGCCCCTTGGGAAGTGTCGGTGCTGGGTGCTCCAGCGTCGTCCACCATCTCTGTGTAGACGTCGACGGTAGGCCCCTTGGGAGGTGCCGGAGCTAGTTGCTCCGACATCGTCCACCATCTCTGTGTAGACGTCGACGGCAGGCCCCTTGGGAGTTGCTGGAGCTGGATGCTCCGGCGTCGTCCACCATCTCCGTGTAGGTGTCGACGGTAGGACCCTTGGGAGGTGCCGAAGCTGGGTGCTCCGGCGTTGTCCGCCATCTCCGTGTAGACATCGACGACATGCCCCTGGTTTACAGGCTACCGCAAGGGAACCTTATTAGCAACAAGAGCGGAGCAGTAGAGTTTACTCATTTATCCGCGCTTGGTGCTATCGTTGACGTTTCGTCACGTCGACGACAGGCCCCTTGGAAGGTGCCGGAGCTGGATGCTCCAGCGTCGTCCACCATCTCTGTGTAGACGTCGATGGCAGGCCCCTTGGGAGGTGCCGGAGCTGGGTGCTCCGACATCATGCACCATCTCTGTGTAGATGTCGACGACAGGCCCCTTGGGAGGTGCCAGAGCTGGTTGCTCTGGCATCGTCCACCATCTCCGTGTAGACGTCGACGACAGGCCCCTTGGGAGGTGCCGAAGCTGGATGCTTCGGCATCGTCCACCATCTCCATGTAGGCGTCGACGGCAGGCCCCTTGGGACGTGCCGGAGCTGGGTGCTCCGTCGTCATCTACCATCTCTATGTAGATGTCGATGACAGGCCCCTGGTTTACAGGCTATCGCAAGGGAACCTTATTAGCAACAAGAGTGGGGTAGTAGAGTTTGCTCATTTTTATCCGCGCTTGGTGCTGTCGTTGATGTTTTGGCACGTCGACGGTAGACCCCTTGGGAGGTGCCGGAGCTGGATGCTTCGGCGTCGTCCACCATCTCTATGTAGACGTCGACGACAGGCCCCTTGGGAGGTGCCAGAGCTGGGTGCTCCGGCGTCATCCACCATCTATGTGTAGACGTCGACGATAGGCCCCTTGGGAGGTGTCGGAGCTGGATGCTCCAGCGTCGTCCACCATCTCCGTTTAGACGTCGACGACAGGCCCCTAGTTTACAGGCTATCGCAAAGGAACCTTATTAGCAACAAGAGCGGGGCAATAGGGTTTACTCATTTATCCACGCTTGGCGCTGTCGTTGACGTTTCGACTCCTCGATGGCAGTCCCCTTGGGAGGTGCCTGAGTTGGTTGCTCCGGCGTCGTCCACCATCTCCGTGTAGACGTCGACGGCAGGCCCCTTGCGAAGTGCCGAAGCTGAATGCTCTGGCGTCGTCCACCATCTCTGTGTAGACGTCGACGATAGACCCCTTGGGAGGTGTCAGAGCTGGATGCTCTGGCGCCGTGCACCATCTCTGTGTAGATGTCGACGGGCCTCTGGTTTACAGGCTATCGCAAGGGAACCTTATTAGCAACAAGAGCAGGGCAGTAGAGTTTACTCCTTTATCCGCGCTTGGTGCTGTCGTTGACGTTTCGGCTCGTCGACGGCAGGCCCCTTGGGAGGTGTTGGAGCTGGTTGCTCCAGCGTCGTCCACCATCTCCGTGTAGACATCGATGGCAAGCCCCTTGGGAGGTGCTGGAGCTGGATATTTTGGCATTTGTCCTGCATATAGGAAGAGGGGGGCTAGCCTTGTTCGTCGGTTATACCTGTTCCTCTCCCTAGCTCTGCCATGCCTTACAGTCCTGGCCTGACGTACGTGGCTTGGGTAATTCGATGCATTGGTGCTCCGGGGCCCGACTCCTATCGTCCTTAGGGTGTGATCTCTCTGGTTCCAGTACTCAGCTGTAGTGCTGGGAGACAGGGTGTGTTTGCTTAGGGTGCAGGACCAAGCTAAGCAACTTGCACCCCCTGGACCTCGTCCTAGGCACGGACCTTTCCTGGGGGAACCTTTTGGCGCCATGAGTCCCTAATGATGAGAGCAGCCGGGTGGACCTTTCACACACTGCAGGTACCTCAAGTTGGCCCGCCTGTAGGTGGATTGCATGACATTAGCTAGGATGAGTTACAGAGTATGCGACGGTGAATATGAAGGCAACACATGGTAAGCGAGGTTATCATGGCATGATCATAAAATTAATGTGTAATTAAACGAACAAAGTTTTTTAAGAAGCCTTCAAGTAAAACAGTGAATTTCTGATAGGAGTTTGTAGGAGGAGACATGCTTTTACAAAAGAGGTCAACGGCTTGCCTCCGGGTGACGAGGGAGGCAGGGTGCACAGGCCTAGGGTTTGGAACAAAGCTAAGCTGACTGCGCACTCTGGTCCTGTCACTCCCGGTGCTCGGTTGTCCTTAGTGCTGCTTCTAAGTCCTACTACTTTTTCACACTGTTCTACTAAGCCTAGTATTTACAACACGGGCGCCCAAAGTTCCATGGGTAGCTGCGATGGTTGGTGGGCAACCTTGCTGTCTGCAGCTACTCAGAGGGGTGATGAGCGAGTCATACCTATTTTCCGCCGTGACCGCTCGTCTTGCGAGTGGTCCTAGCAGTGCTGGCGCTGGGCTTGGCAGTTTTGACAGAGGTGTCGGTGCTGCCGGGGGGCTGCGGTTGAGGCGTGGTGGGTGCTCTGCGCTGACGCATGCTTGGCGGAGGTCGACTTGATCGAGCACCGCCAAGGACAAGTGCTGGGTCTGCTGTGAGTGCTTGGAGCTGCTCCATGGCTAACACTGCAGTAGTGCGATCTCCGCGGATCCTGAGGACACCGGAGGGGGTTGGCATCTTCAGGACAAGGTAGCCGTGGTGGACTACAACCATGAATTGGTAGAGAGCAGGCCTACCGATGATGGCGTTGAAGGGGAGGCTGACATCAGCGACGTCGAAGAGGACGCTCTCCACCCTGTAGTTGTCAGGTGTCTTGAAGGTCACCCGTAGGTGTATGTTGCTGTATGGGATGATAATCCCAGGTCCCACCCCCAAAAATGGGCTCGAGGGGGCTAGCTTGGACACCGGTATCTGTAGCTGCTCAAATGAAGCCCGACTGAGGAGGTTGAGGCCAGTCCCGCCATCTATCAAGATGTAGTGGAGCTTGACGTTGGCTATGGTGGGGGTGACTAGGAGAGGTAGTACCCTTTCCCCAGCCATGTTCTTAGGGCAGTCAGAGGTGTCAAAGTTGATCGGCGTCTCCTTCCAGCGGTGGTGCTGCGCCGGAGTGGTTATGGGGGCTATCGAAGCCACCGCACGACAAAGGGTCTTGACCGCGTTCCGGGACGAGGGATCCCAAGACCCTCCGAAGATGACGTGGAGGGTCTTGCAATGCTCATTGTCGCTGCTCGCGTTGGAGTCCTCATCTTGGTGGACCACTTTGACGGCCCGCTCTTGCTTCTGGTACTCCAACTCTTCGTCATTCTCGACCTTGGGTTCAACCTTCTGCTTGCCCTCCCGCTGGCGGGTGGGGGCTTCGTTCGGGCATTGCTGAGCCCACTCTTGATAGCATTCGACACACCTTTTTATCTCCCAACACTCGCTTGCAGTGTGTTCACGAGTCTTGTACACCGGGCAGGGCTCGACGTCTTCGTCAGCAGCTGGTGGTTGTTGAGGACGCTTTTTCGGGTGTGGCGGCTTGCCTCCTCCAGTTGCGGCTGCTGCCTCGACGGGGGGATCCGTGCAGCGGCCTGTTCTGGCTGCCACCCCCGTTCTTGTTCCTCTTTTTGCCGTTACCAGGGGTAGCGGCTCCTTCTCCGGTCTGGACTGCCCCGCCCGCTCCAGGGGTGGACTGAGCGTGCCAGTCATGACCTTCTGCCGCTCTGGCACACCGATAGGCGATGGAGAAGAGCTCGGAGACGTCTTGCACGTTGTGCGTGGCTAGTTTCTTGAGCATCTTGCAATCTCGCACTCCCTGGCAAAATGCCGCTGTGACAGAGTGAATGTGGCCTAAAGGGGGGGGGGGTGAATAGGCCTTTTTGAAATTTGTCGGAACCTGCAACACTTAACAACCAGTTCAAAACCAGATATATCGGACTAGTCCGGTAAAGTGCGGACTAGTCCGGTGTGTACGGACTAGGTTGATTAAGTTTGATTGATTAATTTGATTCTTCAATGTATGCAGTGGAAATATACAATCAAATGAAGTGTTACAAGGTTATGAACCAAGTTATATCACAATTCAATCTTATATTTAATGATTCAACTTGAAGTAAGCAATAATGACTAAAACCCTATATTATTGTGAAGAATAAGAATGATGAACACAAAAAAGACACAAGGATTTATCCTGTAGTTCGGCTCCTACAGAGGCAACCTACGTCCATGTTGAGGAGTCCACAAAAGGACCGGGTCTTCTCCAACCCTACCCTCGTCCGATCGCCACAAAGGCCAATCCTCTTCCACTTATCACAAAGGGGTGAATAACCGAATTCAAAGGGGCCTTCTCACAAGTTGAGAGCTCCCTTAGATTACAATACGAAATACCACCAAGAACACACTCAAAAGATTACAATGAAATATCAGGAGTGTGTTAGAGAATCAAACCAAGAGCTCAATGAGTGTTGAACGTGTCTCTCCAATGATCTAGAGTGAATCCTCAAAGGATTGATCTTTGTTGCACTTAATTTCGTGGAGAGATGTGGTTTTTGAGGCTCTTGGGAGGTGCGACGACGCTAGGGTTCGGGAGTGTTCAAAGTTGGTCCGTGCACCTCTATTTATATGGGGTTTCTAAAAGTTACCGTTAGGGTTTAGAAAGATCGGACTAGTCCGTGGTGGACACTGAACTAGTCCGGTGTGCTGTGTGCAGCAAACCCTAAGTGTCCCGAAATATCGGACTAGTCCGGCTAGGAGCGGACTTGTCCGATTCCGCTTCTGGAAATCTTCGGACTAGTCCGATAGACATCGGACTTGTCCGTGCAGTGAAACCCTAAGTGAATTGGGTGACAAAGCCGCACTCGGAGGACTTGTCCGATTTAGGTTAGAGGGTTTTTCGGACTAGTCCGTGCTTATATCGGACTTGTCTGATTTGGATCAGAATGGATATCGGACTAGTCCGGTGGTGATCGGACTTGTACGATATTGTGTGACTTGTGAAGTGTTTTGAGGACTAGTCTGCACTGGGGAGGACTAGTACGATTCTAGTCAGAGAGATATCGGACTAGTCCGATGGATATCGAACTTGTTCGATTTTGTGCAGAGAGGATATCGGACTAGTCCGGTGTCAGTCGGACTAGTCCGATCCTGTGTAACTTTGTGCAATGTGTGTGTTTAATTTTGATTGAGCTCTTGGGGTGTGTTTCCTTAACACACTCCATACACAATGATCTACTATTCTTCTTCCTTGAGCCCATTTCCACTTTGCTCCTCATTCTTCCTTCTTTTTGGCACTTTGCTTATTTTGCTATTAAAACCTCTGCTCATCTCAACAAAGAGGTTAGGATCTCAATTGCTTGTCATAAATCATCCAAAACCCACAAGGGATTCCTAGATGCACTTTCAATCTTCCCCTTTTGGTGATTGATGACAACCAATTGAGATTTCACAAAATACGATAAAAATTGAGATTTTCATAAAGCATGCACATATGGGTCTAAAATACATCAAGCAGTGAAAACATAATCCATATGTGCTTCTTTATGGTGGGATGCATAACTAAGTATGTTGAAACAATGAGAATGACATAAATGACATTAATCAATCAAAAGCAAGCATATATGTCATTCTAGGAGCAAAATCACATAACTCAACATTTACTTCTCAAAAGATCATAACATTGCATCACATAACCTTAATTAACTTAAGAACATAGTTAAAGCTTTACAAGCCGCAAAATCGACAAAAGGCATACAAGAGAGCTCTCTCCTCGCAACCTACAGCTAAGGCTAAGACTCCCCCTCAATCTATCCCCCTTTGGCATCAAGACACCAAAAAGAAGGAGAGGAGGGTCCTAAGGTCTTCACTTTTCGCTGTCAGTCCTCTCATCATCGTCTTCGTCATCTTCATCTTTAGCCAGATGAGGAGGATGTGCGGAGCCACTCGAGCCCCCAATGCCAAAGTAGGCAAGCTCGGAGGGGGTCCAGGGCCCGAGCTTGGTGAAGTGTGAGTCTGAATCTTCAGAGATTACTGGAGACCCAATGGGTTCGATCTCCAGTTTCTGGCAAATTTGCTTCACATTTGCCTTCACATACTTCATATCTTCCTTTCTTCTCTTGTTGAGCTTATGGGCCTTCACTTCAGCCTTTTTGCAAGAAGCAAAGATGGTAGCCAGGTATTTGAAGATCCCACTGGCTGATCCCCTTTGAGGGGCTGCCCTACTAGCAGGGGCAGCTCTTGCATCTTCAGATCTTCTTGCCGGTGCCTCAGGACTGGAGGGCGGCGAGGGAGTAGCCTGGATACTTGGCTTCTGAGGCATCTGAGACCTCAAGGGTAGGTGCTCCACATCCTTAACGAATTCAATTCTGGTGACCTTCTCGATCACGAACATCAGATATGGGGCATACCCACAAGATCTGTTGGGTGTGCAAGATATGTTGACCATATCATTCCAGATGTAGTCCGCCACATCAAACTGGCGGCCCTTGCTTATCACCCTCATCAAGGTCTGGAGATAACCCTGCACACTCCCGGCATCTCCATCCTTGGGAGCGATGGTTTTCCTCAAGACTCTATTAAGCACCAAAAAGAATGGCTTCATGTTCTTCGTGGACGGAGGGTTAAACTTGGAGTTTGGATCATAGAGGAACTCCATCTTATCGTTCTCAATGACACCTATGTTGTGTATGATCAAGCAGTCAGATCTTGAGGTGTCAAGGTGAAGCAGGCTTGTAAAGTCTTCTTGAGTGATACTGTACTTGGATCCATGAGTCATCCAAGTAACACTTTCCTCATCTTCACTCGAGAAGTGGCAAGTTGCAAAGAACTGCGCAATCACCTCATCATTCCAGTTGTTCCTGAAGGCAAAGAGATCCTTCAGGCCATGCCTCTCAATGGATTCCACCACTTCAGTGAACGGGGAGCAGCCCTTCTTCTCAAAGTGTGCCCAATCAATCCATTGACTGCACACAACCGGTGTCTTCATTGGGAGATACACATATTTGTAGAAATCTGCATGGAAGTTGCACCAAAATCTTCCGTTGGCAGCTTGCTTCGGTCGGCCATACCAATCAATGCTTTTGAACCTTGTCGCCGAATCACTGCCCTTCCCGTTGAACTTCTCTTCAGTGGGGTCCTGGACCCCTTCCCTCGGAGCATGGAGCTTCAACGGGCCAACTGGACCCGTCGCTATCCCTTTGCCCTTGCCTTTGGCTAGGCGGGCACTTGCCGTGCTAGGGCCACCACCGGTGGTAGCCCTAGAAGCTGGCACCTTGGAGGCCGGCTTCTTCGCTAGCACTTTCCTCTGAGCTTGTGGAGGAGACGGAGCTGGCTCGAAGGGTCTCTCTTGGCGCTTCTTGCCAAGACCCGTCGAGGTCCGAGGTGCCACCTCGTGGTCCATCTCGGCCTCAAAGTCGGAGACTTCATTGTTCGAGCTCGACATGACCTGAGAATGAGTGGCATGATTGAGAATGAATGGTACAAGGAATAGGTGTGAAAGGATAGAAAGGACTTGCATTGAGGAATTGAAGAGTTAGGTTTTGAGTTTAGAAAAATCGGACTTGTCCGTTGTACAGGGACTAGTCTGGGGGACCAGACTTGTCCGTGCATGGACCGGACTAGTCCGGTATTCATACTCAAAAACCTAAGCGACTGGACAAATATTGATTCCTAATGCACAATGAGCATAGCATAAACGTAATACATCAAGGAGGCATGTATATAGTGAAATATGCTAGGCTATTCAATCAATAATGAAGAAATTTGGAATTTCTAGGGTTTGAGTGAAAATTATCGAAGAAATCGATTGATTCTCGAAGAGGAAGGTGTTGAAGTCCGGACTTGTCCGTGAACTTCAATCTTCAAGCAAGGATGCTTGATCTCCACCCAGATGCGGAGCTTTTTGGTGGAGGGGATGCAAAATCGCCTTGGGAGCTCGAGTGGAAGAGAGAGAATGCGTGAGGCAAGAGTTGAGGTGAAGTGATTAGGGTTTGGCGGCGGCTAGGGTTATGGACACGAAAAATCGGACAAGTCCGGAGATGACCGGACTAGTCCAAACTTTTCCAGAGGACTTTATAGGACTAGTCCGTTATATACCGGACTAGTCCGACCTAACCGGCTCTCTGCGGACTAGTCTGCATGGGCGGACTAGTCCGGGTAACCACGGACTAGTCCGTGGTCACCAGACAAGAGTTGCTTAGCCCATTCATATATATTCGAAGGTACATATTTAGAAAATAGGGAGGCAAAACAAATCAAATAATCTTGATGAATATGACTAGTAAGCATACAACAATCAAGCAATGATCATAATTCACCAAGATCTAGTAATTGACATAGTTTTCCGGAGAAAATTGAGAGAGATGATTTTCACAATCCAATCAACATATTTTGAAGAATTCATACAGGTATGCAACATTTCAAGCCACACTCCGAGCATCAAGGATGTTTAGTTCATTTTGGAGTTCGCAAAAGCGTTTTTCATCAAGTGGCTTGGTGAATATGTCGACCAATTGCTTTTGGGTGTTTACATGGGAAATGGCTATATCTCCTTTCATGGAATGACCTCTCAAAAAGTGATGTCTTATATCTATGTGTTTAGTTCTAGAGTGCTCAACTGGGTTGTGGGCAATTTTGATGGCACTCTCATTGTCACAAAGGAGTGGAATACGATTCATATTGTAACCGTAATCTCTTAGAGTTTGTCGCATCCAAAGGAGTTGTGCACAACAACTCCCAGCCGCAACATACTCCGCTTCAGCTGTGGATAGGGCAATGAAATTTTGTTTCTTGGAGGACCAAGAAACTAAGGATCTCCCTAGGAATTGGCATGTACCGGAGGTGTTTTTTCTATCTACTTTGCACCCAATATAATCTGCATCGGAGTAACCAATGAGATTGAACTTTGATCCTTTTGGGTACCAAAGACCAAGGTTGGGTGTATGAACTATATATCTCAAGATCCTTTTTTACAGCTGTCAAGTGACACTCCTTAGGATTGGCTTGAAATCTTGCACACAAACATACACTCAACATAATGTCTGTCCTAGATGCACATAAATAGAGTAGAGATCCAATCATGGAGCGATATACCTTTTGGTCGACACTAGGTCCATCTTTATTGAGATCCAAGTGACCATTTGTTGCCATGGGAGTCTTTATAGGCTTCACCTTCTCCATACCAAACTTCTTGAGTATGTCTTGCGTGTACTTGGTTTGGCTTATAAACGTCCCTTCCTTTTGTTGCCGCACTTGGAATCCCAAGAAGTACTTTAGTTCTCCCATCATTGACATTTCAAACCTATCCGTCATGATTTTACTAAATTCCTCACAAAAAGATTGATTAGTTGACCCAAAGATTATATCATCAATGTAAATTTGACAAATAAAAAGTTCATTGTCAAAATTCATTGTAAATAGTGTATAACCTACTTAGCCAATCTTAAAGCCATTTTCAATCAAGAAATATCTAAGACACTCATACCAAGCTCTAGGAGCTTGTTTGAGGCCGTAGAGAGCCTTACGCAATTTAAATACGTGGTCGGGGAACTCTTCGTCTTCAAACCCGGGGGTTTGCTCCACATACACCTCCTCCTTGATTGGTCTGTTGAGGAAGGCGCTTTTCACATCCATTTGATATAGCTTGAAATCATGGTGAGTAGCATATGCAAGTAATATTCTAATGGATTCAAGTCTAGCTACGAGAGCAAAGGTCTCATCGAAATCCAAACCTTCGACTTGTGAATACCCTTTGGCCACAAGTCGTGCCTTGTTCCTTGTCACCACCCCGTGTTCATCTTGTTTGTTGTGGAAGACCCACTTGGTGCCGATGAGGTTCGCATTGGGTCTTGCCACGAGTTCCCACACCTCGTTCCGCTTGAAGTTGTTCAATTCTTCTTGCATTGCCACCACCCAGTCCGAATCTTTCAATGCATCCTCAACCCTGCGCGGTTCCAAAAAGGATACAAACGAATAGTGTTCACAAAAGTTAGCTATACGAGATCTAGTGGTTACTCCCTTTTGGATGTCACCAATGATATTGTCGATTGGGTGATCCCTTTGGACGCATTGGTGTACTCTTGGGTGTGGCACTTGAGGCGTTGTACCTTCATGATCATCTTCTCCCCCTAAATGGTTGCCTTCGTTGACTTGTTGATTATCTTCGTATTCTTGTGGTTGATCTTGTGTGGGAGCTCCCCCTTGATCGTTGACCTCTTCTTGTGGTTCATCTTCCTCATGCACGTGTAGAGGTGACTCTTGTGGTCGAACTTCACCTAAGGCCATTCTTTTCAATGCTTGACAGGGAGCTTCTTCTTTACCTAGTTCACATGAATCAACTTGCTCCTTTTGGGAGCCGTTAGTCTCATCAAACACTACGTCACGTGCTACTTCAACAAGTCTGGAGGTCTTGTTGAAAACACGATAGGCGTAAGTGTTCGAATCATAACCAAGTAAGAAACCTTCATCGGACTTCGAAGCGAACTTTGAAGTCCTGGGCTTCTTGTTCAAAATATAACATGGAGAACCGAAAACTCAAAAATATGAAATATTTGGCTTGTTACCGGTGAGTAGCTCATAGGATGTCTTCTTGAGTAGTCGATGAAGATAAATTCGATTTACGGCGTGGCAAGCGGTGTTAATCGCTTCCGCCCAAAATCGATCTGAGATCTTGTACTCATCGAGCATTGTTCTTTCCATGTCTATGAGAGTTCGGTTCTTTCTTTCGGCAACTCCGTTTTGTTGTTGGGAGTACGAAGTTGAAAATTCGTGCTTTATGCCTTCTACATCAAGGCACTCCTCCACTTGTGTGTTCTTGAACTCCGTGCCGTTGTCGCTTCGAATGTTCTTGATTGTCAATGAGAATTCGTTTTGAGCTCGCTTGAAGAACTTCTTGAGTATTCCTTGTGTTTCCGACTTATCATGCAAAAAGAAAACCCAAGTGAAGCGAGAAAAATCATCAACAACTACTAAACCATATTTGTTACCGCCGATGCTTATGTAGGCAGTTGGACCAAATAAGTCCATGTGAAGTAGCTCGAGCGGTCTTGTTGTAGTCATGACGTTCTTGGCGGGGTGAGGTGCTCCAACTTGCTTCCCGGCTTGGCACACGCTACAAGGCCTGTCTTTCTCAAACACAACATCCTTTAAACCTCGGATGTGATCGCCCTTGAGGATTTTTTGAAGGCTCCTCATGCCAACATGCGCTAGCCGTCTATGCCACAACCAACCCATGTTGGTTTTTGCAATCAAGCATCTGTCAAGTTCAGCTTTATCCTTGTTGAAGTCAACAAGATAGAGCTTTCCCTTTAACGTACCCTTGAATGCAATGGAACCATCACTCTTCCTAGAAACGGTCACACCCTCGTTAGTGAACAAGCAATTATAACCTTTGTCACATAACTGAGATATGGACAACAAGTTATAATCTAAGGATTCAACATGTAAAACATGAGAAAGTGTGTTCTTAGAAGATATTGCAATATTACTGGTACCGAGCACCTTTCCTTGACTATTATCTCCAAAATAGATGCCCTCATTTGGATCCTCATTCTCTTCATATTCAACGAACATTCTTCTTTCTCCGATCATATGGTTGGTGCAGCCACTGTCTAGCACCCATTTATATCCACCGGAGGAATAGGCCTGCAAAAACAAATTATGCTTTGGTTTTAGGTACCCAAGCTTGCTTGGGTCCTTGGAGGTTAGTTACAAGACATTTGGACACCCACACATGAGACTTGGTGTGGCCCAACATAATGAGCATAAACTTTGCCAAAATTATTTTTCATTAAGACATACGAGGCATCAAAAGTTCTAAACAATAACTATTGTTGTTTATGTACAGGACTAGTCTGGGAGGTCGGACTTGTCGGGACACCAACCGGACTAGCCCGGTGTTCATGTGTGATTACTGTTTTAATCTTTGACTTTCCAGTTTGAGAGGGTCTTCCCTTTACAAAGGTAATCCTCTTCTTGTTATTCTTATGGCTTCCAACATGTTGATTTTCATCATAAGAGTAACCAATGCCATATTTGACATTTGGAGGTCTTTTGACCAAGTATGCACTACGTGCATATTTGATCTTCTCCTTGTCAAATATGCCACTTTGGGCAGGATGTTTATCCTTTGTAGAGGTTGGCTTGTCCTTCAAACTGGTGTCAACTTTCTTACATGTACAAGCATGAGCAAACTCAGTTTTAGTGGGTTGTGAAGGTGAACTTGAAGAGGAAGAAGGTTCACCTTGCTTGAGTGACTCAACTTGCTCTTCAAGGATCTTGTTAAACTTGATCAGGTCAGCAAGTTCGTCCTTGATTGTAGCATTTGAGTCAGTTAACTCCAAGCAAGTTTCCTTGCTTGAATCTAACTCAAGCTCTAGTGAATTGCTTCGTTCCTTTTCAAGTTCTAGAAGCTTGTCAAGTTCGACATATTCCTCCTTTTGGGAGATGATCATGTCTTCTTGACGATGTATCAACCTCTCCTTCTCAACAAGTTGATCAAGTAAAAATTTCATTTTTATGGCAATTTTCCTATCTAGTCCAACAAGCATATCCTCATTATCACTATAGATTTCATCATCACTAGAATAGGAATGCATGGAAGGGGGTTTAATGGTTACCTTTTGTTTACCTTCCTTTGCCATAAGGCAAGTGCCATCTCCCTTCCTTGCGCCGAGTTTAGGGAAGAGAGTAGACTTCTTGGATGTCTTCTCGATGGCTACGCTAGCCATCTCTTCTTCTTCGGATGATGAGGACTCATCATTTGAGTCCCACTCTTTCCCTATGTGAGCTTGTTCGGCTTGTTTCTTCTTCTTGAAGAATTTCTCGGGTTGAGGCTTGGCTTCTTTAGTCTTTTTCTTGTTCTCTTCATATGGGCAATCAACTATAAAGTGGCTATACTCACCACAATTATAGCATGCCCGCCTCAACTTTGGCTTTGATATTTCCTTGTACTTTCCTTCACTTGATTTGGCGCCTTGTCTTTTCTTCATTATTCTCCTGAATTTATTCATGAATAATATCATGTCTTCTTCATCTAATTCACTACTCTCATCGTCACTGTCTTCTTCTAGTTGTGCTTCTCTAGCTTCTTTAGATAGGGGCTTGAGGGTGGACTTCAAAGCAACCCCTTTCTTCTTTGCCGAGGTGAGGTCGGCAATCTCCTTGACATGCTTTGCTTGTTTTTCCATCATCTCGAAGTTGATGATCTTTCCAAGCAATTCAGTCAGAGTCATCCTTTTGTATCCGGGGCTTTCTCTGATCATGGAGCATAGGGTGACGTTGCGAGGCATGAAAGCTCTAAGGATGAGCTTTACCACCTCGTGGTCATTCCACTTCTTACTTCCGTATGATCTGACCTTGTTGACGAGTGTCTTCAATCGGTTGTACATGTCCTGGGGGGACTCGTCTTCTTCAATTGTGAATCTTCCCAATTCGCCTTCGATCATTTCGATCTTTGCTTCACGCACATGATGGTCACCTTCATGTGCAGTTTGTAGTGTGTCCCAAATCTCCTTAGCAATCTCGAGTCCATCCACCTTGGTGAACTCGTCCCGACTGAGCGAAGAGGTAATTACTGCCGCGGCTCTTGGCTTGGTGTGAGCTCTTCGTCATCGTCCGGGATATTTATCCCTGTGCACACAATATGCCATAAACATAGATTGAGGGAAATTAGATGCATTTTCATATTTTGCCTCCACATTGAGTAACCACTTCCATCAAAATGTGGGGCTTTTCCAAGTGGGATAGACAAATAACGATTATTATTGGAATTGAGACGATCATAGTTAAAAGGATATCGCGAGTAGTCGGTGTGACTACTCTCCTTGTTCTTTTCTTCGATTTTCACTTTTCCTTTGTAAAGTGTCTTCTTTCTTAGGAGCACCTTTAGTTTTAGCGTCTCCTCATCGTCGTCCTCGAAGTCTTGAATGGCTTCGAGGAGTTTCTCCACCTTGAGGTTCTTTTCATCATCAACCTTTTCTTGGTTGTTGCTCTTGTGGGTGTCCTTCATTTCCGACATGATCTTCTTCGAGCAATTAGTCTCTTTCTTGAAGAACCTGCTCTGATACCAATTGAATGTGGCCTAGAGGGGGGGGGGGGTGAATAGGCCTTTTTGAAATTTGTCGGAACCTGCAACACTTAACAACCAGTTCAAAACCAGAGATATCGGACTAGTCCGGCAAAGTGCGGACTAGTCCGGTGTGTACGGACTAGGTTAATTAAGTTTGATCGATTAATTTGATTCTTCAATGTATGCAGCAGAAATATACAATAAAATGAAGTGTTACAAGGTTATGAACCAGGTTATATCACAATTCAATCTTATATTTAATGATTTAACTTGAAGTAAGCAATAATGACTGAAACCCTAGATTATTGTGAAGAATAAGAACGATGAACACAAAACAAGACACAAGGATTTATCCCGTGGTTCGGCTCCCACAGAGGCAACCTACGTCCACGTTGAGGAGTCCACAAAAGGACCGGGTCTTCTCCAACCCTACCCTCGTCGGATCGCCACAAAGGCCAATCCTCTTCCACTTATCACAAAGGGGTGAATAACCGAATTCAAAGGGGCCTTCTCACAAGTTGAGAGCTCCCTTAGATTACAATACGAAATACCACCAAGAACACACTCAAAATATTACAATGAAATCACAGGAGTGTGTTAGAGAATCAAACCAATAGCTCAACGAGTGTTGAATGTGTCTCTCCAATGATCTAGAGTGAATCCTCAAAGGATTGATCTTTGTTGCACTTAATTTCGTGGAGAGATGTGGTTTTTGAGGCTCTTGGGAGGTGTGACGGCGCTAGGGTTCGAGAGTGTTCAAAGTTGGGCCGTGCACCTCTATTTATATGGGGTTTCTAAAAGTTACCGTTAGGGTTTAGAAAGATCGGACTAGTCCATGGTGGACACCGAACTAGTCCGGTGTGCTGTGTGTAGCAAACCCTAAGTGTCCCGAAATATCGGACTAGTCTGGCTAGGAGCGGACTTGTCCGATTTCACTTCTGGAAATCTTCAGACTAGTCCGATAGACATCGGACTTGTCCGTGCAGTGAAACCCTAAGTGAATTGGGTGACAACTCCGCACTCGTAGGACTTGTCCGATTTAGGTCAAAGGGTTTTTTGGACTAGTCCGTGCTAATATCGGACTTGTCTGGTTTGGATCAGAATGGATATCGATGTAGTCCGGTGGTGATTGGGCTTGTCCGATTTTGTGTGACTTGTGAAGTGTTTTGAGGACTAGTCCGCACTTTGGAGGACTAGTCTGATTCTAGTCAGAGAGATATCGGACTAGTCCAATGGATATCGGACTTGTCCGATTTTGTGCAGAGAGGATATCGGACTAGTCCGGTGTCAGTCGGACTAGTCCAGTCCTGTGTAACTTTGTGCAATGTGTGTGTTTAATTGTGATTGAGCTCTTGGGGTGTGTTTCCTTAACACACTCCATACACAATGATCTACTCTTCTTCTTCCTTGAGCTCATTTCCACTTTGCTCCTCATTCTTCCTTCTTTTTGGCACTTTGCTTATTTTGCTATTAAAACTCGTGCTCATCTCAACAAAGAGGTTAGGATCTCAATTGATTTTCATAAATCATACAAAACCCACAAGGGATTCCTAGATGCACTTTCACAGAGGCATTTGGGATGTTGGGAATGGAGTTGCGTACCTGGGAGAAACGCTGGATGAATGACTGCAGCGTCTCCTTGGGTTGCTGTCGCACAGCATGGAAGTCAAGCTCGGTGTCAGGACACGTGTAAGAGCTGTCGAAGTTCACCGTGAACTGCTGGCACAACTCATCCCAAGAGGTTATAAACCCCTCGGGAAGGTTCATCAGCCATGAGCGAGCTGACCCAGTCAGGGCGACTGGGAAGTAGTTCGCCAGGATGGTCTCATCCGCACCCGCAGCAAGGAGCGTCGTGGTGTAGATCTGCAGGAACTCTGCCGGATGCTTCTATTGAACCTCTCCGGGATATGTGGCCGAAACTTGCGCGGCCACATCGCGAAGCGGAGGTGCGGAGCCAACACCGCGCAACCTCCGACGGGCTTCGTCGGAGAGGCGTATGGGACAGCATACCCCGTGGGGATCTACAGCCCGACATGCGGCACTTGGTGGACATGCTGCTGTGGCACTGGTTGTGCCATGCGCTATTGCAACGGTACTGGCTATGCCAAGTACTATTGCTGTACACCCTGCTGCACCGAGTATTGCAGGGGGGCTGTCGAGCCGATGTGCTCCTGATCAGGTGGCGGAGGATTTACCTGCGGTACACCTTGGACAGAAGATGCCTCGTGAACAGGGCATTGAGTGCCATATTCGGCGTCGAGGTTGCACCGCCTCTCTCGCTGCCACTTGAGATGATGCGATCGTCCATGTGAGGTTGATGACGGTCAAGCTCGACCCTGAGGTCCTTCGTGGGGAGCCGACCAACGCTCGTAGGCTTGGAGGAGCGGGAGTTGGCGGTGTGATGGTCGATGGACGGTGTGCGCGACAGCGAAACAAGGCGCCTTCCCCTGTTGGGGGAGTTGATGGTTGTGACGATGAGGTGGTCGATATCTTGGACCCACTACTGAGTCGCCCCCTGAGATGTGTTTATCGACGGTGTGTGGTGGAGGAGAGCTCTGGCCGCCGCCAAAGCTTTCTCCGGGCTCGCTGTTGGGGGAGCCGACTGAGCCTGGGCGTTTCCCAGCGTGCTACCTTGGCCAGTCGTACCTGCACGGGGGCGAGACATACTAGAGAGTGCCGCTCGAGCGACGGATCTGGTCACCGGGCGACGACCTCGGAAACTGCCTTCCATGGTCCTGATGAACACCATGGTGGTGAAAGTGCTACCACTTTTTTGAGGGAAAACCCCCTACCTGGCGTGCCAAATGTCGAAGGGTCAATACGACACTTCCCCCGGATCTGCTAAGGAGCAGCCCGCAGAGGTTCTTGTTCGGCGGGGCTTAGGCCTCAAACTAGTGTTCTAGCGGAAGATTAAGAGACCGTTGTTTTTACGTGGTTCTGGCCGCAAGGAGCATAACACCCTACTACACGGTGGATTGTATTGCTTGGTGAGTGTGTATGCGTATGTGGGTGTATCGGGGATTCTGAGTCTGGTCCTTGTATCGGTGGCGTTGCGGGCCCTTTATAGTCAAGGTCGGACGCCTCACAATTGGGGTCCCAGGGCCCGACAGGTGGTCCCGGGGTGATCTTATCCTAAAGATCTAAGGCTTCTCTTGTAAGCTTACTCTGACCGCGGACTTGAGGACTCGCCGTCTTGCCGCCCAGGTCATCAGTAGCCCATGCACCGTTGCTGACATTTGCAGGGAATGTCCCATCCAACTGTCTCTGGCGCCGTAAGCTACCCACTTGGTGGAGTTGGATAGGCTTGCGGTGCCTTCACTGTGATGCGATTAGAAGTAGCGGTACCTGACATTAGGCGTGCACCGCACCATGCATATGGGGAAGCCGTGTATCTTCAAGGATTGATGGAGACAAGGCGTACTTCCCTCTTAACTTCCCCACTATCCGCTTAGGGCAAGTGGACTGACCATGCGGCCGCTGGGGAGCTCTCCGCCATGGTGGAGGCCACACCCGTCTCGCGGGCCGCGTGGCAGCTCGGGAGCTCACCTCCGTGAGGGAAGCCAGATCTCCCCCCAGCTTGGGTGCTTGCCTCTGTGGGGGAGCTCGGGTCTTGACTTCGTCTGCCACGTGGTATCTTGGGAGCTTATCTCCGCGGAGGAGGTCGGGTCCCGTCCCGTTGGATACGTGGCTGCCTGGGAGCTTGTCGTCAAGGTGGAGCTGAGTGCCTCCTTCGGGATGTCTTGTGAGCAGCCCAGACCTGCCATCTGAGGTTGGCGGGTCTGGGTCTCTTGGACACGTGGTGCCCTTGGACCCTGTCCTTGCTGGGAGGCGAGGTACCTAGGCTGCTCGAGCCTGTGCGCGAGGGTACCCAGTATGCCTGGTACCGACAGTTACCATGAGGATTAATGGCCATTCAGCTCATGTGTATCTGATACTTTATTTCTATGTATTGAATTGCTTTGAATATTCAAACTTCAAATTATATATGATAACATTTTAGAATAGGGATTGTATTTCAGCTGTTTTTGTAATTCAGCGGGTGCAACGCAGAGAGCTTTGGGTGAGTTCCGGGCTAGCTCGGGGTGGCGAGCGATGGGTGAGCATGAGACGGGTGCGGGGCGGCGAGCGGTCCAGCCCCCCGAACGATTTTCGTCTGGGTCCGCCACTGCCAATTACAGTACACATCCAACTTGGATACTTCAACCTGCAACAGATAGTTCAAATCCAACTGGAACTCTATCTACTAGAGACACAAACTGATTTGGACTCTATCTGCATGATTCACCCACCCAGGCGCACAACCCTCCTATCCAAACAAAACTGGTTCAGGTCAGTGCACTAGGTTGGATGTGCTACGGAAAAGATCACCTGACTTTGTTTTCTTGATCTTGATGTTTGCGCACAACCATAATATCGATCATCCCCTCATCTCTGGGGAACTTATGTCTCCCTAGAACATTGGTTAAGATGTCAGATAGTTGATCATGAGTGACAATCTGTTCAAGCACAATCTCCCCATTGTTCACACACTCACGGATATAGTGCTATTTCCTATCATTATACTTGCTCCATCATGGCGAATCAAATTTTTACTCAACTCAATCATGAAAGTGCATCTAGGCAACTGTCGGTACCCTGGGTACCGTATACCCCTTGAGATTGCAAAGATCTTAAGGAAATGTCATCTACTTGATTTGAAGACCTTCGGAGGCCTACATGTCAGACATAACCAGACCCACTTCCCCAATATGGTTAGTCTCAGAGTCGCCACGTGTACCATCAAACCGGAGCTACCGCCCGCAAGGGGGAAGCTCCGGGCTATGTACCATAACGACACCCCCGGACCTAACCCCAAACTGAGGGAAGCTCCAGAACTAACACGTGTCTGGTGGCACCGGACCTATCTGTTCCTCACAGCATGCTCCAGAGCTGCCACGTGTCCTACCGTCAGATCTTCAACCTTAAACCTCCGGTAGACTCCACAACGGCTCCGGATCTTCAAAAGGGAATCAAGGACTTCAAGACCCGATTAAGTGTCATTAATACTATGTTAATGACACATGATCAAACGATCTTAATTACCAGTAACGGTGCTGTCAAAGCCCGTAACTCGGTCATTAAGGGTAATTAAGCGCATCAAATGTGTATCAATATTAGTAACCACCGGGGCCACATGTCGGGCCAGGCCAACTTGTAACGGCCTATCCTTATACTATAAAAGGACAGGCCGACGATACATAGGGGGGACGGATTTGACCTGCTCTGATCTGATCTAGTCTAATTGGCTCACACGCGCACTCAACTCACCTGAGTTGAGTTCATACATCCAATACAACACCAACACATCCCGTGGAGTAGGGTATTACGCTCAGGCGGCCCGAACAACATAAACCTTGGTGTCTCCTGTGTCACTTTACATTTCACCTTCTTGAATCTCTGTGCGCCCACACCAAACTTCAAACTCCGCAAACACTTTAGTAGTGTCGGGAGATCCGCCGGATCAAAACCACCGACAGTTGGCGCGCCAGGTAGGGGGGCCTGAGATCTCAAGAATGGTGAACTCAACTGCTGAATTTCCAATGGTCATCCCGCTGTTCAAGCTGCTGGGGGCAATCCCTCCAATATGCAGCCACCAGCAGGAACCTCAGTTCCAGCAGGAGTCACACTTCCACCACCGCCGCCTCCACCAGCAAATCAAGCTGGGCAGCGCGATGGTGCACCGACATCAATCACTGCGTCGGCGAATCATGACAACCCGGAACACGCGCTCCATGCAGCACGTGCTCTCTTTCAGCGCCCACCACCTCCGGATGCATCCCGGGATGCAATGGAGCAGTGGAGGGCCAATGTGGAACACTTGGTTGCAGCAGCAGCCGACCGCATCAGTAACCAGGGTCCTCCTCCTTCAGGACGGGCCCCATCACAGCAATGGACCTTGTCTGGCAGACTTGGTCCGCACGTTTCCAACAACAGGAGATGTGCTGCGTCACAACAAGTGATGTCGTTGCCCTCCGGAGCGCGACACACTCACACGGTATCAAGGCTTTCAACCCATGACCTCCGGGCGGAGCTTGATAGCCGATACCGTCAACAAAATGGCCGAGTCCATATCGAGCGTGCTCGTGAAAGACAAGAAGCTCAGGACATTCCTGCTCCTGAAGGAGTAGGAGGAGGCTGTTCAGCCCTGGCCATGCATCTGCGTATGGTCAGGTGGCCACAAAAATTCCGACCTCATCTGCCGGAGAAGTTTGACGGGGCCGTTAATCCCGTCGAATTTCTTCAGATTTACTCCACTGCAATCCTGGCAGCTGGAGGAAATGAGGCCGTAATGGCCAACTATTTTCCAGTGGCTTTAACTGGGACCGCCCGGTCCTGGTTTATGAGCCTTCCACCCAACTCCATCAACAGTTGGGAGGAGTTGTGCCGGCAGTTCACCGCCAACTTCGGGAGTTCATACACCCGACCAGGCACCGAACTGGACTTTTTTGCAGTCATGCAAAAAGGGGGAGAATCCCTGCGATCATTCATCCAGAGATTCTCTTAGGTACGAAACACTATCCCTTCTACCTCTAGCGCTTCTGTCATGGCATTTAGACAGGGCGTACATGATAAGAAGATGTTGGAGAAACTAGCGATCAAGGAGATCACCAGTGTCACGAAACTCTTCATCTTGGCTGACAAATGTGCCAGAGCTGCAGAGGGCCGTGAAATGCACTGCAAACCACCTCCGGAGGATCACAAGAAATCCTCCAAAGGCGAAGCCACTACCTCCGGGAGTGGCAAGAAGAAGAAAAAGACCAACGGCAAGGAGAAGTCGTCGGCCAACGCATCTAATGCTGCAGCTGCTGCAGCTCCGGATGGCCGGGGGCCACGCCCCGAGATGCGACCTTGACCGTCTTCTGAAGACGGTGTAAAACCCAAGGTGTGGTGTCTAATTCATAAGACGGACAACCACAGTTTGGAAGACTGTCAGGAGGTCCAAAACCTTGCCGAGCGCTACAACAAGCGCCGAGAAGAAGTTCCTTTCCGACAGAGGGAAGGAAAACAAAAAGTTGACGAAGCTCCGGCTGAAGAGGAGTTAGGTTTTCAGGATCCTAAAAAGGTCCTGAAGGCCGTCTACACCTCCATTGACAACGATTCTAACGTCTCTGACAACGAGCGTTGGAAGACCATAAAACCATTTTTGGTGGATCATGGGACATCACCTCCCGCCGTGTCCTCAAGACAATGCGTCAGGACATGGCCGCTGTAACTCCTACAGCCAGGGCGGAGCCTCATCGGAAGTGGATGGACACAACCATCACTTTTGATGCTTCGGACTGCCCTCAAAGCATGGTTGGAGCAGGACAGTTACCTTTGATGGTATCCCCTACCATCAATAACATTCAGCTCCACCATGTTATGGTAGACGGAGGTTCGGGGCTGAACCTCATAAGCTTCAAAGCTTTTACCAAGCTTCAGCTCTGACCTTTGGATCTTCATCCCTCCCGACCTTTCTCCGGAGTAGGTCCGGGAGCCATTACCCCACTTGGTGCTATTACACTCCCCGTTACCTTCGGGACCCGGGAGAAGTATCACACTGAAAATTTGGTCTTTGACGTTGCTCAGATCAACTTACCTTTCAACGCCATCTTGGGTAGGCCTGCCTTGTACAAATTCATGGTAGCTGCTCATTATGGCTACCTGGTGTTAAAGATGCCAACACTAGTAGGCGTTCTCCGGATCCGCGGAGATCGCACTACCGGAGTAACTGCTCTGGAAGAACTTCATGCGCTTACTACGGCGCAAGAGGAGGACTCCAGACAGGAGCAAGCTCCAAAACCCCTGAGCATTCGCCAACACGGCTCGACTTCTGCACCTCGTGTGCAGCCAAGCAGCGACACTGACATCCCCGTCAAAGTCATCCAAATCGGTTCCGATGCCGCTCAGACCACCCGTATATCGGGCGGACAGAATGACAGATAGGAACTCGCGCTCATCGCTTTCCTCCGGGCTAATGTCGACGTGTTTGCCTGGCAACCGTGACAAATGCCTGGGATCCCCAGGGAAGTGATTGAGCACAATCTGAAGATCTACCCTGACGCCCGGCCCGTGCATCAGAAGCCTCGGAAGCAATCGTGGAGCGACAGAACTTCATTCAACAAGAAGTGAAGAAGTTGCTCGAAGCTGGATTCATCCGAGAAGTCTTCCATCCAAAATGGCTGGCAAACCCAATCGTTGTGCCCAAGGCCGGTGGGAAGCTTCGGATGTGTATTGACTACACAACACTAAATAAGGCATGTCCAAAAAATCCATTCCCACTACCTAGAATAGATCAGATAGTGGATTCCACCTCCGGGTGTGAATTACTGTCTTTCCAAGACGCGTATTCTGGGTATCATCAAATTAGAATGTCTAGGGAAGATGAAGAGCATATACCTCTTTCATCACAGTAAATGGATTGTACTGTTATACAACCATGCCATTTGGTCTCAAGAATGCAGCTTCAACCTTTGTACGAGCTATGTACAAAAATTTTGAAGAACTCATTAGAGACATAGTGGAAGTGTACGTCGATGACATCGTGGTCAAGGTCAAGAACAAGGAGTCACTCCTTGACACCTTACAGGCTGTCTTTGACAAGATGCGGGTCACCCGCACAAAGCTAAACCCAGACAAGTGTGTCTTCGGGGTTAGCTCCAGAAAACTTCTTGGTTTCCTGGTAAGTCACCGGGGCATAGAGGCTAATCCGGCGAAGATCAAAGCCATTGAAGACATGCGGCCACCAGCCCGCATCAAGGATGTCCAAAAGATGATTGGATGTCTAGCAGCCCTCAGCCGGTTCATTTCAAGACTGGCGGAACGGGCACTTCCCTTCTTCAAGTTATTGGGGAAGTCCGGACCATTCCAATGGTCTGAAGAAGTAGAAAAGGCATTCCAGGAGCTAAAACAGTTCCTAACCACCCTACCAATTCTGGTAGCTCCGAACCCTGGTGAGCCTTTACTGCTTTACATTTCAGCAACTGACGAAGTCGTCAGTATGGTCCTGGTTGCGGAGAGACCAGAACTATCCCATACTCAGGAATCCAGACCCCTACGGGAGGGTCCGGTGGTTCCTGAAAGCGAGTCTGGGTCCCAGTTCCCAAACTTGAGTCCACAAGAAATTACTTCAGAAGACCCAGACCCCTCCGGGAGGGTCCAGGTCGCTTCTGAAGAAGCTCCGAGTCCCTCCAGCAAGGACCCGGAGGTCCTCGAAGAAGGTCCAGATCCGTCCGGGAAGATCCGGGTTAATGAAGAGGAAGCTCCGGGCCCCTCCGGGAGGGTCCGGACCATCCAGCGCCTAGTGTACTTCATTAGTGAAGTACTTCATGACGCCAAAACTCGATACCTAGAGGTGCATAAGCTGCTCTATGCAGTTCTTATCTCCTCCAGGAAGCTTCGCCACTACTTCCAAGCTCACAAGATTTCAGTGGTGACTTCTTACCCACTTCGAGCAATCTTGCATAATCCCAATTCAACTAGGAATGTTGCAAAGTGGGCAGCGGAGTTGGCCAAATTCGATCACGAATTCATTCCAAGACAAGCAATCAAGAGTCAAGCATTGGCAGATTTTGTGGCGGAATGGACTCCCTCTCCATCAAACCCTGGGGGCCCCAGTGAGCAGAAGCCGGAACACAAGGCTACGGTCTTCACTGAGCCTCACTGGACCCTCTACTTCGACAGCTCCATGCAAAAGCAAGGGGCCGGAGCTGGAATCCTTCTCCTCGCACCAATCGGGGAGAAGGTAAAATACATGGTACACCTTGACTTCAAGGCGACCAACAACATGGTGGAGTACAAAGCACTCATCTACGGACTAAAGGTGGCACTGTCATACGGTGTCAAGTAGCTGCAGTTCAAGGGAGATTCACAGCTCATCATTAAACAAGTGAAGGGTGAATGCTCCTGCAAAAATATCCAGCTAGCTGCTTACCTCCTTGAAGTCCAGAGGCTTCAGAAGGACTTTGAAGTCCTAGACCTCCACCACGTCCAGCGTGTCCACAACGCTGAAGCCGACGAACTCTCGACGAAAGTGTCAACCGAAGCTCCAGCTCCTGATGGAACTTTTGTCCGGAGGTTGTCAAAACCCACAGCTCAGCCTGCTGAACTGAGCTAAGGGGGTGAGATCAGCATCCCGAAGCTGACGGTCCCGATGGCCCTGTTACCATGGCAGCCATCAAAGGTCGTAGGTGCTGCCGGAAGCTCCGAGCAACCCAGCACGCAAGACTCAAATGCTCAAGTTAGCTCCAATGCATGGATCTCGGAGATCTGGAGCTACTTGAAAGACAACATCCTTCCTGACGATGATGTATCCGCTGACCGGATAGTCAGATTGGCTAAAAGATACACGTTGGTAGAAGGGGATCTCTACCAGTGCGGTGCCAACGGCGTCCTAATGCGGTGCATCACAAGGGAAGAAGGCTGCGAGCTCCTCGCAGAAATCTATGGAGGCGAGTGTGGGAACCACGCGTCTTCCCGCACGCTGGTCGGTAAAGCCTTCTGGCATGGCTTCTACGGGCCTACAGCGCTCCAGGATGCAACTGAGCTGGTGAAGAAATGCGAAGCATGCCAATTTCATGCAAAGCAAATTCACACACCGGCTCAGCCTCTACAAATGATACCTCCTACATGGCCCTTCGCCGTGTGGGGGATGGACATCTTGGGAACTTTCCCAAGAGCTGTCGGATGGTACAAGTTCCTGTATGTCGCCATTGACAAGTTCACCAAGTGGCCGGAAGCAACTCCAGTTGTGACAATAAACAAGCAATCTGCTATCAACTTTTTGCAGTCCATTGTATGCAGATTTGGAGTCCCAAACAAAATCATTACTGATAACAGGACCCAATTCACAAGCTCTGCATTTCAAGGATATTGCGAAGACCTCGGCATTCAAGTTTGCTACGCCTCCGTAGCTCACCCAACAAGCAATGGCTAGGCCGAGAGAGCAAATGCTGAAATCCTGAAAGGACTCAAAACGCGCACCTATGAGCGCTTGAAAAAGCATGGAGCCAACTGGATTGAAGAGCTTCTACCCACTCTATGGGCCAACAGGACAACTCCAAACCGGTCAACTGGAGAGACACCCTTCTTTCTGGTGTACGAAGCTGAAGCAATCCTTCCTCCGGAAATCACCTTGGGGTCACTCCGGGTTTGGACCTTCGACGAAGCCACGCAGGACCAGCTCCGGCGTGAAGACCTAGACCTCCTTGAGGAGGGAAGGTGCCAAGCAGCTGTTCAGAATGCCCGATACCGCCAAGCCCTTCGACGCTATCATCAGCGGCATGTACACAACCGACAGCTCGAGGAAGGCGATCTGGTGCTACGGAGAATACAATCCAGAGAAGGGTTAAACAAACTCTCCCCCAGCTGGGAGGGAACCTTCTGAGTGATTAAAGTATCCCGTCCCGAAAGCGTTCGCTTGGCTACCGAGGATGGGACACCTCTCCCAAATCCTTGGAATATTGAGCACCTCCGTAAGTTCTACACTTAATATTACGGAGGTGAGTCTGTAGTAACTTGAGGTGTATGTTATAGAGTCATTGTACAGTGTCGGGTAGTTCCTCCGGGAGAACAGCTGGACCTTTCACGGAAGGTCCGCAAAGTTCATGCAACACTTGTCACAGTCTCAGGACTAAATGTGTGGCTAGCTACCCTGGGTCAAACGAGAAATGAAGCACGCTTAGCCTGGTTCCGCACCCTAAGAGTGTACTTGTTTCCCCTGTACCCCGGACCTATAATGAAAGACATCTTCATGCGAAACAGACTCCACGCGCATTTATTTTGTACAGGCTCAACATTTTTTATTTTTCTCTTTATAGTCTATAACAAAGTTGTGCAATTCTTAAGAAATTTTAGTTCGACCAGTTCATGTACAATTCAAGCTGTATTGTATATTCTTTTGGATTCAAATATTGTTCATGGTCCACTCGCCTGAATGCCGCCAAGCCAATCTAGGGCCGGAGTGTGCTATCGACTTAGCCTGGTCAAGCACCCTAAGTACGCCACTCTACCTACACCCCGGCAGGCCAAAGTAAGGCGGGTCCAAGTACAATTGGATCTGGAAGAAAAAAGGCAATGCATTCGATTGTATTCAGAATTGTGTTTGACCTAAAACTTTCTTGGGAATCGTAAGCCGCGACGAAGTTATAGGCAAGGAGCGAATTTTACTATTTTTCTTGGCTTCAGTGTGCAGGAAAAATAAAGAATCCACGTTGATGGAGAAAAGCCGAAGCTAACAAAGCTCCGACTTCCCCTAGGTGGCTTGTAATCGATGTCAAACATTGAAAACGAGCATCACCGGAGCAACCAAGCTCCGGTAAAGCTAGGGGGCCAGCCGTCGACGCAGAATAAAAGATGGTGAGAAGACCCCACAAGCGGAGTCTGCTGCCGACAAACTACGCATTGGCAAAGGTCACTGCCGGAGCTACTAAGCTCCGACACCCCGGAGGGCTAACTATCTATGCTCTACGCATTGATAGGGACTATTGTCGGAGCTACTAAACTCCGACGGTAGTCAATACCGGAGCTTCTGAGCTCCAACAACCTCAGGGGGCCTTCACTATCGAAGACTTCGGACCTACACTCTACAAATTCGAAGCAAACGAGTCTTCAACAAAACACAATATCCTCTTGGTACATGTTCACAATCAAATTGTGTACATCTACCAGGGGGCCAAGTGAAGACAAAAGTGTTGAAGACAAAAAATGAAATTCATTAACAAATTGTGGGTTTCATTCATCTGGAGACAAGGGATTACAAAATTGGGGAAGAAAAAGAGAGAATACAAGTGGGAGCTACAGAGATGGTCCTAGACCCTATGGAAGAACTGGGCGGCCTTCTGAGCAACCTCCGACACGTTGGCTCGGGTGGCTTCACCTTCTCCTTCGACAAGACCTTCAAGCACCGGGTCCAGAGGGAATTGGGGATCCCGGCTGGTGTAGCACATCAGCACATACACTGCGACGTTCTTAGCCAGGGACTGCCCCTCAACCTCCAACTGGCCCCCGACGACGTCACCCACCTTGGAGAGTTTGTTACTCGCCAAGCTCAACGCCTGCAACGCCAGGTCCGGCTCCGGCTCCGGATCATCCGGACGCACGAGACTGAAGCCCATTGGTGTCAGCGCGTCGTTGGCTTTGCTCAAGAACTCCCAAACCTATAGGGAGTACGCAACCCTCAAGCCCTTCAGTTCCTCCAAGGATCTTTTGGCCGCCACCAGTTCAAAATTCTCGCGAGCAAGGCGCTCAACCTCTTTGGCATTTTGCTAAATCTTTTCAGCAACCTGCTTCTTGAGTTTTTCGAGCTCCTCCTCCTGGAGGTGGATCTTGTTCGGCGGTCGACCAGGTCCTTCTCTCGGCCCCTAACTTTCTTCTCCCTGGAAGTGATGGCACACTCTTGCTTGTAGAGTTCCTGCCCTCGCACCCAGACCTTCTCCTCCTCCTCAACGCAACGCTCCTCCAATTTCATGGCGCGTTCCTCGAGGCCCTTGTCAGCCAGAGCCACCTTTTCGGCAAGCTCCTCCTCCCTCTTCAAGACGTCATCCTGCAACTCTAGGAGTTTTTGCTCTTCGTCTTCGAGCCTCTTCTCCCTCTCCTCAAGTGCCTCCCAACACTTGATGAGAGTAGTGTTAATGGCTTCAAGCCTTTCTTGGCGATCATCAGCCGCACTATTAGCTACCTTGGTCTGCTCATAAATGGTTCGGGATTGAGCATCGAGGGCACGAGTCAAGCTCTCCCTATCATCCAATAATTTGCCCCAGTATTCCAGGCATACCTTCTCCTGTTGGATCCACTCCTTGTTGTCTGCCAGCCTGGACTGCGCCAACTTGGTCTCGAAGTAGAGCCGGTTACGCCACCGCCTAAGGGTTTGGTGCTCCTCTTCAAGAGCCTTGCTGTCGTGGTAGAACGCCAGCTGGACTTGACACAGACTGGAGCAAGCGTTGTCAATGGACAACAATAGGGGAATAGGGTCCGGACCCGCTGGGGTCTCCTCCGCTGGTTCCAGCGGGTTCTCGCTTACAAAAATTGGGTCCCACTCCACAAGAGTGGTCCCCTGAGCCTCCATGGCACTAGGGCCGTCCTCTGGGATAGCCTCAGTCGCCACCGAGGAGGGTCCCGCAGAAGAAGTTCCGACCTCCAGAAGTGGTTCCGAAAGCCCTGCCGCGAGGTCTTCATTTGCCCCCTCAGGCAGGGGGCCAGCGACTTCATTAGGGCACTCTGGCTTAGCAGCAGGCACCTCCACCGTCATCACTTCCGGAGCAGAGGCTTCTTCCGGCTTCAGCCTGGGCTCCTCCTCCGCTGGTGGCTCAGGCGTTGGCACCTCAACCATCATAGGTTCGAGTGCTGATGCCTCCGCAACGACCAGCTCGAGCGTCGGAAGGTCCGCAACAACCGGCCCTGAGGACGGAGCTTCAACCTCAACCGGCTCAGGCGCCAGAAGGTATTCAACCGCAACCGGCTCTACAGCCGGAGCTTCGAAGGTAGCCGGCTCAACCGCCGGGACATCCTCAACATCCGGCTCGCTCGCCGGGACTTCAATAACCTCCGTCTCAACCGCCGGGGCTTCGACAATTTCCGACTCTGGGGCCGGAATCACTGCTTCCTCCGGCTCAACGGCTGAAGCTTCCAACATCTCAGCATCAAGACCTGGGGCTTCAACCTCCGGGGCAGGTGCCGCTGGCGCATCTTCTCTCCCGTGGTCCGGCGCTACCACGGGAGTCTCGGGGGATGAGTCGAGGTCCATGACCACGACAGCTGGAGCCGGAGCTACTGCAGCTTCAGCCACCACTTGGGGCGGCATCGGGATAGGAGCAGAAGCCTACGCCCTCACAGCTTCAGCTGCTGTGGCTGAGGGTGGAGCCTCACTCCTCTTCTTGGGGACGCTGCAGATGATGGATGAAGAAACTTAAAAAAATAGTTACTACAACAAAACAATTGTCTGAGGTAAAGATTAAAAATTACCTCAGAAGGCTTCCGCACCAGCTTGCACAGAATCTCTTTCCCGGGCGTTCTGGACTGACCATGGCCGCCGCCGGCATGGTAGATCCGAAAGGCCCCCCGGAACTTGTTGCAGCCGCAGACATTTCCTTAGTCAAGGCCCCCCTCGACCGATAAGGACCTCCGGACCCAGAGGCCTCAACTGGCCCTGGTGCTGGAGTCACATGCCCAGAGCTAGCACCCCGGGAAGACGTTGCTGCAGGTACAGTCGCCGCAGTTGTAGAAGACCTCCCCCTCCGGGGAGAAGGAGCTGCTGCAGAGGATGCAGGCCTGACGGACCTTCCGTCAGCATGCTTCAGTTTACTCTTTCGGCTCGAGGGTTCGACCGCCAGCTCCTTGCCCTTGCCGACGACTTCGGTCCTTGGCTTCGGGGCAGGGTCGGAGCCACCTTCAGAAGCCCCAGGGATCACCACCCTGGAGGTCGATCTTCTCTCGACGACACCAAGGTCGTCAAGCACCAGCATCGTCCGCCGGAGCTCCCTGCTGAACTCTGCTTCCACGTTCAGAGGGAGGAAAGCTGGTGGCAGGGTCAAGTCATCACCCGCGACGTCGATGCCGTGCTGGAACTTCTTGAGATGAAACTCCAAGGTCGCCCCCTCCATGTTGGACTTCAGCCCGGTCTCGACCCGGTCGTCGTCCATCACACTGTTGAGGGCCCAAGCGAGTTTTTCTCTCCTCTTCAGCGGTGCCCACCTGTTGACTAGGAAATTGCAAAATACCACCTGAGGAGTTACTTCTCCCTCCACACAATGGCGGATCCTGGTCAGAGCAGGGTTGAAGGCATCCGACAGCACCGGAGCTTCACTCCAGACTGCAGTGTCGATGTTGGGGAGGCCTTTGGGCAGCTCCAGCTTCTCGTGCTCCGCCACCCGGATGACTATCCAGTCTTTCTTCCAATCTTCCCACTTTCCAGAGGGAAACGACCGGAGGTACTTGAATGGGCACTTCTTGCGCTTCACAAAGTAGTAGAAGCCAAGGTACTCATCACCCCTTCCGGTGGTATGGACGGTAAAGAAGGTTCTAAAAAGCTCAATGCAGGTGGGATGCCCACCCACATTTCGCAGAAGTGGACGAAGACAAACACTAGAAGAATGGAGTGGGGGCCAAGGTGGTACAGCTGCAGACCATAGAAGTCTAGCAGCATCAAGAAAAAGGAGGAAAAAGGCGGGATCAACCCCACCTTTGCGTACGAAGAGAAGTACACCATCTCGCCGGCGTGCTCCTTCTCGAATGTGAGCTCCCCACCGGCGCGGACCAGGTGGTTGGGTCCGAGGACCACCCCATGAGGGCCCAGACCTTCTTCAGTTCACCTTCGGTCTTCAAGCGGCTCTTGCGGAGACCCAACTCCATCGCAGCACAGCGAGGCAAGGGAGGAAAAGCAAGCACAAGTTTGGGAGTTCGAGCGCAAGTTCAGATGAGAGGCGTAAAGAACCCCAGACGGTGCGCGCTTTTCTTCTTAAGTAAGCCCCCGCAACGCTTGGATGGAAACCGCAAGGAAGCCGAAGATACTATTCAAAAATTTCACCCTGTCGATGACAAGAGGGCCCGTGACCACCCCAAAGATCAAGTCGAGGTTCTTACCCAGGCGAACGGTTGTCATCATGAAAGGCGGGAAGCCCGAAGGCGGTGGCCTGACAAGGCGCACAGAACCTTCAATTACGTGAGATCCACACGCCAAAGATCTCATTTGCCGCACCCGGGATGTGCCATGCGGCGAGGATTTAACTCCAAAACTATCGCCAACGGCACATGTGAAGACCTTTGAAGACTCGTCTCAAAAGTCTAAGGATGGACCCACCTCCGGCGGAATGATTTCACCCAAGGGGTCTTCCCCAGAGGTGGGCCCAAGGGGCCACTGTCGGTACCCTGGGTACCGTATACCCCTTGAGATTGCAAAGATCTTAAGGAAATGTCATCTACTTGATTTGAAGACCTTCGGAGACCCACATGTCAGACATAACCGGACCCGCTTCCCCAATATGGTTAGTCTCAGAGTCGCCACGTGTACCATCAAACCGGAGCTACCGCCCGCAAGGGGGAAGCTCCGGGCTATGTACCATAACGGCACCCCCGGACCTAACCCCAGACCGAGGAAGCTCCGGAACTGACACGTGTCTGGTGGCACTGGACCTATCTGTTCCTCACAGCATGCTCCGTAGCTTCCACATGTCCTACCGTCAGATCTTCAACCTTAAACCTCTGGTAGACTCCACAACGGATCCATATCTTCAAAAGGGAATCAAGGACTTCAAGACCCGATTAAGTGTCATTAATACTATGTTAATGACACATGATCGGACGACCTTAATTACCAGTAACGGTGCTGTCAAAGCCCGTAACTCGGTCATTGAGGGTAATTAAGCGCATCAAATGTGTATCAATATTAGTAACCGCCGAGGCCACATGTCGGGCCAGGCCAACTTGTAACGGCCTGTCCTTATACTATAAAAGGACAGGCCGACGATACATAGGGGGGGATGGATCTGACCTGCTCTGATCTGATCTAGTCTAATTGGCTCACACGCGCACTCAACTCACCTAAGTTGAGTTCATACATCCAATACAACACCAACACATCCCGTGGAGTAGGGTATTATGCTCAGGCGGCCCGAACCACGTAAACCTTGGTGTCTCCTGTGTCACTTTACATTTCACTTTCTTGAATCTCCGCGCACGCACATCGAACTTCAAACTCCGCAAACACTTTAGTAGTGTCCGGAGATCTGCCGGATCAATACCACCGACAGCAACCCCGTGGGCTTTGTATGATTGATGACAACAATCAAGTGGCTAATGAGCTCAGTAGATCTTAAGCACATGTGTGATGATTGAATGAGACAAAATCACTCAAAAAGGAAAAGGTTGAAACGGGTGTCAAAGACTCAAGCATAGAAATTAGGGTCTCTATTGTGTTGAGTTTAGACTAGCTGTATCAAGTGTGAGGGTGTGTGTATCATATGCATTGAGATCATCAAAGAGGGCCCAAAGTGGTGGTTGAGAGAAATACTAAGTGAGAAGCCTTAGAGAGAGAAAAATCCCCAAGGACCGGACTTGTATGAGCGTCAGGCCTGACTAGTCCAGACGGCCAGAGTAGTCCATTTTGGGACAGACTAAAGGTCTCTGTTGAAGTTTAGACTTGTCCGTATGGGTACGAACTAATCCATTCTTCCTTGGTGAGCGTCTGTGGAGCTAAGTTCTAGAAAGTCGGACTTGTCCGCCCCAGTGGCGGACTAGTCAGGACACCCCAGAGTAGTCCGTTTTGGGATGAACCAAACATTTCTGTCTAAGTTCAGAATTGTCCGTTTTAGTACAGACTAGTACGTTTAAGCCTTAGTGTGAGATCTCGAAGCCAAGTCCTGGGAGGCAGGACTTGTCCGCCCTAGGGGCGGGACTAGCCCGGACTCTCCCAGAGTAGTCCATTTTCAGTCGGACTAAAGTGTTCTGTACGACTTCGTACTAGTCCATTTGGGCCAAACTAGTCTGGGTTGCCAGTGATCGTTTGAAATTCAAAAATTTGGCGTGGACCTCACCAATTTTGTCAAGCAGTGATGTCGATTTTTCAGTGGTCCCAAAGGGCCAGACTAGTCCGTGGTACAGGGTCCGACTAGTCCAGGGTTGTGCTGATGGCAACAGTTAGTTGCCGAGACCCCTATAAAAAGGGGACCCAACCCCTATTCGATAGGTCTTGAACCCTAGCGCCACAACAACAGTCCTTGAGCCTTCCAAAGCCTTCTACTTGTCCTACTTGCCCTCTAAGACCAAATCCTGAAGAGATTAGGGTTTGGGAAGGAAAGTGAAGGAAGATCATTGTGCTTTGACTCTCGTTTTGATCTCTTGCACTTGGTGTTGCATTTTGTGGCTTTTATGAGTTGAGCTTTGCATGCTCCTTGCTGTATTGATTCGTGGGAGCCTCAACTTGTGAGCAGCCACAAGAAACTTGGTGATTACCCCTTTTGATATAGTGGAAACCAAGCCGGCCATTATGGTGGCTTGGTGAGAAGAGGGTCAAGTGAGACCCAATCCTTGTGTGGACTTCTCAACGTGGATGTAGGCTTCTTTGTGGAGCTAAACCACAAGATAGATCATGTCTCGCTTGTCGCTTTACATTTCGATATTCACTAGAATTGCTATTAGGGTTCATATTGTTTTTTGAATCGTTCTTCATAGAAACCTTGCAACCTAATTGTTTACATTTGTTAATCCAAGTTGTATTAGGTTTTTAGACATTGCATCTAACTTTCCTCAACCTAAATTTCGAAAATAACTTGTAGAAATCAACTTTTTAGGTTTTCACCTTATGCTGAGCGGACTAGTCCGACCCATACCAGACTAGTCTGACCTCAGGAATTTAATCTCGATTGATTAAGCAATTTTAGATCATATTGCCTATTCACTCCCCTCTAGGCGACTTTCAATTGGTATCAGAGCAGGTCTCTCCATCAAGAGTCTAACAACTCAGAGAGGAGATGGCCAGAAGGGGTGACAACAAGGTTCCAGTGATTGTGGATGACGACAAGACCAAGAACGTCGATGTGCTACAAGATGATCCCAATGACGATGAGGAAGTGCGTGTAGTCAAGGTGCGACTTCATGAGAAGCTAGGTCTTCCCAAGAAGGAGACCAAGGCGATCGATCCAATCAACAACAATAATGGGAGTAGTTCACATAACTACTCTCGATATCCTTACAACTATGAGCGATTAACTGCTAGCAACCACTATTTATCTATTCCTATTGGGAAACCTCCTCAATTCGATGGAAATGATTACTCTATGTGGAAGCATAACATGAAGATGCATCTCATTTCTTTAAACCCTAGCTTTTGGTAAATTGTTTTGACAGGTGTTCATCTTCCCAAGAATGAGGAAGATGTTACCCCGGAGCAAGCGGTTCTACTCCATCGCCATGCTCAAGCGGTTGGAGTGATCACCTCCTCATTGACTCGAGAGGAGTTCAACCGGATTGAAGGGTTGGAGGTGGCCAAAGAAATATGGGACACACTCAAGACGACACATGAGGGCAACCATGTCATAAGGGAGGCCAAGATCGAAATGATTGAAGAAGAACTTGGGAGGTTCACTATCATGGATGGTGAGACCCCTCAAGACATGTACAACCGCCTTAAGACCGTCATCAACAAGAGTCGATCTTACGGAAGCAACCGATGGACGGACCACGAAGTGGTGAAGAGAAATGTTACTCTTTGCTCACTAATTCGTAAAAGTCCAGGATTCCATAAGATGACTCCCGAAGAAGTGCTAGGGAGAATCATCAACCATGAGATGATGGAGCAAGAGGCTATGTTCTACAACGACCTTCAAAAACTCTCCTCCTCCAATAAGAGAGATGTTGCATTCGAGGCAACATCCTCGAGACCCCAAGAAAAAGGAGAGAGTGATGAAGAGAGCTCCGACACCAATGAGGAAGAGGCACTCTTCGTCAAAAACATCAGGAGGATGTTGAGAAGGAGGAAAGGGAGATACCATCGTGAAGGCAAGAGAAAAGATAAGCCCAAGACAAGATCAAAGAGGGCTTGTTATTGTGGGGAATACAACCACTTCATTATGGATTGCCCACATGAAGAGAACAACAAGAAGAAGGAGGGCAGGTCTCAAGAAAAGAAATACTTCAAGAATAAGAAAATTGGGACATGCCCACCTTGTGAAGGAGTCAGACTCAAATGAAGAATCCTCTTCTGATGAAGAAGAGAAGATATCAACTATTGCTATGAAGAAGTCAACCACGGAGAACAAGCTCTTCCCCAACTTGGAGAACTCAAGGCCAACTTGCCTCATGACCAAGGAGGGAATAACTAAGGTTAAATCTAAATCATCCTCTTCAATTTCTTCACGTGATGATTTGAATAGTAGTAGTAAAAATGAATATATGCTTAAAGATATGAGTAAGAGTACCTTCAAAAGATTGGAGATATTAGCGAATGAGATATTTGGGAAGGAAGAGCTCATCAATCGTCAAGAGGACATGCTCATCCTACAAAAGGAGAGATGTCAAGAGTTTGATGAGCTATTGGAGCTTGAAAGAGAAAGAAGCAATGAACTTGAGCGTGAACTCGCTTTGAGCAAGGAAACTTGCTCAAACCTTGAGAACACTACAATTGTGCTAAAGGATGAACTTGTTAGCTTGACAAAAGTTAATAAGATCCTTGAAACACAAGTGGAGTCTCTCAAGGTCAATGCACCTTTTTCCTCTAAAATCCCACCTTCCACAAATGTCAAATCCGAAATATCTCAAACTTGCAAGTGCTCTAACTTGATTCTAAAACTTAAAGATGAGCTTAAGGTGGCACAAAACAAGCAAGCGTCGAAAGGTGGCATCTTTGACAAGGATAAGATGGCATATGCACGTAGTGCATACACCAACACAAGACATCCTCTTGTCAAAGATGGTCTTGGCTATTATAGGGAGAAGAGGCAAAATGCCAAAACTCCCAAGAATGGCAAAAACTTGATTGTTTATGTCAAAGGAGGTTCATACAACAATGAGAAAGGAAAGAACATTGCTACATCTCATAACATGCCTAAAAAGGAACCTCATCCGTTATTTCATGATTTTGATGCTTCTTATGTTCTGTTAAGAAACAAGTTTGGAAAGCCTTATACTAGGTATGTTGGGACACACCGCAAGAGTCCAAAACCTTGCACGTGTGTGCCCAAGTGCCTCTTGACTAACATCAAAGGACCCAATGCCGCTTGGGTACCTAAAGCCAAGGCTTAATTCTATTTTGTTGGCATACTCCTACGGTGGAATAAAGTGAGTTCTTAATAGTGGATGCACAAATCACATGATTAGAGAGAGGAAGATGTTTGTGGAGTATGAAGAAAATGAATATCCAAGTGAGGGGATCTACTTTGGGGACAATAGACAAGGGAAAATCCTTGGCACCAGTAAATTTGCTATATCCCCTAATCATACTCTTTCAAATGTTTTACACGTTGATTCACTTGATTATAACCTTTTGTCCATATCTCAACTATGTGATAAAGGTTATAATTGTCTTTTCACTAATGAGGGTGTGACTATCACAAGAAGAAGCAATGACTCAATTACTTTTAAGGGTGTACTCAAGGGAAAGCTCTATCTTGTGGATTTCTCCGCGGATAAAGCCCAACTTGATACATGCTTAATTGAAAAAATCAACATGGGGTGGTTTTGACATAGAAGACTAGCCCATGTTGGGATGAGGAACATGCAAAAACTTCTTAAGGGCGAGCACATCCGTGATTTAAAGAATGTTGTGTTTGAAAAGGATAGACTATGTAGTGCATGCCAAGCCAGAAAGCAAGTTGGAGCTCAACATCCATCCAAGAACATCAACGACAACAATACCATTGGAGATTATACACATGGATCTATTTGGTCCAATCGCCTACATAAGCATTGGCGGTAATAAATATGGTCATGTAATTGTTGATGATTTTTCATGTTTCACTTGGGTGTTCTTTTTGCATGATAAGAGTGAGACTCAAGGTGTCCTCAAGAAATACTTGAGGAGAGATCAAAATGAGTTCTCCTTAAGTATCAAGACCATAAGGAGTGACAACGACACCAAATTCAAGAACACTCAAGTTGAAGAGTTTATGGATGAAGAAGGAATCAAGCATGAGTTCTCGGCCCCCTAACCCACTCAAAAAAATGAGGTGGCCGAGAGGAAGAATAGGACTCTCATTTAGATGTCAATAACCATGCTTGATGAATACAAGACATTAGACTGGTTTCGAGCAGAAGCGGTTAACACCGCTTGCCATGCCATAAACCGGTTGTATCTACATCGCTGTAACACCCTCATTTTCATGCATAATTCATTGCATACATCCTCATACATGTGTAACGTAAAGCAACTTTAAATGGAACAAGATTGAAATGAATTTAGGCTTAATTAGGAATTCAAGGCTGCCAGGGTATGGACTTGTCGAACCTTAAAACCGGACTAGTCCGGTATTCCCTTTCTGTTTCAGAAAATTCAGTTTCTTCAGGACTACGGACTTGTCCAGCACAATGCACAGACTAGTCCGATTGAGTTTCTGATTTTTCTCTGGACTTGTCCGATGTCCGAGTGGAGTAGTCTGATGTCCAAGTGGAGTAGTCCGATCGTGTCCAATTTTTAGTTCGGAAGACTTTTGCTTCGCAACCCCGGACTGGTTCGTCCAATGAACCGGACTTGTCTGAAATAGTTTCTGTTCCACAACAGACTTGTCCGGTCCCTATTGCGGACTAGTCCGTCCTACTGAATTTCACCCGGGTTCTAATATTTCTTCATGATTGGTTGTTGGGTAATTGCCCTAATTGGGTCCAAGAACTTCGTGCCCAACCTCAGAGGAGCCCAAGTGGACCCCACCTCGGCCCCTACATGCCCCCACCGAATTCTACTTGGAATTCACTCCAAAACCCTACCTCTCCACCCCTATATAAGCAACCCAATACCCTCACCTCTCCAACCTTTGGGGAAAACCCTCGCTGCCGTTCCTTGATCGAGTGCCGCCATGAAGGAGCCCAGGATCAAGGAGAAGGAGGAGAAGAGGGAGAAGGCTCAATCAAGATTGATCTTCGTCAAATTTTCGACAATTGATGTTCTTCATCATAAAACCTTCATCAACTCATCTTCATCAAGCCCTAGACGTCAAGATTCAAGTGTTGCATCCAACTTTTGATCTTTGGATCTCTAAATACTTGGTACATCCACTTTTCCACGTCAATTCGACCCAAAATCTCACTGATCAGAAAACCCTAACTATCATGATAGCCGTGCAGAGTGTGTTTAAAACTATCATGATAGCCATGCTCCCAGACATGAGCAACCTGAACCCTCACATGATTAGAATTTGGACTTAAACATGGTTTAATGGCTGGAATTGAATCGGGAATTGGTAATGGTTCATTAGTTGGCTTTGGTATGTGAAAATGATGAAATTGAGACAGATGAGCAGTTATGAGTTGTTTATGGATTATTAATGCTGATATTGGTTACTTAGGTTAAAATTAATGTTATTTGGGTTATTTTGGGAAGGAGCTCACTTAATGGTTATATAATTGCATTTTCAACTGTTTTGAATGTACTTTTATGCAATTAGCCTTTGTTTATTATCATTCCTTGTTTAAGCTACATGTCATACTTTCCCACAGTTGCTGAGTGCGCCATGTTCTCACCCTTGCTATTCCCCTAACAACTTAAGACGCAGGCGACAATGCGGAGTACCAGGAAGTTTTTGATGAATACTAGGCGCGCGTGTTACCGTCAAGCTTGCCTGTGGAGTTTGGAGTCATTAGTGTTTAGAGTTTTTCCGCTGCAGTTGTTTAAAGCTTGTATTTAAGACTATTTGGTTTGTATTAAGGTACTATTATTAGTATTATTATTGGTTATAATCTCTTTTATCGTTTGTGAATCACTTGTGTATGAGTGTTAAACATCCTGGGCACACATATGCATCACACTTGGTTAATTTTTGGAACCAGGTGTCACAATCGCATGTTGAAGAAGACGTCATGAACTTCTATCCGGTAACAAGACTAACATTTCCTATTTTTGTGTTTTTGGGAGCAAATGCTATATTCTCAACAAGAATCCTAAGACTTAGAAGTTCGCTTCTAATTTCGATGAGGGTTTCTTGCTTTGTTATGACTCAAACACTTACGCCTATCGTGTTTTCAACAAATCCTCCAGAATTGTTGAAGTAGCACGTGACGTAGTGTTTGATGAGACTAATGGTTCCCAAGTGCAGCAAGTTGATTGTCATGTGCTAGATCAAGAAGAAGCTCCACAAGTGGTGATAGGAAGGATGGCACTTGGAGACATTCGACCACAAGAACAACCTCAAGACTCAAGTGATAATCCCACACATCAAGCATTCTCTTCCTCAAATAATCAAGCTCAAGACCCCCAAGATGCGCTTCAAGAAGATGAAAATGGAGGCATCAATCAAGAGGGAGACGAAGAAATGAGGAAGATGAAGATCCAAGACCTCAAGCACCTCACCCAAGAGTGCATCAAAGCATTCAACGGGACCATATCGTTGACAACATCCTTGGAGATATCTCCAAGGGGGTAACTACTCGATCTCGTGTTGCAAACTTTTGTGAACATTACTCTTTTATTTATTTTTTGGAGCCTCACAAGGTTGAAGAAGCACTACGAGATCCGGATTGGGTGATGGCCATGCAAGAAGAGCTCAACAAATTTGAAAGAAATCAAGTAAGGGAGCTAGTGAAGAGGCCTAATGCGAATTTTGTGGGCACCAAGTGGGTGTTCCGCAACAAACAAGATGAGCATGGGGTGGTTACAAGGAACAAAACATGACTTGTGGCCAATGGGTACTCACAAGTCGAAGGTTTGGATTTCGATGAAACCTTTGCTCCCGTAGCTAGGCTTGAATCAATTCATATATTATTTGCCTTTGCTACTCACCATGATTTTAAGCTATACCAAATGGATGTCAAGAATGCATTCCTGAATGGTCCAATCAAAGAATAGGTGTATGTGGAGCAACCCCCCACCCCCCCCCCCCCCCCCCGGCTTTGAAGATCAAGAATTCCCAAACCATGTCTACAAATTGTGTAAGGCTCTCTATGGCTTCAAACAAGCTCCTAGAGCTTGGTATGAGTGCGTTAGAGACTTCTTAACTCAAAATGGTTTCAAAAAATTGGGAAGGCGGATTACACTTTATTCACTAAGCATTTCAATGTTGATTTGTTTGTTTGTCAAATATATGTCGATGACATTATATTTGGTTCTACTAACAAAGATTTTTGTGATGAGTTTTCCAAGATAATGACCGAGAGGTTTGATATGTTCATGATGGGGGAGTTGAAGTTCTTCCTAGGTTTTCAAATGAAGCAACTCAAGGAAGGCACATTCATTAGTAAAACAAAGTACACACAAGATATACTCAAGAGTTTGACATGGACAAAGCTAATCCCATCAAGACTCCAATGGGAATTAATGGACACCTTGACCTTAATGAAGATGGTCCATGTGTGATCCAAAAGGTATATCATTCCATGATAGGTTCATTGCTTTACTTATGTGCATTTAGGCCTGATATAATGCTAAGTGTTTGTATGTGTGCTCGATTTCAAGCTGCTCCTAAGGTGTGTCATTTGATCGCCATTCAGAGAATTCCTAGATATTTGGTTCACACACAAAGCCTAGGACTTTGGTACCCCAAGGGCTCCAAGTTCAATGTCATTGGATATTCCGATGCGGATTATGCAGTGTGCAAAGTTGATAGAAAGAGTACCTCTAGGACTTGCCAATTATTTGGTAGATCCCTAGTGTCTTGGTCATCAAAGAAACAAAACTCCATTGCTCTTTCCACAGCCGAAGCGGATTATGTCACCGCCAACGGTTGTTGTGCACAACTTCTTTGGATGCGACAAACTCTTAGGGACTATGGCATAAACTTGCGCCATATCCCTCTCCTATGTGACAATGAGAGTGACATCAAAATAGCCCACAATCCAGTTGAACACTCAAGGACCAAACACATCGATATCCGCCACCATTTCTTGAGAGATCACTCCATCAAAGGAGACATGATAATTTCCCATTTGAGAACCGAAAAACAATTGGCCGATATCTTCACCAAGCCCCTAGATGAGAAAAGATTTTTTGAACTTAGGAGTGAGCTCAATATCTTAGATTCTCGAAATGTGGCTTGAGTCTTGCACATCTGATTGTTACTTGCATTTGCTTCAAAATTCACAAATCCTTGCAAAAAAAAACTCTTACTCCCCAATTTTCTACAAAACTATTTGAAATTATTGAATCTTTGTGAATTATGGTCATAGTTTGGTTGTTGATTTCTTACTGACCATGTTTGCAAAGATCTTTTGTAAAAGTCTAGTCCAAAAGGATCAAATTTCCAGTGAAAACCCTATGTATATATGTGTTTTTAGTCTTTGGACCGGACTAGTGCGCCCCTCAGGCTGGACAAGTACGACACACCAGAATAGTCCGGACCCAGTCCGTAGGCCGAACAAGTCCGGGTCTCCAACCAAACTAGTCTGGCCCTTGGAGACTTAACCTCCCCAGGGGACTGTAACACCCTCATTTTCATGCATCATGCCCTACATACATTCATATACATGTTTAACATTAACCCAAATAAAGAGGAACAAGTTTAAAATTAATTTGGAACAAAACCGCACTTAAAATGGTGAAAAGTGCAGACTAGTCCGATTTTGGTGAGGACTAGTCTGATTTCTCTCTGACTTCAAATGAAGTTGTCTATTTTTGTTGCGGACTAGTCCGATTTTGCCTCTGGACACTTTTAGACTTGTCCGATTTTGTGCGGACTAGTCAGATGTTCCAAGAATCCTTGAAAATTTGCTAGGCCCTGGACTTGTGTGGACTAGTCTGATGTTCCAGTGGACTTGTCTGTTTTCCTATCTGACTAAATTAGGACTTGTTCGATTTTTAGCCAGACTTGTTTGATTTCTTTCTGACTAACTTTAAACTAGTCCGTTCCTTGTCGGACTTGTTTGATATTTCGCGACTCCGAGTTGATCTTTTGTTTTACGACTTGTTTCTTTGGTTTCACGTTAAGTGGGCCTAGGGATGTCGTGCCTAACTCTTTTAGAGCCCATGTGGGACTCTAAACTGGCCTCTACTTCTCTCAAACTCGAAATCCGTCTAACCCTAGCCTCCACCTCTATATAAACAACCCCACCCCTTGGCTTGACATCTATTTGCCACTTTTACACCCCACCCAAACCCTAGTTCGTGGAGAGCCACCATCAAGGAGGGAGGAGGAGATCCCAAGCAAGAAGAAGAAGAGGAGGAAACGAAACAGGATCAAGAGCTCCATCAAGTTTTGTTCTTCATCACCAAATCACCTCCAAGTTCATCATCAACCCTAGATCATCAAGATCCAAGTGCTACCTCCATGTTTCTCGATTCATTGGGTCCTAAACACCTGGTATACCTTCTATTTCCTTTTCCTTACATGAATTTGACCCCAAATCTCCAAATTCACGTCGATCTAGAAAACCCTAATCTGCTGATCTCGCAAAGTGCGGACTTGTCCGGTCCCAAACGGACTAGTCCGATTTTCCTAGTTAAATTGTGTTGAATTAATTCTAAAATTTGATCTAATCACATCCAAACCTGTATAAACTTGTTAAAATCTATTAGAACTAGATAGTGATCATTTAAAAGCAATCTATTAACAAGTTCTACCTTGCATTTGCATCAATCATGCATATCATGTCATATTGAGTAATATTTGTACACTCTTTGATTGTGTTTCTTGTCTTGTATGATTATTGTGCGGATTAGACGGATTTGCACTAGAGAGTGCCGCGGAGGATCTCCAGCACCAAGAGTTTGAAGGCTTTGACTCGAATCAATCCCAAGAGCAAGGCAAGTGTCCTTGAAGCATATTGATCCTGTTTTGAAATAAATGTTTTGTTTGCAAAACTGCATGCTGTGTCAATTTGATGGGAATCCTATGGTAGGAAGTTTACTAGCTTTGTTTAACCACCCTTGTCACTTGGAATATATGGTAGAGAGTCATGATGTGATTTTTACCTTTTTGCTTCGCTTAATTAATTGGGATGGAAGAACAACTACACTACTTAATTTAATTATGCATTAATGAGATTGTGGTTGACATGAACTGGTTAAATCTGATATGGTAATGGGTGATCTAAGCAAGCCTGGTATGTGGATGGGTTGCACGTATGGTGGATTACTTGCTTTAGATCTAAGGACCGGTTCGTGGAGCGACCATCCATGATTTACAGTGCCACCACGAGGCCAAGTATGGGTGCGGCGTAGCTGATTAATTAGGGCTTTGCCAGTGCTATTTGGACCATTAAGGATGCTCGGGGACAGGGTAGTCGTATTGGGTTTGTTGATGATTGGTAGGACTACCCGGGGATCCGAATGGCTCAAGAGGGGGCCCTTGGTTGAAGATGTGCTCAGTTGGAGACATCGCCACCGGTGAAACCTTAGTGGGGTCTAAATAGGCTAGTAATCCCTTTGTAAAGGCTATTTTGTGATCTCTTGGCCACACACCTAAGTAAGTGTGAGACGACATAATTGAGATTCTATAGTCATCGAAAGGTGATGAAATCACAAACACGTGGGTAAAGCGGTACAACCTCTGCAGAGTGTGTCTAAAACTATCATGATAACCGTGCTTCCGGTTATGAGCAACCTGGACCCTCACATGATTAGAGGGAACTCGGTATTGGGATGGTATTTGGGATGGTTATGGTTGGTATTATGGTTATGGATGGTTATGAATTGAATTCTGGTATTGAATATGGATATTGGTATATGATGATGGATATGGAATATGGACTGGTATTATGATAACTACACGGTTTATGATTGGTTTACTTCACATACATATAATATATCGCTTTTCAAATGTTTTACTGTACTTTTCAGCACTCAACCATTATTATATTCGTCATTTGAATCAGCCACATGTCATACTTTCCACACATGCTGAGTACGACATGTACTCACTCTTGCAATCCCCCCCCAACAGTTGCAGGTCAGGATTGTGAGTTTAATGGTGATAATGCGGAGTTCTAGGCCGTGTCTACCGTCAGCTTTGCCTGTGGTGTTGATTGGACCTGCGCTACCCTATCGCTTATGCTGCCTAGCTGTTTAGTTTGATTATTTAGTTTATTTCCGCTGCATTAGTTGAACTTGTTATTAGTATTCATTAGAACTTGTATTCGAGGATAATATGGTTTGTGTAATAAAATTTGGTTAATTAATATTGTTCTGTGGTAATTTTCTGTATACTCTTTTGTGATGCACTCATGTATGTGTGTTGAATGTCCTGGGCACACATATGCATTAACTTGGTTCATTTTTCAGAACCGAGTGTCACAGATTGGTATCGGAGCCACAGGTTGAGCATAGGACACAACCTAGATAGAATGGGCACTTTAGAGCACATAGGAGCACTCAGGAGCCAATGTGTTTTTGTTTGGTGTGCTGTTGCTATATATATTGCTTGCTTGTGTGCTTAACAGAGGATTTTGGGATGCTTTAGCATTGCCATATCCACCTAGGCTACTATAGCTAGTTGTTTAGTTTCATATCCCTTGATGCATTTAGTTGGGGACATTTCTAAATTCTTACCTATTGCTTTTCTTCAGATGGTGAGGACTCGCAACCAGAGGGATGACAATGACGAAGAGGAGAACCATGGAGTACCCCAGAACAACAATGGACAAGGACCTGCTCATGGAGCTATGAGTATCGAGCAGCTATTGGCTATGCAACACCAGCTCATGCAGACCATGATACAAACTATGGGACAGCTGTAAGCTGGCAATATCAACAATCAGCCCCACATGCCTCCACCGCTACCCCCACCTCCTCATAACTGGTTGGGAGAGTTTATGAGGACTAGGCCGCCGACCTTTGCTCAAGCTGCTGACCCTTTGGATGCGGATGATTGGCTCAAGTCTGTGGAGAAGAAGCTTAATATAGTCTAACGCAGCGACCGGGAGAAGGTTCTATTTGCATCTCATCAACTAGTTGGAGCAACTGCGGATTGGTGGGATTCTTATTGTAATGCTCATGAGAACCAAGAGAGGATCACTTGGGCCGAATTCAAGGAGAGTTTCCATTTCCATTATGTGCCCGAGGGTGTTAGGATTTTTAAGAGGCAAGAATTTGAGAACTTGAGGCAAGGAAGATCGAGTGTGGGTGAATATCTCAACGAATTCACTCAACTCTCAAGGTATGCACCTGAGGATGTGAGCTGGGACAGCCGAAGACAATACTTGTTCATGAGGGGCTTGAACAATGAGATCCAAGTGCAATTGCTCAACTGTGATTATGCCAATTTTCATAAGCTTGTGGACAAATCAATTGTGGTTGAGAACAAGATTCGTGAGATGGAGCAAGAAAACAAGAGGAAGGTGCCATACCAAGGACAACAACAAGGAAGTAATGTGCACCCACGCTTTGCACCGCCAAATGCGCCTTACTTCAGCTCTTTTGCGCCTACTCATCGCCCTGGATTTTCACCGCGCGCAACTTAGTTTGTGCAGCAGCGCCCTGTTATGCAAGCACCTAGGCCTCCGATGCCTTTTGCACCTCGTGCCAACTATCCTGGTGCCAATGCTCAAAACCAAGCTCGTCCCAATAATTCTGGTGGAGTAAAGAAGTGCTATACTTGTGGAGAAGCTGGACACTTTGCACATCAATGTCCTAAGTCAGGACTTGGTCAAGGAAGCAATGCGTCGAGGCAAAACCCAAGACCCAATGGAGGACAACCGCAAGGAAGCCATGGACAGCATAATTTTGCTCGTGGCAACGTGAACCATGTCTCAACGGAGGATGCCCAATAGGCGGATGACGTGGTCATTGGTATGTTTCTCGCCAACTCCAACCCTGCGACTATGTTATTTGATTCTGGAGCATCACATTCATTCATTGCATCGAAGTATGTTGCCAAGTATAGTTTTCCTATCTCTCATATGAAGTTTACTCTGTTGGTTAAGTCTCCTGATGAGAGATGAGGACAAATATAGTTTGTCCAAAAGTAAGCCTTAGAATAAGGGGAGTAGACTTCTTCGCCAACCTCATTGTTTTGGATTATCAAGGATTGGACATTATACTTGGTATGGAATGGTTGGGGAAGCACAATGGAGTTATTGAGTGTGCCATGAATATGGTGAAGTTGACCAATGAAGAAGGGATCACCGTAGAATTTGAAGCATCTCAAACCGCACCAAAGCAATTGGAGCTGAATCATATGGACGGTGCCGCAATTGAAGAGATTTCGGTGGTGTGTGAATTTGGATGTTTTTTTTGGAAGAGTCGCCAAGTATGCCACCTGATCGAGACATTGAGTTTGTTATTGATTTAATACCTGGAACTGCACCTATAGCTAAGAGGCCATATAGGATGCCTCCTATGGAATTAGCGGAGCTCAAGTAGCAAGTTCAAGATCAACTAGAGAAATGTTTTATTCGCCCTAGTTCTTCACCTTGGGGAATGCCTGTGCTGTTTGTGGACAAGAAGGATGGAACCCAAAGGATGTGTGTAGATTACCGAGCTCTCAACGAGGTGAAAAACAAGAACAAGTACACCTTGCCACGCATAGAAGACTTGTTTGATCAGATGAAGGGTGCTTGTGTCTTCTCTAAGATTGATTTGAGGTCAGAATATTTTCAAATGAAGATTAGACCATTGGACATACCCAAGACAGCTTTTAGGATGCGGTATGGATCTTATGAGTATACTGTGATGTCTTTTGGATTGACAAATGCGCCTGCCTACTTTATGTACCTCATGAATAAGGTCTTCATGGAGTACTTGGATAGGTTCGTTGTGATGTTTATTGATGACATTATGATCTACTCGAAGGATGAGAAGGAACATGAGGAACACTTGAGGCTTACGTTGCAGAAATTGAGGAAGCATCAATTGTATGCCAAGTTCAACAAGTGTCAGTTTTGGTTGAGAGAGGTGTCATTTTTGGGTCATATCATCTCAGGAGGAGTATCGGTTGACCCCGGAAAAGTGAGGGACGTGTTGAAGTGGGAACCCCCGCAAAATGTAAAGGAAATCCGGAGTTTTCTTGGGATGGTTGGATATTACCGTCGATTCAACAAGGACTTTTCCAAGATAGCCAAGCCAATGACGGAATTGCTAATGATGGGAAAGGCTTTCCAATGGAGTCAAGCTTGTCAAGAAAGTTTTGAGGAGTTGAAGAAGAGGTTGACAACAACCCCAGTTTTGGTACTGCCGGATGTGCGCAAGAGTTTTGATATTTATTGCGATGCGTCGAGACAAGGACTTGGATGTGTATTGATGCAAGAAGGTCAAGTGGTCGCCTATGCGTCAAGACAATTGAAGAAACATGAGCAAAATTACCCAACACATGATTTAGAACTTGCAGCCGTGGTACATGCATTGAAGATTTGGAGACACTATATTCTTGGACATAGGTGTGAAATTTATATGGATCACAAGAGTTTTAAGTATATTTTCACACAAACGGATCTGAATTTGAGGCAACGGAGATGTTTGAGCTCATCAAAGATTATGATTTGGGGATCAACTATCACCCGAGAAAAGCCAATGTAGTGGCCGATGCTTTGAGTAGAAAAGGAGTAAGTCATCAACTCACAGTTCGAGAGTTACCATCCGAGTTATGTAAGGAGTTTGAACGATTGAACCTTGTATTTGTAAATGAGATGGAGATGATGGAGTTAAACCCAACATTGGAGCAAGAAATTCAGGAAGGTCAAACTAAGGATGAGGAAATTCAAGAAATCAAGGAAAGGGCCCAAGAGGGGAGAGAATTCAGATTTGATGAGGATGAACATGGTACCTTATGGCTGGGAAAGAGGATCGTCGTGTCTAATGTGGAGCATATTCGGGAGACAATATTAAAAGAGGCACATGACTCACCATACTCAATTCATCCTGGTTGTACGAAGATGTACAAAGACTTGAAGACGTGTTATTGGTGGGCTAGCATGAAGAAGGATATAGCTGAATACGTTGCATTGTGTGATGTGTGCCGACGAGTCAAGGCAGAACATCAAAGGCCAGCCGGATTAATGCAACCATTGAAGATTACAGAATGGAAGTGGGAAGAGATCGGTATGGACTTCATAGTTGGTTTACCACATACTCAGTCCGGTTACGACTCAATTTGGGTAATTGTGGACCGGTTAACTAAGTCAGCCCACTTTATTCCCGTCAAGACCACCTATAATGGAGAGAAATTGGTGGAACTGTATATGGGAAGAATAGTATGTTTGCATGGAGTTCCGAAGAAGATAGTCCTGGATAGAGGTTCACAATTCACTTCTAGGTTTTGGCAAAAATTGCATAAAGCTTTGGGAACAAGGTTGAATTTTAGTTCAGCATATCACCCTCAAACGGATGGACAAACTGAGAGGACCAATTAGATTTTGGAAGACATGTTAAGAGCTTGTGCTTTAAAGCATGGGAAAAGTTGGGACAAGAGCTTGCCATATGCAGAATTTTCATACAACAATAGTTACCAAGCAAGTTTGAAAATGTCACCTTATGAAGCACTATACGGAAGGAAGTGTAGGACACCTTTGTTCTGGAATGAAGCAGGAGAAACTCAAGTATTTGGTCTGGATGTGTTGCAAGAAGCCGAAAAACAAGTCCAAATAATTCGTGAAAACCTGAGGGCTGCCCAATCAAGACAAAAAGGCTATGCAGACAATAAGAGAAGGAAATTAGCCTTCGAAATGGGAGACTGCATTTACCTTAAGGTGTCACCAATGAGAGGTCATAAGATGTTTAACATAAGAGGCAAGCTAGCACCTCGCTATATCGGGCCATTCAAGATCTTGGACAAAAGAGGAGAAGTAGCGTATAAGTTGGAGATGCCAGCTCATCTATCGGATGTCCATGATGTCTTTCATGTTTCTCAGCTCAAGAAGTGCTTGAGAGTACCGGAAAAACAAGTGCCCATGGAAGAATTGGAGCTAGAGGAAGATTTGACTTATGCCGAGTGATGAGGACATCACAACAGCGGAGACGCGCATTGAACTCCTAGGACCAATCACAAGAGCACGGGCACGGTTATTAAATCAGCAGGTGAATTCGTTCTTAACTTCTTTTGCATCTGAGTTTGAGAATAGATTGCTATGTGATGATTTAATTGTTATTAGGAATAATGGAGAAGATCAACAAGTGAAGGAAGGAGGCCTTGGGAGCATGGACAACTACCTGGGACGTCCACAAGTAGATGTAAATAGTTTACAACTCGGACTCGAGTTCAACTCGGAGTCCAGGAGCAGTCCACCTTAAAACAGACGCCCAGGAGGCATACGGACTCCGTTTTCGACGTTCTACATATGCACGGAAAGAGGAGAAGATAAACTTTCCAATGGTTCTGGTTCCACCTCAAAATTCCTCCGGAGTCATTGGGAATCGTCGAAACAAGTCGAGTCCATATTTCTGTCCGGTGCTGCGCCACCGAATCGGGCCTTTGGGCCTTGTATCCCGTAAGAGTCCATTAGGGACGCGTCTAATCGTGTTTTGGTCGAACCCTAGCCTATAAATACTGGAGCCGCCGGTCATATTCGGTGGGTTTTGCTTAGATCAATAAAATCGCCGTTCTACGGTTTGTGAGACCCCAATTTCGCGATTTCCGATCGTGTCTTCTACGTTCTTGCTCGTGTTCTCGATTGCACTTGCAGGGATTAGCCTTCTTGGCGAGGTCAAGCGTTTGCAGCACGGTTGATAACCAACGGAGCCGTGGTGTAGTGATTGCAGGGGTACTCGAACCGCTCGAGTGCCGCGGATCATCAACGTCGAGTTCTCCACCCCAATCGACATACCTTTTGGAAGATCGGGCCTAAACCTACTTATCAATTGGTATTCCACTTATGATAAGGAATTGTATGCCTTAGTCCGTGTATTACAAACTTGGCAACATTATCTTTAATCTAAGGAGTTTGTCATACATTCCGATCATGAATCATTGAAGTATCTTAAGTGTCAAACCAATCTGAATAAATGACATGCTAAATGGATTGAGTTCATAGAGTCGTTTCCATACATCATTAAGCATAAGAAAGGGAAGGAAAATATCATTGCCGATGCATTATCTAGGCGTTATACCATGCTGTCCCAACATGATCATAAAATCTTTGGTTTGGAAACAATTAAAGCATTATATCCTACTGATTTGGACTTCAAAGTTGCTTTTGAAAATTGTAGAGAAGGAAGAACTTGGAATAAATATGTGCTGCGAGAGGGTCTCCTCTATCGTGCTAACAAGCTATGCGTTCCAGCTAGCTCCGTTCGTCTATTGCTTTTGCAGGAAGCACATGGAGGAGGTTTGATGGGACATTTTGGAGTGAAGAAAACTGAAGACGTGCTGTCCACACACTTCTTTTGTCCAAAGATGAGGCGTGATGTCGAGCGCTACGTGTCACGATGCACTACTTGCAATAAAGCTAAGTCTCGCCTTAACCCACATGGTCTTTATATGCCTCTTCCTGTTCCTAGTGTACCTTGGGAGGATATTTCTATGGACTTTGTTTTGGGATTTCCTAGGACTAAGAGGGGGAGAGATAGTATTTTTGTAGTTGTTGATCGTTTTTCCAAAATGGCACACTTTATACCTTGTCATAAGAATGATAATGCCTCACATATTGCTGATTTATTTATGATGGAAATTGTTCGTTTACATGGTGTGCCAAATACCATTGTTTCTGATCCTGATGCAAAATTTTTAAGTCATTTTTGGAGAACTTTGTGGTATAAATTGGGAACCAAGTTGCTGTTTTCAACTACATGTCACCCACAAACGGATGGACAGACCGAGGTAGTTAATCGTACTTTATCCACTATGTTACGGGCTGTCTTGAAAACAAATTTGAAGTTGTGGGAGGAGTGTTTACCACATATAGAATTTGCTTACAACAGATCCGTTCACTCCACGACAAAGGTAAGTCCATTCCAGGTAGTGTATGGTTTCAATCCCCATGCTCCTATTGATTTACTACCTTTGCCTCCTTCTGAAACTATAAATTTGGATGCTACACAACGATCTGAATTCATTCTTAAGATGCATGAAACTACAAAGAAAAATATTGAAATGATGAATGAGAAGTATAGGATTGCAGGTAGTAAAGGTAGAAAAGAAGTAAAACTTGAACCGGGCGATTTGGTGTGGTTACATTTGAGAAAAGAGCGATTTCCCGACTTGAGAAAATCTAAACTTATGCCACGAGCTGCTGGTCCTTTTAAGATCGTTGAAAAGATTAATGATAATGCATATAAGCTTGAATTGCCTCCCGATTTTGGGGTTAGTCCTACATTTAACATTTCAGATTTGCGACCGTACTTGGGAGAAGAAGATGAACTTGAGTCGAGGACGACTCCAATTCAAGAGGGGGAGAATGATGAGGACATCACAACAGCGGAGACGCGCATTGAACTGCAAGGACCAATCACAAGAGCACGGGCACGGTTATTAAATCAGCAGGTGAATCCGTTCTTAACTTCTTTTGCATCTGAGTTTGAGAATAGATTGCTATGTGATGATTTAATTGTTATTAGGAATAATGGAGAAGATCAACAAGTGAAGGAAGGAGGCCTTGGGAGCGTGGACAACCACCTGGGACGTCCACAAGTAGATGAAAATAGTTTACAACTCGGACTCGAGTTCAACTCGGAGTCCAGGAGCAGTCCACCTTAAAACAGACGCCCAGGAGGCATACGGACTCCGTTTTCGACGTTCTACATATGCACGGAAAGAGGAGAAGATAAAATTTCCAATGGTTCTCGTCCCACCTCAAAATTCCTCCGGAGTCATTGGGAATCGTCGAAACAAGTCGAGTCCATATTTCTGTCCGGTGCTGCGCCACCGAATCGGGCCTTTGGGCCTTGTATCCCGTAAGAGTCCATTAGGGACGCGTCTAATCGTGTTTTGGTCGAATCCTAGCCTATAAATACTGCAGCCGCCGGTCATATTCGGTGGGTTTTGCTTAGATCAATAAAATCGCCGTTCTACGGTTTGTGAGACCCCAATTTCGCGATTTTCGATCGTGTCTTCTACGTTCTTGCTCGTGTTCTCGATTGCACTTGCAGGGATTAGCCTTCTTGGCGAGGTCAAGCGTGTGCAGCACGGTTGATAACCAACGGAGCCGTGGTGTAGTGATTGCAGGGGTACTCGAACCGCTCGAGTGCTGCGGATCATCAACGTCGAGTTCTCCACCCCAATCGACATACCTTTCGGAAGATCGGGCCTAAACCTACTTATCACCGAGCAACCGGTCAAAATCTTGGAAACCAAGGAGAGGGTCACAAGGAACAAGGTTATTAGATCGTGTAAAGTTCAATGGAAGCACCACACAACAAAAGAAGCAACGTGGGATTTGGAGGATGATATCAAGAAGGAATTTCCCTATCTCTTCTATTCCGCGTCGAATCTTAAGGGCAAGATTCATTTTAAGGGGGGTAGGTTTGTAACACCCTCATTTTCATGCATCATGCCCTACATACATTCATATACATGTTTAACATTAACCCACATAATGAGGAACAAGTTTGAAATTGATTTGGAACAAAAAAGCACTTAAAATGCTGAAAAGTGTAGACTAGTCCGATTTTGGTGAGGACTAGTCCGATTTCTCTCTGACTTGAAACGGACTTGTCCGTTTTTGCTGTGGACTAGTCCGATTTTGCCTCTGGACACTTTTGGACTTGTCCGATTTTGTGTGGACTAGTCCGATATTCCAAGAATCCTTGAAAATTTGCTAAGTCCCTCGACTTGTGCGGACTAGTCCAGTGTTCCAACGGACTTGTCCGTTTTCCTATCTGACTAAAGTCAGACTTGTCTGATTTTTGGCCAGACTTGTCCGATTTCTTTCTGACTAACTTCGGACTAGTCCGATCCTTGTCGGACTTGTCTGATATTTTGCGACTCTGAGTTGATCTTTTGTTTTACGACTTGTTTCTTGGGTTTCATGTTAAGTGGGCCTAGGGATGTCGTGCATAACTCTTTTAGAGCCCACGTGGGACTCTAAACCGGCCTCTACTCCTCCCAAACTCGAAATCCGTCTAACCCTAGCCTCCACCTCTATATAAACAACCCCACCCCTTAGCCTGACATCTATTTGCCATTTTTCCACCCCACCCAAACCCTAGTTCGTGGAGAGCCACCATCAAGGAGGGAGGAGGAGATCCCAAGCAAGAAGAAGATCTTTACGAAACAGGATCAAGATGTCCATCATGTTTTGTTCTTCATCACCAAATCACCTCCAAGTTCATCATCATCCCTAGATCATCAAGATCCAAGTGCTACCTCCAAGTTTCTCGATTCATTGGAGTCCTAAAGACCTGGTAGACCTTCTATTTCCTTTTCCTTACGTGAATTCGACCCCAATCCAAATTCACATCAATCTAGAAAACCCTAATCTGCTGATCTCGCAAAGTGCGGACTTGTCCGGTCCCTAGCGGACTAGTCTGATTTTCCTAGTTAAATTGTGTTGAATTAATTCTAAAATTTGATCTAATCACATCCAAACCTGTATAAACTTGTTAAAATCTATTAGAACTAGATAGTGATCATTTAAAAGCAATCTATTAACAAGTCCTACCTTGCATTTGCATCAATCATGCATATCATGTCATATTGAGTAATATTTGTGCACTCTTTGATTGTGTTTCTTGTCTTGTATGATTGTTGTGCGGATTAGACGGATTTGCACTAGAGAGTGCCGCAAAGGATCTCCAGTACCAAGAGTTTGAAGGCTTTGACTTGAATCAATCCCAAGAGCAAGGCAAGTGTCCTTGAAGCATATTGATCCTATTTTGAAATAAATGTTTTGTTTGCAAAACTGCATGCTGTGTCAATTTGATGGGAATCCTATGGTAGGAAGTTTACTAGCTTTGTTTAACCACCCTTGTCACCTGTAATATATGGTAGAGAATCGGGATGTGATTTTTACCTTTTTGCTTTGCTTAATTAATTGGGATGGAAGAACAACTACACTACTTAATTTAATTATGCATTAATGAGATTGTGGTTGACATGAACTGGTTAAATCTGATATGGTAATGGGTGATCTAAGCAAGTCTGGTATGTGGATGGGTTGGACGTATGGTGGATTACTTGCTTTAGATCTAAGGACCAGTTCATGGAGTGACCATCCAGGATTTACAGTGCCACCACAAGGCCAAGTATGGGTGTGGCATAGCTGATTACTTAGGGATTTGCCAGTGCTATTTGGACCATTAAGAATTCTCGGGGAAGGGGTAGTCCGATTGGGTTTGTTGATGATTGGTGGGACTACCCTGGGATCTGAATGGCTTAAGAGGGGGCCCTTGGTTGAAGATGTGCTCAGTTGGAGACATCGCCACTGGTGAAACCTCAGTGGGGTCTAAATAGGCTAGTAATAGCTTTGTAAAGGCTATTTTGTGATCTCTTGGCCACACACCTAAAGAAGTGTGAGATGGCATAATTGAGATTCTATAGTCATCGAAAGGTGATGAAATCACAAACACGTGGATAAAGCGGTACAACCTCTGCAGAGTGTGTCTAAAACTATCATGATAGCCATGCTCCCGGTTATGAGCAACCTGGACCCTCACATGATTAGAGAGAACTCAATATTGGGATGGTATTTGGGATGGTTATGAATTGAATTCTGGTATTGAATATGGATATTGGTATATGATGATGGATATGGAATATGGACTGGTATTATGATAACTACATGGTTTATGAAGGGTTTACTTCACATACATATAATATATCGCTTATCAAATGTTTTACTGTACTTTTTAGCACTCAACCATTATTATATTTGTCATTTGCATCAGCCACATGTCATACTTTCCACACTTGCTGAGTACGATATGTACTCACTCTTGCAATACCCCCCCCCCCCCAACAGTTTCAGGTCAGGATTGTGAGTTTAATGGTGATAATGCGGAGTTCTAGGCCGTGTCTATCTTTAGCTTTGCCTGTGGTGTTGATTGGAGCTGCGCTACCCTATCGCTTATGCTTCCTAGCTGTTTAGTTTGCTTATTTAGTTTATTTCTGCTGCATTAGTTGAACTTGTTATTAGTATTCATTAGAACTTGTATTCGAGGATAATATGGTTTGTGTAATAAAATTTGGTTAATTAATATTGTTCTGTGGTAATTTTTTGTATACTCTTTTGTGATGCACTCGTGTATGTGCGTTGAACGTCCTGGGCACACATATGCGTTCACTTGGTTCATTTTTCAGAACCGGGTGTCACAGGGACCCCCGACCTCCTCAATTCCACTCAAGCCCTCTCTCTCCTCCAAACGCGAAAACCGCACCACAAATCAGCGATTTTTGATTCCTTCCACTAAAACTTGATTCCAATCCGTGGCTTGAAGCCCCAAAGTGCGTGAGAACTCTTCCCAAGCATCCTAGGCCGATTCTTCATCCACATTGCATCATTTTGAAGATTTGAAGAGGTATTCTTAACCTATCTCTAAATCCTTCAAAATTCAATTCTCTTAGGTCTTTTGATAGAAACTTCTTCACAAAAGTTGTTCTCTATGTCATTGTTATCCTATCCTTGGAATATTGTGGCCAAATCTGTAGTTTTTGCAAAAATCCTCAAGATTAGGGTTCTTGCTGTGTGAACCGGACTAGTCCGGCCACAGGGCGGACAAGTCCAGCTCGTGCAGACTAGTCTGGACCTTGCGCGGACAAGTACGGATTCTACAGCAAAAACCCTAACCTTGATCGATTTTGTAAATTCTAACACAATGTTCCACTTCCTTGGACTCATATACTCTCTTTTACATCACTTCTCAGGGACAATGTAGGATTCCGACTACTCACCTGTATCCAATCCCGAGGCTGAGGCAGGAAGGCAAGAAATCCATCGTCGGGCTCGAGAGGAGTGAGAGCTTGCTATAGCTCTCCTCGAATCAAGGTCTGAAGCATGGAATGCAAAGAAGAAGCAAAGAGAGGCACACAACTCAGCTGCTGTAGAGATTGCCCCAAGGAAGAAGAGACTTGTGACCATGGGCGAGAAAGCAAGGACACAAGAGACTAGGAGTTCCAAGGACAAGGGCAAAGCACTAGTCGATGAGGCACCAAAGAAGAGAGCAACCACTATCAAGAAGCCAGCCAGCAAAGCAAAGAAGACATCCTCTCAATCCATTGGTCCTTTGAGGATGTCCTCACCTGCAAGGAACCCCAATCGCCAAGCTATTGTTGAAGCCAACATATTCAAAGGCAAAGGGGCCGAGAAGGCTAGAAGACTCAGAATGGTCAATGTGTATCAATGTGAGAAGAGAACCGCAAATCCTCGCTTTTGGTGTGACTTCCACTATGACTATTACCGGACCGTCTACATGTCAAAACAGACTCCAGTAACGGATGCCCAATGGATTGATTGGGACTACATGGCACAAAAGAATCATGCTGCATTCAATGTTGGGATTGAAGCCATAGAGCGCCATGGACTGAAGAAACTCATGGCATTCAACTATGACTGGAATGTTGAAGTTATTGTGCAATTCTACTCAACTGTCTACTTTCACACCGATGCAGATCGGAGAATCACTTGGATGACTCATGGAGAGAAATACACTATCTATTATTGGGAGTTTGCTTAGATTCTTGACTTGAAAGATCAACTTGAGAATGATATCATCATCTCCAACCTCAAAGCAGTTGATGGAGATGTCTTGGATTACATGTATCCAAGTCATGCAGTTTATGAGGTAGGACACATTCATAACATCAAGCCTTTTTACAGTGTTCTCAACCGTGTGCTCAGGAAGACAATTGCCCCCAAAGATGGAGATGTGGGCATCATTCAAGGAAATTTGAGTCATTTGATGGTGCTTATTTATGGAGATGTCCGATTCAATGTGGTGGACTATATCTTTGATGACACCTTCAACATGTCTCACACACCCAATCGATCATGTGGCTATGTACCTTACATTATGTTCTTGATCGAGAAGGTGTCCGGACTGAATTTCAAGAAGGACATGACTCATAGGAGACTTCATCCTCAGATTCCTCCCTTGGAGCCTATTGCACCAAGAAGGAAGAATGCAGATCCTCCTGCCTCATCCTCTCATCCCTTGGCTTCTCCACCTCCTCCTCCTCCATCACAATCCGGAAGTGGCTTCTTCAAGTGCTTCAAGGCCATTTTCGCCTCTTGCCAGAAGGTGGAAATTCGGCAACATTGCATGGAGCGTCACCAATAGAAGTATCTCAAGGCGATGTGCAACAAGATCGAAGTTCCCATGTCTCCCGCTGCAGAGAGTGATGGAGAGATGACTCCATTCCTTGAGTTCACCGCCGAAGAACTCGCTCAATTTGGTGATGTTAGCTCCTCCACGGTGGCACCCTCCGAAGAAGAAGGTGATGATGAAAACGCCAAAGATCTGGAGGCAACAAAGAGCGACGGTGAGCGGCAACACAGAGACGATGACGACGACGATGATGAAGAGTATATCTTAGGGCTCTCCTCCTCTCTTTTCCTTTTTGGTGTCTTGATGCCAAAGGGGGAGAGATTGGTAAGGGGTAATTAGAGTTTTAATAGTCGTTGTCTCTTTTGATCCTATAATGGACTTCTATAACGTTTTAAAACTATCGCATTTCAATTTGTGTAAGACATAATCTCTTATGGGTCGTGTGCACTTTGCAATGCTTAATTATGATGTGATGCTTGGAATAACTTATTTATCACTCATATTCATTGTCTTATCACAATTATGAACACATCACTTAGGCACCCCACCATAACATGTACATGTATGATAACTCTCTCAATTTCTTTATTATTAATGCATACATTGAGGGGAGTTACTTATACACATACATTTTATGAAAACCAATTATTATCCTTTTTGTTGAAGCTTAATGTGTTGTCATCAATCACCAAGAAGGGGGAGATCGAAAGTGCATCTAGGCATCCCCGTGGGTTTTGGATGATTGATGATGACAATTAAGAGACTAATGAGCTGAGTAGGTCTTAAGTATAGGTGTGATGATTGAAATGAGACAAAATCTCTCGAATAGGAAAAGGTTGAAACGGGCGTCGAAGACTCAAGCATAGAAATCAGGATTTCTGTTGTGTTGAGTTTAACTAGCTGTATCAAGTTTGACGGTGTGTGTATCATGTGCACTAAGATCATCAAAGAGGTCTCAATGTGGTGGTTTAGAGAAATACCTATGTGAGATGCCTTAGAGAGAGAAAAATCCCCAGGGACCGGACTTGTCTAGGCGTCAGGCCGGACTAGTCTGGACGACCAGAGTAGTCCATTTTGAGATGGACTAAAGGTCTCTGTTGAAGTTCGGACTTGTCCGTATGGGTACGGACTAGTCCGTTCTTCCTTGGTGAGCGTCTGTAGAGCTAAGTCCTAGGAGGTCAGACTTGTCCACCCAGTGGCTGGACTAGTTTGGACACCCTAGAGTAGTCCGTTTTGGACGAACCAAATATTTCTATCTGAGTTCGGATTTGTCCGTTTTGGTACGGACTAGTCCGTTTAAGCCTTAGTGTGAGATCTTGAAGCCAAGTCCTGGTAGGCCGGACTTGTCCGCCCTAGGGGCCGGACTAGCTCGGGCTCTCCTAGAGTAGTCCGTTTTCAGTCGGACTAAAATGTTCTGTCCGACTTCGTACTAGTCCATTTTGGGCCAAACTAGTCCGGGTTTCCAGTGACTGTTTGAAATTCAAACATTTGGCGGGGACGTCACCAGTTTTGTCGACCGTTGATGTCGAATTTTCGGTTGTCCCAAAAGGCCGTACTAGTTCATGGTACAGGGCCGGACTAGTCCAGGGTTGTGCGGATGGCAACGGTTAGTTGCCGGGACCCCTATACAAAGGGGACCCCTGGCCCCTATTTGATAGGTCTTGAACCCTAGCGCCACCACAACAGTCTTTGAGCCTTCCAAAACCTTCTACTCGTCCTACTTGCCCTCTAAGACCAAATCTTGAAAATATTAGGGTTTGGGAAGGAGAGTGAAGGAAGATCATCATGCTTTGGCTCTCGGTTTGATCTCTTGCACTTGGTGTTGCATTTTGTGGCTTCTGTAAGTTGAACTTCAACTTCAGTCCTAACACCATAGGCACTGCACAGAGGTTGCAATCTTGGAAGTCCACCCTGGATACAAGCTTCAAAGCGTTTGATGCTTATCCCAACCACTATCTGTCATGTGTAAGGTCTGAGATAGTAAAAAAGTAATCACCCATCACTCATCTTGAACCTCTTCATCATCTCCTATTTGAATTCATGATGGTGCCACTCTCTGTAATGACAAGATTGTCAACGAACATACCAACAATGTGCTTCCCCGCACCATCCCTATAAAAACAAATGAGTAAAATGCATCAATGGTCCCTGAACTTGTCTGGGTGTGTCATCTAGGTCCACGAACTTTTAAAGTGCATATTTAGGTTCATAAACTTGTTAAAGTGTGTCATATGGGTTCAAAATACCGAAAATACCCTTATATCTATTAACATAACTAATACTTGAGCATTATTTTTCATATTTCTTCTCTCCCCAAATCACCTTTGTTAGCCTCCAATATGAATTATGGTAACAATATTGATTTTAGAAAAGAACAAATATAAAAAATAATGCTGAAGTATAAGTTATGTTAATAAACCTAGGGGTATTTTCGATATTTTAGACCTAGATGACACACTTTAACAAGTTTATGGATCTAAATATGCACATTAAAAGTTCGTGGACCTAGATGACACAGCCAGACAAGTTCATGTACCATTGATGCACTTTACTCAAAACAAATTTTGCACTCGCTTGAACTCTGCTAGAAACCAAACGACAATATATAATTGTTAGGCTTAGCACTCCAGGTCCTAGGTGCCCCACGAAGTCTGTATAAATTCTTCTTAAGCCGCAACATCTTAAGTCTGTACAAACTAGAAGTTTGTTAAACATGCACTTCCTGCAACAAATCACCATTAAGGAATGCACTTTGCACATCCATATGGTGGAGCTCCTATATCATGTGCACAAACAACAAACAAAAGTAATCAAACTGGTTTGTGTCAAGCAAAGGAAGCAATACCTCATCAAAATCTATTTCCTACACTAGACATAACCTTCACCATCAAGTGTGTCATATGCTTGATGATATAATCATGTTTGTTGTCTTGAACTTGAACACCCACTTCAAAACAACGGGTTTATGTCCAATTGGAAGGTCAATCAACTTAGTGTTGCTCGGTCTTGGTGTGTCGGTGTAATGTGAAAGATGGTTCCATTTCCTGTCACTAAAAAGTTCAATGTGTTGTGTGTCTCTTCTTTTGAGGTGTAGCCCAAGAGAAAGATGTGGAGTAGAGGATTAAACCCCACAAAGGTAGGCGGGAGCGTGCATGACCCGACCAGGTCGTGGTAACCATCCAGAAACAATGACCAGCTTAGAAGATCTGGACTGGACCAGTTACCCAAGCAGATCGGGGATGGGAGGATCTGAGCTAGAATCACCTTTTACCTGGACACGTCGAAGACTATCTAAATGTGGAAGCCTTCAAACTCCACTGGATGGATAGACGTCTGATGAGATGGGAGAGTAAATAATTTTGTGTACTCGACTGATAGTTGAGGCGACCAATGAAGATACAATTTACATCTATTGCGACCAGGTGTGCACAACTGTTAAAGCATATCGTGCTCACGTCAGGCGGCACACAACAACATGGAGTCAAATCAAAGGAACCACCTTGACCATGTCTGGCTGTGAGCCCTGGATATGGGCGAGATTCTCCAGTGCATATATTTTGGCAACGCCCATGGTGATAAAGGAGGGTGGCCCCCAAAATGGACCTCTCGACCCATCCTTGTGGCAGCTTGTCAGCATTTGAAAACCAACTAGTACAGATTTTGCCGTGCACCTTCCTCGAGGTGGCCTAGCTACTTAAGGGGTTTATACTGGTTCATGCATCAAGCCCTACGTAGAGTTAGATGTTCTTCTCTCTTTGTTCACAATTGGGGGGCTGTTTTACAAGGGAGCGATGCCCCAAAGCTAGATGAGGTGAGCGATGCCTTTCTAGGTGTTGGTGTCTCTAATGCGGACCTCTCTCTCTATGGGTGGCCTTCGGAGTCTTTTATAGGTAGCTCGATTCTATGCTCTATCTACTTCCCATCTACCTCCGGCTATCCTCATAAATGGGGCAGGGTTACCTCGTTTCCTACATCCTTTGCGTTCCTAGAGGCGGGGTCAAACTCTGGTAGTCACTACTATGCTTGCCTTCGTCCTGTCACTCCTTATCCCTTGTTAGCACATGGTGGCAAAGCCATCCTTCATCTATGACGGATGGGATGTGTCAGGAGAAATGTCAACAGGGCCATCAACAGGGCCTGGGGTGCGGCTCCTTCTATGGTTCGATAGCCCGTGTATCGACCTTGTGGGTCGGCGCTGCCCGCTCGTGTCCTGCCGCTCCTTACCTTATACTTGTGTGAGATGGCAGAGACCGCTCTGCCATCTTGTTGGACGGGACTTGTTGCGGGGAGCGACAGTGAGGCTCGTGGGGTGGCCCCTAGCTCGGGCTTGCATAACCCGATCCTGACCCCGATGGTCAGGACTTGAGCTCCCTATCACCGACCCTGGCGATCAATTCCAAGTCAACTTTTTTGCATGCCTTTTTTTAGCCGGGTTACGAAACTCCGTCGGTAGCGCCCTCTTCTGGCCAAGCGCTCACTCGATCGGAGGCTGATGCATGATGATTCACTGCTCGAGGCATCGAGTGGTTAGCTTTGATCGCGGGTCCTTCAAACACACTTGTTATATCGCTCGCTGGGGGTTTACTTCATGCCACATCCGTGAGCCGTTCGTGGCTCGGAGGGGATGAGCCTGGGGGACTTACCTCAATGGTTGAGTTCTCGGTCTCGCTTGAGCTACCTATCGGGAGAATCTTAGTGAAACTCGGTCGCCCTAATTTGTGAGGAAGAGCGGAATCCAACATCCAATTTCGAGGGATAGTTGTGGTTGGGGATCAGTTCCCGTGTTTTATTAGATACTGTTCGATTCATTCACACATGTCCCATGCCTTTCGGTGGTCCGAGTGGCTAGCTGCCGACCCTTCAGGGGGCTACATTGGAATCGACCCATGGGACTTGTATATGGAGCATTTGGAGATGTTGAAGGTATCCGCTACCTTCAAAGATGCCCTGTGTGGGGCCATCTCACGGTCGCCCATCTCTCGCTCTGGTTTCTGTCCTGGGTAGTCACGAAATCCTATGGGCCGACCTTCGAATCTGAAACTTGAGATCAGGTAAGTTGTATAAGTCGGGAGCTCATCCTGGCCCGGTAGGCCAACATCGCATTGCTCTTCGTCCGCGAGACATTCGTGGCTCGGAGGGGGTGGTGAGGAATATTCTTTGTGCTCCATCCATGAGTCATTCGTAGCTCAAAGGGGATGAGCTCGTCGGATTTACCTCGGTGGCCGAGTTCCTAAGCCTATTTTGAGCTGTCTATCGAGTGAATATGTGTGAAACTCGGTCGCCCCATTTGGTAAGTACGAGCAGAACCAAACACTCATTTTCAATGGGTAGTTGTTATCGATGCTCGGTGCTCGTATTTCATTACATCTCATTTGGTACTTTCCCACTGGTCTATGTCTTTTGGGGCTTTGGGTTGCTCGATGCTGACCCTTCGGGAGGCTACTTTGGAATAGCCAAATTAGAACTCAGATATGGAGAGTTGTAGATGTCGAAGGTATCTTCTACCCTCAAAGTTTCCCCATGTGGGACCATCTCGCGGTCGGCCATCCCTTCCTCTGGTTCATTCTAGGCGTTCTCAAAACCTTGTGGGCTGTAACACCCTCATTTTCATCCATCATGGATTGCATACATTCTTATACATGTTTAGTATTAAGCAACATAAAAAGAAACAAATTTAAAATGAACTAGAAGCAAAACAACACCTAAAAGTCTGTACAAGTACAGACTTGTCCGGTTTGTACCCCGGACTAGTCCAGTTTCCTCCTCTGATGCCCCTCCGGACTTCTTCGTTTTCACTGCGGACTAGTCCGTTTAAGTCCCTGTTCCATTCCGGACTTGTCCGTGATTGAGTCTGGACAAGTACGATCCTTGGTACGGTTTTCGAATAAGTTGTCAAATCCTCGGACTTGTCCGATCCATGACGGACTTGTCCGTTTTGCTCTCTGGACAAGGCCGGACTTGTCCAAACCTCCTACCGGACTTGTCCGTTTTTGTCTCTGTCTAACATCGGACTAGTCTGACCCCTAGCGGACTTGTTCAGTGTGCCTGACTCAGATTCAATCTTTCCCTCCACGACTTGTTTTCGGGTATTTACCTTAATTGGCCCCAAGAACATCGTGCCTAACCCCTGTGGATCCCATGTGGGATGCCTACACGGGCTCCACTGCCTTGAACATGAAATCCACCAAACCCTACCTCTCCACCTTTATATAAGCAACCCAACACCCCAATTTTTCACCTCTTTTCCACAATTGAAAGAAACCCAAACCCTAGTTTGTGGGAGCCGTCATTAAGAAAAGATCCAGAAGCAAGGAGGGGAGGGACAACATGTAGGAGGATCAATCAAGCAAGATCTTCATCGACTTTTCATTATACATCAACCAATTCACCCTCAACTCCCCATCCACTCTTCATCACCAACCCTAGATCGTCATGATTCAAGTCTTACGTCCAATTCTTGATCCTTGGAGTTCTACACATGTGGTACACCTTCTACTTTCATTTTTCTATGCAAATTAAACCCCAATTCTCGCAGATCACGAAAACCCTAAATTCTAGTTTTGATCAGGGCGGACTAGTCCAGCCTTGGCACCGGACTTGTACGGTATCTGAATATGTTTCAGGCTGAATTAATTCCAATTTGACTCGAATAAATTCCAAACATGTCCAAACTTGTTAAAAACTATTAGAACCAGTTAGTAAACATTAATAGCAACTCATTAACAAGTTTTACCTTACAATTGCATTAATCATGCATGACATGGCATATTCAGTAATATACAAGTATTTATTGATTGTAATGTTTGTTTTGTATGTTCGTTGTGCGAAATAGAAGGTTTCGCTTCAGAGGGTGCTGTCGAGGACCTCCAGCACTAGAATTTTGAAGCCTTTGACCCTAACCAAGTCAAGAGAAAGGCAAGTGTCCTTGAACATATTGATCCTGTTCTTAAATGTTTTGTTTGCAAAATTGCATGCTTGTGTCAAATTGATGAGAAACCCAAAATAGGTGTTTACTAGTCTTGTTTGACCATCCTTGTCGCTTGGGATATTTTGTAGAGAGTCGGGAAGGACTTTTTACCTTTTTGCTTCACTTTAATTAATTGGGATGGGAAAACTACCAAATGGCTTAATTGTGAATTAATGAGGTTATGAATCGTGGAAATTGATGATTATGGTTAACTGGTAAACATGGGACTTGGGAGATCTAAGCAAGCATGGATCGTGGACTGGGTTGGATGTTATGGTGGTTTCGCTTGCTTTAGATCTAAGGACCGGTTCGTGGAGCGACCATCCAGGATTTACAGTGCCACCACAAGGCCAAGTATGGGTGTGGTGTAGCTGAATAATTAGGTGAGCTTATGGTATTGTATGGACCATTGGATGGCGCAATGAATGGGAGTTGAGAAGGGCTACCCTAGGATCCGCAAGGCACATGAGGGGGCTCATGGGTGGGAGAATGAAGATTTAAGCCTGCTGGTAAAACCTTAGTGGGTCCATATATGCTAGTAGTCCCTTTGTAAAAGCTATTTTGTGATCTCTTAGCCACACACCAAAGGAAGTGTGAGACGGCATAAGGGAGGTTCTTAGTCACTCAAAGGTGATGAAATCACAAACATGTGGGTAAAGTGGCACAACCTCTGCAGAGTGTGTCTAAAACTGTCATGATAGCTGTGCTAGCGGTCATTAGCAACCTAGACCCTCACATGATTAGTGGGAAATTTGGTATTTGGGATGGTTTGGTATTGGTTATGGTTATGGATTGAATTGTTATAGATGAATATGGTTATTGAGGAAAGTGAGAATCTGGAGCATGGATGAATAATTAATGCTGGTTCATATTATGATATTTATGTGGGCTATGATGGACTTACTTCACATAGACATAGTAAGATGCTTTTTACCTGTTTTCAAATGTAGTTTCCAGCAATTAGCCATTATTTATTATCAATGCCTTGTTTAAGCTACATGTCATACTTTCCCATGCTTGTTGAGTACGACATGTACTCACTCTTGCAATTCCCCCACCAACAGTTTCAGGTGATGTCTAGGAGTATCGTGATGATAATGCGGAGTACTAGGTTGTGTGCTGCCGTTGACTTGTGTGTGGAGTTGCTTGGAGCCGCGCTACCCTATTTTCTTAGTTTGCTTAGTTGCTTAGCTTCACACTTAGATTATTTCCGCTGCAGTGATAGTCAATATTGATCATTAGATTTGTAATTTGAGGATTATTTGAATATTGTAATACATTACTTATTTAATAATTTGAGCTGTGGTAATTATATGTTTATCATATGTGATGTTGATGTGTATGTGTGAAGCAACACCCTGGGCACACATATATTGCACTTGGTTCGTTTTTCAGAACCGGGTGTCACATGGGCCGACCAAACTGGAAATTTATGTGATCCCATGCATGAGTCGGGAGATCTTACCTTTATTACCTTTTCTCACTGGACCAACATTGCTAAAGGCAAAGCAATGCCCTTGGATTCTTCCTTTGCCTTGGGGTCGTTGTGGCAGAGCACATAACTTCGAGTTGACATGATCTACGAGGAGGAGGAAGGTGAGGTGTGTCGCAGGCGTCTTCAGTCTCCATCAACCTTTATTATGGTGCAGTTCACAAGGAGAATGAGCGACATGTAGTGGATGTCTTTGGTCACTGTAAGCCTTTATGGTGGTGTCGGTTACGAGGCGACATAGTGCGCCACCTCCATCGTTCTTATCCTTCATCTCCCCCAGCAGGGCTATAAATCACCAAGCGTGACGCTCTTCTTCCTCATTGCCTTCGTGGGTCAGAGGTGATGAGCTCGGGGGATTTACTTTGGTAGATGAATTCTCGAGCCCGTTTGAGCTGCCTATGAGGTGAACCCGAGTAAAACCCGATTGCCCCATTTTGTAGGGGCAAGCAGAACCCAACAACCAGTTTTGACGGATAGTTGAGGTCGATGCTTGGTGCTTGTGTTTCATTACATCCCGTGTGGTACATTCACACAGATCCCGAGCCTTTCGAAAGTCTGAGTAGCTCGGTGCCAACCCTTTGGGGTGCTACTCTAGAATCACCAAATTGGGACTCGGATACGGAGCATTGGAGATGTCAAAGGTATCTTCTTACCTTGATGCAGACCCATGTGGGACCATCTCGCAATCGTCAATCCCTCGCTCTGGTTCATTCCGGGCGGTCTAGAAACTCCATGGTCCAAGCTTTGAACTCGAAACTTGATGTGGTCCCGTGCGTGAGTCAGGAGCTCTTACCTATATTACCTTTTCTTAGTGGACAGGCATTGCAAAAGGCAAAGCAGTGCCCCTAGATTCTTCCACTACCCTGGGGTCGTTGTGGCAGAGCGCGTACCTCCGATTTGGCATGAGCTACAAGGAGGAGGAAGGTGAGGTTTGTCACAGGCATCTTTAGTGTCTCTGTCAACCTTTATTATGGTGCGATTCATGAGGAGGTGGAGCGACATGCGGTGGAAGTCCTTGGTTTCTGTATGCCTTTATGGCGGCGTTGGTTATGAGGCGGTGTAGTGTGCCACCTCCACCGTTCTTATCCCCTCGTCTCCCCCAGTGGGGCTATAAATCGCTAAGTGCGACACCCTTCTTCCTCATTTCCTTCGTGGCTCAGAGGAGATGAGCTCGGGGGATTTACCCAGGTGGCTGAATTCCAGAGCCCGTTTTAGCTGACTATCGGTTGAATACGAGTGAAACCTGATCGCCCCATTCTGTAAGGGCGAACAAAACCCGATACGAAGGGTGGTTGTGGTGGGGATTAATGCTTGTGTTTCATTACATCCTGTTTGGTACATTCCCACAGATCCCAACCTTTTGGAGGTCCGGGTGGCTCGATGCCGACCCTTCGGGTGGCTACTATGAAATCGCCAAATTGGGACTCAGATATGAAGCGGTGAAGATGTCAAAGGTATCCACTACCCTCAAAGCTGCCCCATGTGGGACCATCCTGTGGTTGTACATCCCTTGCCTTGGTTTGTTTCGGGTGGTATCGAAACCACGTGGGCCGACCTTCGAACCTGGAACTCAATGTGGCCCTGTGCTTGAGTTGGGAGCTCTTACCTTTATTAACTTTGCTCAATGGACCAGTGTTGCTGAAGGTGAAGCAATGCCCTTGGATTCTTCCTCTGCCTTGGTGCCGTTGTGGCAGAGAACGTACCTTCGAGTCGGCATAAGCTATGAGGAGGAGGAAGGCGATGCTTACTGCAGGCATCTTCAATCTCCGTCAACCTTTATGGCGGCATTGGTTATGAGGCATCATAGTGCGCCACCTCCGCTGTTCTTATCCCTTTGTCTCCTTGGGCGGGGCTATAAATTGCCCTTCTTCCTTATTGTGTTCATCTTTCTCTTGGTTGAGTTCGAGACCTTATTCCTTCCCTTCCTCCCTCTGCCCCTCTCGTGGTCTAGTAGTCTCGATCAATGGCGAGAGTGTGGCCGCCGGGGCTTCATGTCCGTCGGAGTGTTTTTTCGGCAATTCTCCCAATACTACCGTTGGTAGCCTGCGAAGTTTGTAGTTCGGTATTGGGCGCACAGAGATTTAGAACACGGTAGCAAATATACACAAGGATTTACGTGGTTCGGGTCGCCTGAGCATAATACCCTACTCCACGGGGTGTGTAGTTGTTGTATTGAGCGTCTAAGAGTCCAGAGCTTCTAGCTTCGGGCCTTAGAGAGTCCGAGAAGAGAGAGAGAGTTAGAGTCCAACCCTTTGTGTATCATCAACCAGTCCTTTTATAGTACAAGGACTGGTCGTTACACCGTTAGCCTGGCCCGACATGTGGCCCTAGCGGTTACTGATACCTAATACACAATTAATGAGGTTAACTACTCTTAATAGCGTGGTAAAGAGCCTTGACAATGTCGTTACCGGTATTAAGGGCCTTCCGATCGTGTGTCATTTATATGGTATTAATGACACTTAATCGGGTCTTGACGTCTTTGATTGCCCCTTGAAGGTCCGAGCCGTTGGGGGTCCACCAGTCTGATTGCTAAGGTTGAAGGTCCGACGGTTGGACATGTGGCAGCTTTAGAGCTTTCCGTCAGGGACGGGTAGGTCCGGTGTAGATGTACACGTGTCGGTACCAGAGCTTCCCTCTGTGGGGGGTTAGGTCCGGGGGTGCCACACAGGTGTTTCGCCCGGAGCTATCCCATGTGTGGGATGTAGGTCCGGTTGCAGTATACACGTGGCAGCACCGGGACTAACCATAGATGGGAGGCAGGTCCGATCCCGTATGACATGTGGGGCCTTCGCAGGTCTTCAACTCAGACAGGTGAAGTTCCTTTGGTCTTTTTGTAGCCCCAAGGGGTATACGGTACGCAGGGTATCGATAGTGGCCCCCTGGGCTCACCTTTGGGAGAGACCTTTTGGATGAAGTCGTTCTGCCGGAGGTGGGTCCATCCTTCGGTTTTTGAGCCGTGTCTTCAAGGGTCTTCGGATGTGCTGTTGGTGGTAGTTCGCAGTTAAACCAACGTCGTGTGGAATATCAAGGATGCGGTAGGTGAGATCTGAGCGTGCGGATCTCACGCAATTGAAGGTCGCCGATTCTCGATATGAGAACCGTATCGGTTATGCGTGCCCTGTCAGGCCGCCGCCTTCGGGCTTCCCGCCTTTCATGATGACAACCATTTGCCTGGGATAAGGACCTCGACTTGATCGTTGGGGTGGCCTCAGGACCCCTTGTCATTGGCAGGGTGAAGTTTTTGAATTGTATCGTAGGCTCCTTTGCGGTTTCCATCCAAGCGTTGTGGGGGCTTACTTAAGAAGGAAAGCGCGCACCGTTTGGGGATTCTTTACACCTTCATTCGAACTTGTGCTCAAATCCTCCAAACATTTGCTTGCTTTTACTCTCTCGCCACGCTGTGCCGCGATGAAGTTGGGACTCCCCAAGAGCCACATTGGGAGCAATAAGGAGTTTCCAGGGTCTGGACCTATACGGGATGGTCTAGTGACTTCTTCGACAACAACATTCGCTGCAGCGAGCTTCCCTTCGAGAAGAAGCGAGCCGGAGATATAGTGTACTTCCTTGGGTACGCCATGGCGGGTTTGATCCCGCCTTTTTCCACCTTGTTTCTAATGCTGCTAGATTTCTATGGTCTGCAGCTCCATAATCTGGGCCCCCATTCAATCTTGCTGGTGGCAACTTTTGTCCACTTTTGCGAGATGTGGGTGGACGTGCCCCCTTGCGTGGAGTTGTTCTGGACCTTCTTCACTGTCCACCTGACCGGGAAGAGTGATGAGTTCATCGGCTTCTACTACTTCGTGAAGTGGAAAAACTCTCCCCTCAAGTACTTGGGGTCCTTCCCTTCTGGCAAGTGGGACGACTAGAAGAAAGACTGGGTATCACCGTCGAGGGACACGAGAGGTTGGAGCTGCCTGAAGGCCTTCCTCGCGTCGACACCGACACTTGGAGTGACATGCCGGAGCTGTGGAGGGAGTACAAGCCCATCCTGGACAGAATCCAGGAATGTGTCAAAGGTGGGGTGACCCCGCAGATGGTCTTTGGCAACTTCTTGACAAACAGGTGGGCCCCGCTGAGGGCTAGGAGCCGGCCTGCCTGGACCTTCAACAGTGATATGGATACCAACCGCATTGAAGTCGGCTTGGACACCAACTTGGCTGGTGAAGCCTTGAAGACCCATCTCAAGAAGTTCCAGCCTGGGAACATCGGCCCTGGCGACGTGTCTCCACCGGTGGCCTTCCTGCCTCTGAACATGATTCTAGAGGAGTGCAGAGAGCTCTGGAGGAAGATGCCGCTGTTAGATGACTTGGGCCTGGTGGAGATGCGATCAACCTCCAGGGTGGCAATCCCTGGAGCTTCTAAAGGCGGCTCCACTCCCGCCCTAAAGCCAAGAACCGAAGTCGTAGGCAAGGTCAAGGAGTTGGCCGATCCCTCGAGCCGCAAGAGGAAGCTGAAGCATGCCGACGGGAGGTCCGTCAGAACTGCTCCTTCCACGATGGCTCCTTCTCCCCATCGGAGGAGGTCTTTAGTGGAAGCAACTACTCCAGCATCGACATCTCCCCGAGGTGCTAGCTCCGACCATGTGGATCCGGTACCAGGGCCAACTGAAGGCTCCAGGTCCGAATGTCCTTCCCGGTCGAGAGGGGCCTCAACCAAGACGTCGCTGATGGCGGGAAGAAGCTCCAGGGAAACTTCTGGAGCTAGCACGCCAATGGCGATCGGGGCCAGTCCGGAGCATTCGGGGAAGAGGTTCCACGCTAGCTGGAGCGGAAGCCTTCCAAGGTAAATTTTGTTTTTTACCTCAGTTGGTTGTTTTTTGTTGTAACTACGTTTTGAGTGTCTTCGTCCTTCATCCATAGAGTGCCCAAGAAAGGGGCTGAAGCTCTGGTTCCTGCAATAGTAGCTAAAGCTGTGCAGGGGGAGGCTCCGGCTCCAATCCAAGCGCTGCCTCAAGAAGTGGCTGAGGCTGCAACAGCTCCGGCACCGGCTGTCGTGGTCCTGGACCTCGACTCATCCCCAGAAGCTCCTATGGTAGCGCCGGACCACGGGAATGAAGATGTACCAGTGGCAGCTGCCCCAGAGGTTGAAGCTCTAGGTTTGGATGCTAAAATGGTGGACGCTCTGGCCTCAGAGCCGGAGGTAGCTGCGATTCCAACCCCCATAGCCGAATGTTGTTGAAGCCCCGGCGGCAGAGCCAGTGGTTGATGAAGCCCCGGCGATAGAGCCAGGTGTTGATGAAGTTCCAGCGGTAGAGCCAATCGTTGATGAAGTTTCGGCGCCTGAGCCAGTTGTTGCAGAGGTGACGGCGCCCGAGCCCATGATGGTCGAAGCACCACGCCTGAGCTGGCGGCGAAGGAGGCGCCAGCGTTGGAGCCTGAAGTGGCTTCAGCTCCGGCCGAACCTTCAACGCCTACCCCAGAGGTGGTGGTCCTGGAGGTGCCCACGCCTGAGCCAGGGTGCCAAGATGAAGCTACCGGCCCCCATCCTGAGGGACCAGTTGTTGATGACCTGGCGGCGGGACCTTCGGAGCCAAATCCAAAGGTCGGAATTTCTGCTACAGAACCTTCCTCGGCGGCGCACGAGGCTATCCCGGAGGGCGGCGCTAGTGCCATGGAGGCTCAAGGGACACTCTTGTAGAGTGGGACCCAATTTTTGTCACGGAGAACCCGCTGGAGCCAGCAGAGAAGACCCCAGTAGGCCCGGAGCCAATCCCTTGTCGCTGTCTATCAACAACGCCTGCTCCAGTCTTCGTCAGGTCCAGCTGGCTTTTTACCACGACAGCAAGGCCCTCGAGGAGGAGCGCCAAACTCTTAGGAGGTGGCGCAACTGGCTCCAGTTCGAGACCAAGTTGGCGCAGTCGAGGCTGGCTAACGACAAGGAGTGGGTGAAGAAGGAGAAGGTCCGGTTGGAGTACTGGGGCTAGTTGCTGGACGAGAGGGAAAGCATGACGCGATCCCTTGACAACCAGTCCCGGGCCATCTACGAACAGGTCGTAGCTGCTAATAATGCAGCGAGTGATTGCCAGCAGAGGCTCGACGCCATCCACGACAGTCTCGTCAAGCGCTGGGAGGCTCTTGAGGAGCGGGAGAGAAAGCTCGAAAATGAAGAGCAAAAACTCCTAGTGCTGCGGGATGACCTCGTGAAGAGGGAGGAAGAGCTTACACAGAGGCTAACTCTGGGTGACAAGAGTCTCGAGGAGCGCACCAAGAAATTGGCGGAGCGCTGTGAGAAAGAGGAGAAGAAGGCCTGGTAGCGAGGGCAGGACCTCCACAGGAGGGAGAATGACATTGCTGCCAGGGAGAAGAAGGTGCGGGGCCAGGGGAAGGACCTGGTCGACCGCCGGAACAATATCCACCTCCAGGAGGAGGAGCTCGGCAAACTCGAAAGGCAGGTTGCTGAAAAGATTTAGCAGAATGCCAAAGAGGTTGAGCGCCTTGCCCATGAGAATTCTGAGCTTGCGGCGACTAGAAGATCCTTGGAGGAGATGCGAGGCTCAAGGGCTGCGGAGTCCCAACAAGTATGGGACTTCCTGGGCGAAGCCAACGACATGCTGACGCCAATGGGTTTTAGACCCGTGCGTCTGGATGATCCGGAGCCAGAGCTGGACCAGGCGTTGCAGGCGTTGAGTTCGGCAGGCGACAAGCTCACCAAGATGGGCGATGTCATCGCGGACCAACTGGAAACCGAGGGACAATCCCTGGCAATGAACATCACAGAATTCGTGTTGACGTGCTACACAAGCCGGGACCCTCAATCCCCCCTGGACCTGGTGCTTGAAGGCCCCATTGACGGAGAGGGAGAAGCTGCACAAGCCAACGTATCGGAGGTTGCCCAGAAGGTCGCCTCGTTCTTCCATAGGGTCTAGGACTATCTCTTTGTTGCTCCCGCTTGTATCCTATCTTCTTTTTCTCCATATTTTGTAATCTCATGTCTCCAGATGAATGAAATCCAAGTTTTTTTGTGAATTTCATTTTTTGTCTTCAACACCTTTGTCCCACTTGGCCCCCTGGTAGATGTACACAATTTGATTGTGAACATGTACCAAGAGGGTGTAATAGTTGTTGAAGACTTGTGTGATTTGAGCTTGTAGAGCGTAGGTCTGAAGTCTTCGATAGTGAAGGTCCCCTGAGATTGTCGGAGCTTAGTGGCTCCGGCATTGACCATTGTCGGAGCTTAGTAGCTCCAGCAGCAGTCTCCATCAATGCGTAGAGCATCAACGGTTAGTCCTCTGGGGTGTTGAAGCTTGGTAGCTCCGGCAGTGACCTCTGTCAACACGCGGTGTGTCGACAGCAGACCCCACTGTAGAGTCTTCCCACCATCTTTTATTCACGTTGACGGCTGGCCCCCTGACTTTACCGGAGCTGAGTAGCTCCAGCGACCGTCGCTATCAATGTTTGAAACATCGACTACAAGCCACCTAGGGGATGTCGTAGCTTTAATAGCTCCGGCTCAATTCACCATCATCTTGAGATCTTTATTTTTCCTGCACACTGAAGTCAAGAAAAACAGTAAAATCCATTTCCTATCTATAACTCAATTGCAACTTACTATTCCCGAGAAATTTTTAGATCGAATGCAATTGTAAATACAATCAAGTGCACTGGCTTGTTTTCTCCGGGTCCGATCGTTTCTGTACTCGCCTTACTTCGGTCTGTCAGGGTGTAGGTAGAGTGGCGTACTTAGGGTGCATGACAAGGCTAAGTTGATAGCACACTCCGGACCTAGATTGGCTTGGCGGCATTCACACGAGTAGACCATTAACAATGTTTAAATCTGGAAGAATTGACAATGCAACTTGAATTATACTTGAATCGGTCGAGCTAAAGTTTCTTAAGAATTGCACAACTTTGTTACAGACAAGAAAGAGAAAAATAAAAAATATTGAGCCTGTACAAAATAAATGCACATGGAGTCTGTTTTCACACAATGATGTCTTTCATTATAGGTCCGGGGTACAGGGGAAACAAGTACACCCTTAGGGTACGGAATCAGGCTAAGTGTGTCTCTTTTCTCGTTTGACCCAAGGTAGCTAGCTACACTTTTAGTTCTGAGACTGTGACAAGTGTTGCCTTAACTTTGCGGGCCTTCCGGGGAAGGTCCGGCTGTTCTCCCGGAGGAGCTACTCGACTCTGTACAATGACTCTATAACATACATCACATGTAACAACAGACTCACCACCGTGATATTAAGCGTAGAACTTACGGAGGTGCTCAATATTCCAAGGATTAGGGAGAGGTGTCCCATCCTCGGTTGCCAAGCGAACGCATCCGGGACGGGATGCTTTGATCACTTGGAAGGGTCCTTCCCAACTGGGGGAGAGTTTGTTTAACCCTTCTCTAGACTGTATTCTCCGTAGAACCAGATCGCCTTCCTCGAGCTGTCGGCTGTGAACATGCCTTTGGTGATAGCGCCGAAGAGCTTGGCAGTATTGGGCATTCCGAACAGCTGCTCGACACCTTCCCTCTTCAAGGAGGTCTAGGTCTTCGCGCTGGAGCTGGTCCTGCGCGGCATCGTCGAAGGTCTGGACCCGGTGTGACCCCAAGGTGATTTACGGAGGAAGGACTGCTTCAGCTCCGTACACCAGGAAGAAGGGTGTCTCTCCAATTGACCGGTTTGGAGTTGTCCTGTTGGCCCATAGAGTGGGCGAAAGCTCTTTGATCCAGTTGGCTCCATGTTTTTTCAGGCGCTCATAGGTGCGTGTCTTGAGTCCTTTTAGGATTTCTGCATTTTCTCTCTCGTCTTGGCCATTACTTGCCGGGTGAGCTATGGAAGCGTAACTGACTTGGATGCCGAGGTCTTTGCAATATCCTTGGAATGCAAATCTTGTGAACTGGGTCCCATTATCAATTATGATCTTGTTTGGGACTCCAAATCTGCATACGATGGACTGCAAGAAGTTGATAGCTGATTGCTTGTTTATTGACACAACTGGAGTTGCTTCCGGCCATTTGGTGAACTTGTCAGTGGCAACGTATAGGAACTTGTCACCTCCGACGGCTCTTGGGAAAGGTCCCAAGATATCCATCCCCCACACAGCGAAAGGCCATGTAGGAGGTTTCATTTGTAGAGGCTGATCCGGTGTATGAATTTGTTTCGCATGGAACTGGCATGCTTCACATTTCTTCACCAGCTCAGTTGCATCTTGGAGCGCTGTAGGCCAGTAAAAGCCATGTCGGAAGGCTTTACCAACCAGCGTGCAGGAAGACGTGTGGTTCCCACACTCGCCTCCATGGATTTCTGCGAGGAGCTTGCAGCCTTCTTCCCTTGTAATGCACCCCATTAGGACGCCATTGGCACCATGCTGGTAGAGATCCCCTTCTACCAGTATGTATCTTTTAGCCAATCTGACTATCTGGTCAGCGGATACGTTATCTTCAGAAAGGAAATTGTCTTTCAAGTAGCTCCGGATCTCCGAGATCCATGCATTAGAGCTAGCTTGAGGATTTGAGTCTTGCGTGCTGGGTTGCTCAGAGCTTCCTGCAGCACCTATGACCCTTGATGGCCACCATGGTAACAGGGCCATCGGGACCGCCAGGTTCGAGGTGCTGGTCTCGCCCCCTTCGCTCAGTTTGGCAGGCTGAGCTGTAGGTTTAGACAACCTCTGGACGAAGGTTCCGTTGGGAGCCGAAGCCCCGGTTGAAGCTTTCGTCGAGAGTTCGTCAGCTTCAGCGTTGTTGAGATGCTGGTTATGGCAAAGATCCAGGATGTCGAAGTCCTTCTGAAGCTTCTGGACTTCAAGTAGGTATGCAGCTAGTTGAGGGTTGTTGCAGCAACATTCACCTTTGACTTGGTTTACAACAAGTTGTGAATCACCCTTTACCAACAGCTGCTTGACACCATACGATAGTGCCACCTTGAGTCCATAAATTAGTGCTTCATACTCTGCCATGTTGTTGGTCGCCTTGAAGTCAAGGTGCACCATGTATTTAACCTTCTCCCCGGTCGGAGCGAGGAGAAGGACTCCAACTCCGACCCCTTGCTTCTGCACGGAGCTGTCAAAGTAGAGAGTCCAATGAGGCTCAGTGAAGACCGGAACCTTCGGTTCCGACTTTTGCTCACTGGGGCCCCAAGGATTTGATGGAGGGGGTGCATTCCGCCATGAAGTCCGCCAATGCTTGACTCTTGATCGCTTGTCTTGGGACGAATTCAAGGTCGAACTCGGCTAATTCCGCTGTCCACTTTGCAATGTTCCCAGTGGAATTGGGGTTATGCAAGATTGCACGCAGTGGATAAGAGGTTAACACTGAAATCTTGTGAGCTTGGAAGTAGTGTCGGAGCTTCCTAGAGGCAATAAGAACTGCGTAGAGCAGCTTATGCACCTCAAGGTACCGAGTCTTGGCATCATGGAGTACTTCGCTGATGAAGTACACCGTGCGTTGGACCGTCCGGACCCTCCTGAAGGGGCCCGGAGCTTCCTCCTCATCTACCCGGACCCTCCCGGAGGGGTCCGGACCTTGTTCGGGGACCTTCGGGTTGCGGTTGGAGGAACCCGGAGCTTCTTCTGAAGTGACCCGGACCTTCCCGGAGGGGTCCAGATCTTGTTGTTCAGTAACAGTGACTCCTTCATTTGAAGGAGATGGATCCTTCGGCATCTCACCTTGAGGATCAGGGCCTGGGAGCTGGGACCCAGACTCAACTTCAGGTAGCTCTGGACCCTCCCGAAGGGGTCTAGATTCCTAAATTGTAGATGGTTCTGGTCTTTCTGCAACCAAGACCATGCTGACAACTTCGTCAATTGCCGAAATGTAAAGCAGTAGTGGCTCACCAGGGTTCGGAGCTACCAAGGTTGGTAGGGTGGTGAGGAGCTGCTTCAGCTCCTGGAATGCCTTTTCTGCTTCTTCACACCATTGGAATGGTCCGGACTTCCTCAATAGCTTGAAGAAGGGTGGCGCCCGTTCTGCCAGTCTTGAAATGAACCGACTAAGGGCAGCAAGACATCTAGTCAACTTCTGGACGTCCTTGATGCGGGCTGGTGGCCGCATGTATTCAATAGCTTTTATCTTCGCCGGATTTGCTTCTATTCCTCGATGATTCAACAAGAAACCAAGAAGTTTTCCGGAGCTAACCCTGAAGACACACTTGTCCGAGTTCAGCTTCGTGCGAGTGACTCGCAACTTGTTGAAGACAGCTTGTAAGGTGTCAAGGAACGACTCCTTGTTCTTAATCTTGACAACGATGTCATAGACATACACTTCCACTACGTCTCTGATGAGCTCCCCAAAAGTTTTGTACATAGCTCGTACAAATGTTGAAGCAGCATTCTTGAGACCAAATAGCATGGTAGTATAACAATATAATCCATCTACTGTGATGAAGGAGGTATGATCTTCATCTTCCCTAGACATTCTGATTTGATGGTACCCAGAATATACGTCTAGGAAACACAGTAATTCACACCCGGAGGTGGAATCCACTATCTGATCTATTCTAGGTAGTGGGAATGGATCTTTTGGACATGCCTTATTTAGTGTAGTGTAGTCGATACACATCCGAAGCTTCTCGCCAGCCTTGGGTACAACGACTGGATTTGCCAGCTATTTTGGATGGAAGACTTCTTGGATGAATCCAGCTTCGAGCAACTTCTTCACTTCTTATCGTATGAAGTTCTGTCGCTCTACTGATTGCTTCCGAGGCTTCTGATGTACACGCCGAACGTCGGGATAGATCTTCAGATTATGCTCGATCACTTCCCTAGGGATCCCAGGCATTGTGACGGTTGCCAGGCAAACACATCGACGTTAGCCCGGAGGAAAGTGATGAGCGCGAGTTCCTATTTGTCATTCAGACCTCCCGATATACGGGTGGTCTGAGCGGCGTCGGAACTGATTTGGACACCTTTGATAGGAATGTTGGTGTCACCACTTGGTTGCACGCGGGGTGTAGAGGTTGAGCCTCGATGACGAATGCTCGGGGGTTTCAGAGCTTGCTCCTTTCCGGATTCTTCTTCCTGCGCTGTAGCAAGCGCGTGGAGTTCTTCCAGAGCTGTCACTCCGGTGGTGCGATCTCCACGGATCCGGAGAAAACTAGCTGGTGTTGGCATCTTCAACACCAAGTTGCCATAATGAGCAGCAGCCATGAACTTGTATAAGCCTGGCCTGCCCAAAATGGCATTTAAGGATAAGTTGATCCGCGCCACGTCGAAGACCAACTTCTCAGTGCTGTAATTCTCCCGGGTCCCGAAGGTCACCGGAAGAGTAATTGAACCGAGTGGGGTTATGGCCCCTAGACCTACTCCGGAGAAAGGTCGGGAGGGGCGAAGGTCCAAAGGTCGGAGCTGAAGCTTGACAAAAGCTTTGAAGCTTATGAGGTTCAGTTCCGAACCTCCGTCCACCATTACATGGTGGAGTTGGATGTTGTTGATGGTCGGAGATACCATTAATGGGAGTTGGCCAGCTCCGATCATATTCCGAGGGTAGTCTGATGCATCGAAAGTGATGGAAGTATCCATCCACTTCCGGTGCGGCTCCGTCCTGGCGGTGGGAGCTACTGAGGCCATGTCCCGCCGCATGGTCTTGAGGACATGGCAGGAGGTGATGTCCCACGAACCACCAAAGATGGTGTTTATGGTTTTTGGGCGTTCATTGTTAGAGACGTCGGAGTCATCATCGACGGAGGTGTAAACAGCCTTCAAGACCTTTTTAGGGTCCTGAAAGCCTAACTCCTCTTCAGCCGGAGCTTCGTCTACTTTCTGTTTTCCTCCCCTTTGACAGAAAGGAACTTCTTCCCACGCTTGTTGTAGCGCTCGACACGGTTCTGGACCTCTCGATAGTCTTCTGGGTTGTGGCTGTTCGACTTATGTACAGCACACCACATCTTGGAGCTGCCACCGTCTTGAGATGACGGCCGAGGTCGTTTCTCAGGGCGTGGACCCCGACCACCCGGAGCTGCGGCAGCTGTAGCATTAGGTGTGCCGGCTGACGACTTTTTCTTGCCGTTAGACCTTTTCTTCTTTTTGCCAGTCCCGGAGGTAGTGGCTTCACCATTGGAGGATTTTTTATTATCCTCCAGAGGTGGTTGGGAGTGCATTTCACGGCCCTCCGCAGCTCTGGCACATTTGTCTGCCAAGCTGAAGAGCTCCGTGACGCTGGCGATCTCCTTGGTTGCCAGCTTCTTCATCATCTTCTTGTCTCGTACGCCCTGTCTAAATGCCACAATAACAGAGGCGCTGGAGATAGAAGGAATAGTATTTCATACCTATGAGAACCTCTGGATGAAGGATTGCAGGGACTCTCCCCCCTTCTGTTTGATAGCAAAAAGGTCCAGCTCGGTGCCTGGTCGGGTGTATGAACTCCCGAAATTGGCGGCGAACTATTGGCACAGTTCCGCCCAACTATTGATGGAGTCGGACGGAAGGCTCATGAACCAGGACCTGGCAGTCCCAGTCAAAGCGACGGGGAAATAGTTGGCCATTACAACCTCGTTGCCTCCGACCGCAAGGATTGCGGTGGAATAAATCTGGAGAAACTCAGCGGGATTGATAGTCCTGTCAAATTTCTCCGGCAGGTGAGGCCAGAACTTTTGTGGCCATCTGACCATGCGTAGGTGCATGGCCAGGGCAGAACAGCCTCCTCCTACTCCCTCGAGAGCAGGACTGTCTCGAGCCTCTCGCCTTTCGCGAGCACGCTCGATATGGACGTGACCGTCCTATTGACGGTAACAGCGATCAAGCTCCACTCGGAGGTCGTGAGTTGAAAGCCTGGTTACCATATGGGTACGTCGCGCCCCAGAAGGCAGCGACGTCACTTGTTGAGACGCAACACGCCTCCTATGTTCGGAAGTGTGTGGACCAAGTCTGCCCACACAGTCCGATGTTGTGATGGGGCCCGCCCCAAGGGGGAGGACCTTGGTTGCTGATGCAATCGGCTGCTGCTGCAACCAAATGTTCCGCATCAGCCCTCCACTCCTCCATTGCACCCTGGGATGCACCTGGAGGTGGTGGGCGTTGGAGAAGAGAATGCGCTACATGGAGCTCGTGTTCCGGGTTGTTGTTAGACGATGTCGTGACCGACGCAGATGCCCCGTCTTGCTGTCTAGCTTGATTTGCCGGTGCTGTCGGTGGCAGCGGAGGCATGACTCCTGCTAGAGCGGCGACACCTGCTAGCTGCTGCACATTTGAGGGATTGCCTCCAGCAGGTTGCGCTGCAGGGTTGCTGTTGGACGATCCAACAGCATAGTTCACCATCTTCGAATCTCGGGTGCCCCCCTTCCTGGCGCGCCAACTGTCGGAGTGTTTTTCTGGCAATTCTCCTAATACTACCGTTGGTAGCCCGTGGAGTTTGTAGTTCAGTATTGGGCGCGCAGAGATTCAGAACACAGTAGCAAATAGACACAAGGATTTACGTGGTTCGGGCTGCCTGAGCGTAATACCCTACTCCACAGGGTGTGTAGTTGTTGTATTGAGCATCTAAGAGTCCAGAGCTTCTACCTTCGGGCCTTAGAGAGTCCAAGAAGAGAGAGAGAGTCAGAGTCCAGCCCTTTGTGTATCGTCGAACAATCCTTTTATAGTACAAGGACTCGTCGTTACACCGTTAGCCTGGCCCGACATGTGGTCCTGGCAGTTACTGATGCTTAATACACAATTAATGAGGTTAACTACCCTTAGTAGTGTGGTAACGGGCCTTGACAGTGCCATTACTAGTATTAAGGGCCTTCCGATCGTGTGTCATTAATATGGTATTAATGACACTTAATCGGGTCTTGAAGTCTTTGATTGCCGCTTGAAGGTCCGAGCCGTTGGGGTCCACCAGTCTGATTGCTGAGGTTGAAGGTCCGACGGTTGGACACATGGCAGCTTCAGAGCTTTCCATCTGGGACAGGTAGGTCCGGTGTAGATGTACACGTGTCGGTACTGGAACTTCCCTCTGTCGGGGGTTAGGTCCGGTGGTGCCGCACAGGTGTTTCGCCCGGAGCTATACCATGTGTGGGATGTAGGTCCGGTTGTAGTATACACGTGGCCGCACCGGGACTAACCATAGATGGGAGGCAGGTCCGGTCCCGTATGACACGTGGGGTCTTCGCAGGTCTTCAACTCAGACAGGTGAAGTTCCTTTGGTCTTTTTGTAGTCCCAAGGGGTATACGGTACGCAGGGTACCGATAGTGCCCGGCTAGTCAGATCCAGTAGTTCAGCCGATGGAGTATTAGGAGAAGATTCAGAGGAGGAGTCACCTAGATGTTTGAAAAGGGGAGAAGCCCCTTGGAGGCTTGAAGACGGAGGAGCCAACTGGAGGCTTGAATGGGAGGTTGACTCGATCTAGCATAACAAAAGCCTCCTCGCGTGGTGCTAGGGCGATCAGGAAATAAGTATGTGTCTTTCGCTTCCCAGCCCACCTCGACGGACGAGGTGTTGTTATCTGTGTATTTTGATATAAGTGGCCTTTCAAAGAAACGATAGTCAGGAGGAGCATGAAGCCATTGAAGCCGCATATCTTGTAGCACGATGGGGCGCGAAGGCATCGAAGCTTATGACCCCTCGAGGAAGAGGAGTACGAAGACATAGAAGCTTATGACCCCGTAGGGCGACAGAGCACGAAGTTGTCAATGCCACCGACCCCGTAGAATACATAGCACGAAATCGTCGAAGCTGCCGACCCCTTGAGGAATAGGGTAGTACTTGTATAAGAACAATGTTCGAGATGTAGTTTTCTCCTTTTATGTAATGGTCCGAGCCATCATGTATTATGGAGCCTTTTTAATGATTTAGAAATGTTTACTCAACATCTATTTTCCATCCCTCGGTCATGCCTGGACCGTAGCATTAGAACTTTCATCGTTCGTAGGATGTAGGTTGCAAGACGCGAAGGAAGTGCTTAGGAGAGGGAAAATTCTCTAAAGGAGCAGGTCCTGAGGCCCTGGGTGGGCTTTCGGTTGGACGGCAACCTTCGAACCTGACTTTCGAGGTCGGGATTGGGGACTTTGTCTGATCTCAGCCTAGGGAGTTATCTCTATCTTTTCCACAACAATAGTGGGAAATTCATGAAGGAAATAAATAAGTGAAAAGCACTTAGGTTCTTTGTAGCTAAGTCGGGTGGCAGGTTGCGCCTCAAGGCAAGAGCTTCATAGACTCGGATGGTATCCTGACGCCGAGTCTGGTGGGCTGAGCTGGCTCAGCCTTCATAGCCGTTTGTCGTGGCAGAGTTTATGTTGGTCCTTTGAGTGTGTCATTGTCAGGGATGTCAGGGCTCGGGCTCTGATCATCGTCGTGCATCATGACAGTCCTCAAGCGAGGGCAACGAGGTCGAGCATCGAGCCCTGAATACCGTGTTGTCCACCTGGGCCTTGTGTCAAAACTCGAGGACTCGAGCGTTGAAAGACCTCAGGCTCTTGACAGAACTACTATGGGAGCCATGGCCTCCCCGGTGTGCCACTTTTTTGACCATCCGGGTCATGGCCACTCGGGGTACTACTGTCTAAGTGGTGGTGGCATGCTGTCGGTCTCGATGGGTGGCCACGTTGGCCTTCCTTGTCAGGGGCTGGTGGCTCGCCCACCAGATCCACGGGCCAACCCTCGAGTCCCTAGCGAGCTCCGTTTCTTCTTGGGCTTGTGCGGCATAGGTGACCTTCTCTACAAAGGGTAGTGGCAGGACACCTTTGGCAGCGTTCGAGTCGTTGTTGTTGGAAGCGGACCTTTTGTTGACTTTCCTTACGTAACAGGTAAAATCTGCAAGCGCATGAAAACTATCGATGTATCATTTCCATTTAAAGAGTATTCCCAAGGGTGTCATTTATATTTTCCCAAATGAATGCTAAGTGGAAGTATAGCAATCATCAAATCAAAAGGGTAGATTGGTATAGGTAGGGTTTTAGTGAGGATGGGTAATAGATATGCAGAGGTATTGTGACACACACAAGAGCATTGTATTCTAAGCGGGATAAATGGGTCTAAGGGGGGGTTAGACTAAGAGTTAGGGATTTGCTCCTACAATGACTCTAATATACATATACATAGCCTAGCTTATATATTAATGAGCATGTCCATGGTGAATCCTTATTCTAAGTTTTTCAACACATTGGGAACGAGTTTACCCCTAGCAATACTAGGACGACTCCTGCAAAAAGCATGTGGCATAGCTGAATGTGCAGGATTACAAGGACAGATAGGGCTATCACCACCTACTGCCTACCTCTTCAATCCGTGGGTCTACAAGACATCCAACGCTACTTAACTATCCTAGCACCATGCTAGCATATTAAGTAAATACCTTAGGAGCCGCGACACAAGCCATCCTAAGGCAATGACTAACCTAAACATCGTTGAACCAATGTTAAAACATAGCATAAGTTATTCATGTTAACATGATCATATCATAACTAATTAGACTATAGTGGGGGTTTGTAGTATTTATGATGATAGATTAAGATTGTTATGACATGATCATAAAGACTACTCCTACCACATACATGGAATCCACAATAAAACAAAAAATGCTTCATCCAAACATATGCATAAAAGAAGACTAAAGAAAACATATTTATTATGCATAAAGTCACAAATACAATAAGGAATATATGAGCCATACCTTTCCCAAATTGGAATTGGGAAGAGAGAGACTCCTTCTACTCCTTCCTAATTTGGACTAAGGACTAGAGGATCTCCTCTCTACAGCCTAAACTCCTCTAAGACTATGTAAGTTAGTGAATCAATAGAATAAAGCTCAAGTGGTGTGTGTGAGAAGTGAGCGTAGGGGGTCCTATTTATAGCTAGAGAAGGGCCGGTTCCTACCACCAAAAGCACGTGAAGTCTTCATCGTGATCAGGGCACCACAGGGAGTCCATACGTGGAAGTTGATCAAGTTTTGTGCACGTTTTACTTTGGCCAAACAGGCACTTCGACCGAATGGGCACTTCAACCGAACAGAAAAGTGGACCATTTCTTGTGTGCTTCCTCGGGGTGACTTCCAGGTGGGTCTCATTAACTAATATCGGTGATACACTGTTGGATGGCCTTTGATACTTCTTTTTGTGGGCCATTTGATCCATGTGATGCCACATGTCAGTGTTTGATTGGTTGGGATGATAATTTATAAGATTGCCCCTATTTTACCTCATTTCCTGCATAAAATGCCTGCATGCTCTATTCTTCCAAAGACAAGTGGAAATAGGTTAAGTAGAAAGATGGTGTGTGCAAGAGATGATATTTCCTTCACATAATTGAGTTACATTGACGGGTGAAATTGGGATATAACAGGTGTCAACAAACTCCCCCAAGCTTATCCTTTGCTCGTCCCGAGCAAAGTCAAGACTTTAGGTTGATGATCAGGAGTTTCTAAAATGTTCTATTTTTCAAAAGTACCATGTGCACAACAAAATACTCTACCTAGTATTGCAAAAATTGGCTTATGGTACTTCACCCATCTTAAGCCATTATGGGGCTTATGCCTTCTCCTATTCATGGGTGGTTGAAAGATAGAACAGCAAATGGATCAAGCATACCCTAGAAGTCAAGCTCCACTCAAATTCTGGAGAGTTTAATTTAGATTTTAAGTATCTCAATTTGATTCTCTCAAGTCTCTCTTTTGCGTGTAGTGGAAATGTATCCTCACCAAGGCATTTTGCCTAAATTCATCCTACCTCTATATAAGGCTTGTATGTGGAGCTTGGTAGGGAATATAATAGGCATATTTGCAACACATAATATTGCTAAGTAGAAATAGTAAGCCTTAGGAGAAATCAATTAAACACAATTTGATTCAATACTTGTGCATGTGTTATGGAATGGAGTGGATGTGGATATTGAGATGACTCCTTTTTGAGTGGACTCTCTTATTTTGCAGGGATGAAACATGGTCACTTTTTTTTCTCATGCTTATAATGTAAGCATGTATTTTCTTTATTTTTCTTGTAGTCCTGTCTTCTACTCCCTTTTTATGCAATGAATTTTGGAGAGAGTACTAAGCATGAATGATATGGAGTTTCTCTTTTTATTGTGGAATGGTGGTGTGAGACCTATGTGTGCTGAATACATTGACTTTGACAATAAAAGTTTTGAATGCTACCATAATATCTTTTGTAGCAAGGTCCGACTCTAGCTCCGAGCTTCTGCAAGGTCCAACAATAGGTCCGACTTTCTTTGTCTAGGTCCAACATGTTTTTGGGTAGCTCCGGTGAGCTTTGTCTTTAGCTCCGGAATGTCTTTGATAGCTTCGACATGTCTTTGATAGCTCCGGCATGTCTTTGTTAAGCTCCGATATGTTTTGCTAGGTCCAACTTATGTTGGTTAGCTTCGACATGTTTTTCTAGCTCCGACTTTTGGGATGACTAGTTCCGACTAGTTTTGGTTAGCTCCGGCGCTAGGTCCGACTAGCTTTGGTAAGCTCCAGCGCTAGGTTGTACAAGCTTTGGTAAGCTCCGGCTCAAGCTCCGGTTTGCTTTGGCAAGGTTCGGAGCTTGAGCGCAATGTTCCAAATTTTCATGTGAAATGTTTCGAACTTGCTTTACTCTTATGGAAAGGTTGCTTAGTATTCTTTTGCTAAGTTTTTGGTGCCTTTTGGTTGATATGGCTGATATCGTTTTGATATGCTTTGCAACATGCTTATACGAGGTGCTCACGCAAGGTGCTGTGCTCGGAACTGATTTGAGTCAAGTCGCGGACTTGGGCTCGTACGGATTGGTTATTTGTTCATGTGCAGATGTTGCTTGAGTTCAAGTCATGGCTGGTGACAGGATCCTTTGGACTAGTCTCAGGGAGGAGATGAGGTTCCGACAACCAAATTCAGGAGGAATTGTGGTTGAGCAGGTCAGGAGGTCGTGCGGGATGATTGAATCAAGGGCAGTGCATATGAAGGTTACTGGACGTCGAAGGAAGGTGTTTGCACGTATGCATGCGGTGCATGACGTGGCAACATGGTTCCGAAGATGGTTTACAGATGGGAAGATCTGGTTGGAAGGATCGGATCGTATTGGTTGATAACTTTGGCTGCGGCAGAGTCGGTTATGGCTCGATATGGAAAGTATCGAGTTTGTTATGATGGGATTTCGTGTGGGCCATGAATTTGAGTTGTTTTAGGAATGTGGGATACATTCCTAAGGTGTTTGGAAGTCTTAATATTGCTTCTATCTGCGTATAGAAGAGTCCTAAGCAGTTATGGAAAGTTTTGATTCGTGATCGGAGTAGGATTAGAGTCCTAGTTGAGATTGGGTTGGCCTAAGGGCTGGTTATATAAGCAAGAGAGGCCAAAGCTCGTGGTGCAATACTTTGGGGGCTGTTCCTCTTGTGTTCTATTGAATAAAATTCGTAGTTTGAAGGAACTTTTTTGCCTTGTTCGTCCAACTTGTTCCAGACAAGTTTTACTCATCGAGTTTCTGGACAGCACTATCTTTCGTCGGTGGTTTTATCATAACTCGAGTTTTACTGATCCAATTGATGTGATTCTTTTTGGGTTGTCTTCAAAACTTGATTATATATCATCTGTCAAAATTTCACGGTCATTGGATTTGTGGTTTCTGATCTATACGGATTTCTTTTCAGCATTCCAGAACTGTTTTTCTCGGGTAGGACAGATTGACCTTTGTTCGATCTTTCGATCATAACTTGGGTTTCTCTTGGCGTATTTGAGTGATTCTTCTTTTGTTTTCTTCGTGACTTGATTCTATCTGATATATATCACCTTTTTCATGGTGAAACACGTTTATATTAGTCTCACACATGATTTCTTTAACAGATTGTTTTTCTGCTGAAGGGGGTGGGATTTAATTGTTTCCGCTGCGTAAGATTTTTTTAAATCTACCATTCACCCCCCTCTGGTAGCTTTTCACGTGCTCTTCGATCCTACAATTGGTATCAGAGCCACGGTGCTCCAATCATTGTAATTTGCATGTGTTTTTGACTAATCATCATGGAGAAATACTCCGCCAAACCTTGTGTGTTTGCAGGTATTGATTTTTAGGTTTGGAAGGCACGCATGGAGGCTTTCATCCAGGCGCAAGGCTTCGCCATATGGGAAAATGTGTACAAGACTCATGATGTACCATCAAACGATCAAGTTACGGCTACGAACCTACGGAACATCGACAACAACAACAAAGCCCGGAACTTGATCATCCAAGGACTCACTCAAAACGACTTCGACCGCGTAGCACACCTTCGATCGGCATACGATGTGTGGAGATCGCTTTGTGACTATCACGAAGGATCCAACACGATCAAGGAGGTGAGACAAGATATGTTCAAAAAGGAATATCTGCGTTTTGAGATGCAACCCAGTGAGTCTATTGATGACCTTTTCGCTCTCAATAAAATTCTCAGCAATCTGCGTAGTGTCTATGTTAACTTTTCTGATGCTAAAAATGCTAGGCAAATTCTTAGTGCATTAGACATGTCTATTTGGGAGATAAAAGTAACATCTATTCGTGAATCAACTATCATGAGTTCTCTTACATTAGATGTGCTTTATTCTAAACTAAAAACTCATGAAATTGACATCTTATCACGTAAGAACCCAAATAAGTCTATTGCATTTGTCTCACAACGTGATATGCCTAGCTCCAGCCAATCATCATCTTGCAATACTCTTGCTTTGTTGTCCTCACTAATCCTGAAGCAGATCGAGGAATTTCTAGAGGAGGAGCTTGCACTTCTCTCTACTAAGTTCTCAAAAGCATTGCAAAAATGTGAGAACTAGAAGGAGAGGAAGCTCCGGACCTCAACGATGCTTCGAATGTGGTAAGACAGGACATTTTCGTACAGAATGCCCTAATCTTTCAGGTTCTACTACCCGTGAAGAAAAACATAACAAGGTCAAGACCACCTCTGGAAACCCCAACAAGAAAAAGAAGGGTACCATATGACTCAAGATGATTAACAACTTCATCACTGCACTTCAAGAGCTCAGTTCAAGCGATGTAGACTTTGAAAGTGATGAAGATGATGATGATCTGGCCAACTTATGCTTCATGGCGGGCGATACAAGATCAAGATCAAGATCAAGTCAGGAGGATGCAGAACACTACAGTGACGACGATGAGGTATGTTCTACCTGTAATGAAATGTGTGATGCAATTTCTCGTGCAACTATTATTATTAAGAAAAAGGACAAAAAGCTTAGGGATAATGCTGCTAAAATTGAATCACTAGAATCTAAAATCAATCGTTTGAAAACCTTGATTCCTAGTGATGATTCTTGTCCCTCATGTGATTTAATCTATGAACAATTGTCGACATTAAGAACTGCACATTCCTCTACTCTAGATAGACTTGAACTTGAAATTAAAAAGAACAAAAATCTTGCTGCACTTGACATTGGAAACTTAAAAGATGCTTCTTGTTCTACAATTGATTTGCATTGTTCTAGTTGTGATGATCCTGAAAAGAAACTAAAAGATGCTGTGAATGAAATTTCAATATTTAATAATGCTTTACGTTCTCATGAAGTTAAATATTGTTCCAATTGCAAACTAAAAAGAAAAACTTCATGTGAAAATTGCCTTGATTTGTACAATAAACTTGATAACATGCATATGACATTAGATAGGTTTTGTAATGGGAATAAGAACCTAAACTTGTTGTTGAATTCTTCCAAGTCTTGCAAAGATAAAACTGGTTTAGGTTTTGATTCTCATGCTCATGCTAAGGCACATCCACCTAATTGTAAAGTCATTAGGAAGTGGTTTGATTCAAACAGTTCCTAAAAAAAAGTGGTTTTTAAATCTAGAGGAGTGCTTTCTAATTCTGTTTCTAATGTTGGATGTTCATCTAAACATGATTACAAAATTAAATTTCATTGTACTTACTGTGATAAAGATGGTCATGTCATAGATTTCTGTTATAGACTAGCTACACAAATTAAAAAGAATGAAAGATCTGCTAGATCTCATAACTTTCATGATAAATTCGCCATGCTTGCTAAACAAAAAATTAGAAACATGCAACCTGCTTTAATGAGTCAGAAATTTGCAAAGGTAGCTTCCGGACCTTCTGGTAAGAAATCTATAAAGGCAGCTCCGGTAGTTCCGATAGCTCCGAGAGCTCTCGGACCTTCTGTTGTTCTATCCAGAACTTCACTTTTTACACCCGGAGCTTCAACGCTTTCTCTTGGAACATTTGTGTTCACCTCCGGAGCTTCAACGCTTTCAATGCTACCGGTAGTATTGAGTCATTGAAAGTGCATTTAGGAATCCCTTGTGGGTTTTGGATGATTTATGACAAGCAAATGAGATCCTAACCTCTTTGTTGAGATGAGCACAGGTTTTAATGGCAAAATAAGCAAAATGCCGAAAAGAAGGGAGAATGAGGAGCAAAGTGGAAATGAGCTCAAAAAAGAAGAAGAGTAGATCATTGTGTATGGAGTGTGTTAAGGAAACACACCCCAAGAGCTCAACCACAAATAAACACACACATTGCACAAAGTTATACAGGACCGGACTAGTCCGACTAACACCGGACTAGTCCGATATCCCCTCTGCACAAGATCGGACAACTCCAATATCCATTGGACTAGTCCCATATCTCTCTGACTAGACTCGAACTAGTCCTCCCCAGTGCGGACTAGTCCTCAAAACACTTCACAAGTCACACAAAATCGGACAAGTTCGATCACACACCGGACTAGTCCGATATCTTTCTGATGTCAATCAGACAAGTCCGATATTAGCACGGACTAGTCCGAAAAGCTCTCTGGCCTAAATAGGACAAGTCCTCCAAATGCGGACTTGTCCTCATAACCACTTAGGGTTTCACATGTCCGGACAAGTCCGATGACTATCGGACTAGTCCGAAGATTTCCAGAAGCAAAATCGGACAAGTCTGCTCCTAGCCGGACTAGTCCGATATTTCGGGACACTTAGGGTTTGCTACACACAGCACACCGGACTAGTCCGGTGTCCACCATGGACTAGTCCGATCTTTCTAAACCCTAACTATCACTTTTAGAAACCCCATATAAATATAGGTGCACGGACCAACTTGAATCACTCTCGAACCCTAGCGCCGTCACACCTCCCAAGAGTCTAAAAAACACATCTCTCCATGAAATTAAGTGCAACAAAGATCAATCCCTCGAGGATACACTATAGATCATTGGAGAGACACGTTCAACACTCATTGAGCTCTTGGTTTGATTCTCTAACACACTCCTGTGATTTCATTGTAATCTTTTGAGTGTGTTCTTGGTGGTATTTTGTGTTGTAATCTAGGGGAGCCCTCAACGTGTGAGAAGACCCCTTGAATTCGGTTATTCACCCGTTTGTGATAAGTGGAAGAGGATTGGCCTTGGTGGCGATCTGACGAGGGTAGGGTTGGAGAAGACTCGGTCCTTTTGTGGACTCCTCAACGTGGATGTAGGTTGCCTCTGTGGGAACCGAACCACGGGATAAATCTCTTGTGTTCTTGCTTTGTGTTCATCATTCTTTACATCATATCAATCTAGGGTTTCAATTAGTATTGCTCATGTTACGTTGACACATCAAATTTAAGATTGACTTGTGATATACCCTAGTACATAATCTTGCAACACATAAATTACAAGTATATTTCCGCTGCTACACCCTAGAATCAAACTTAATAGATCAAACTTGATCAACCTAGTCCGTACACACTGGACTAGTCCGCACTTTACCAGACTAGTCCGATATCTCAAGTTTTGATCTGGTTGTTAAGTGTTGCAGGTTCCGACAAAAATTCAAAAGGCCTATTCACCCCCCTCTAGGCCACATTCAATTGGTATTAGAGCCGGTTCTTCAAGAAAGAGACTAACCGCTCGAAGAGATCATGTCAGACATGAAGGACATGCACAAGAGCAACAACCAAGAAAAGGTTGATGATGACAAGAACCAAAAGGTGGAGAAGCTCCTCGAAGCCATTCAAGACTTCGAGGACGACGATGAGGAGATGCTAGAACTAAAGGCACTCCTAAGAAACAAGACACTTTCCAAAGGGAAAGTGAAGATTGAAGAAAAGAAGAAGGGGGGTAGTCACACAGACTACTCCCGATATCCTTTCAACTATGATCGTCTCAATTCCAACAATAATCATTATTTGTCTATCCCACTTGGAAAAGCCCCACACTTCGATGGAAGTGATTACTCAATGTGGAGGCAAAATATGAAAATGCATCTAATTTCCCTCAATCCAAGTTTATGGCATATTGTGTGCACAGGGATAGATATCCCGGACGACGACAAAGAACTCACACCAAGTCAAGAGCAGGCAATTCACCGAAATGCTCAAGTCGCGGTAGTAATTACCTCTTCGCTCAGTCGGGACGATTTCACCAAGGTGGATGGACTCGAGATTGCTAAGGAGATATGGGACACACTGAAAACTGCACATGAAGGTGACCGACATGTGCGTAAAGCAAAGATCGAAATGATCGAAGGCAAATTAGGAAGATTCGCAATCGAAGAAGACGAGTCACCTCAAGATATGTACAACTGATTAAAGACACTCATCAACAAGGTTTGGTCATAAGGAAGCAAGAAGTGGAATGACCACGAGGTGGTGAAGCTCATCCTTAGAGCTTTCATGCCTCGCAACGTGACCTTATGCTCAATGATTAGAGAAAGCCCGGATACAAGAAAATGACTCTAGATGAATTACTTGGAAAAATCATCAATTTCAAGATGATGGAAAAACAAGCAAAGCATGTCAAGGAAATTGCCGACCTCACCTCGACAAAGAAGAAAGGCGTTGCTTTGAAGTCCACCCTCAAGCCCCTATCTAAAGAAGCTCGAGAAACTCAGCTAGAAGAAGACGGTGATGATGAGGGCAGTGAATTAGATGAAGAAGACATGATACTGTTCATGAAGAAATTCAAGAGAATAATAAAGAAGAGACAAGGTGCTAAATCAAGCGAAGGAAAGTACAAGGAAAGAACAAAGCCAAAGTTGAGGCGGGCATGCTATAATTGTGGTGAGTATAGCCACTTTATAGTTGATTGCCCATATGAAGAGAACAAAAAAAGACCAAATAAGCAAAGCCTCAACCCAAGAAATTCTTCAAGAAGAAGAAACAAGCCGAACAAGCTCACATAGGGAAAGAGTGGGACTCAAATGATGAGTCCTCATCATCCGAAGAAGAAGAGATGGCTAGCATAGCCATCGAGAAGACATCCAAGAAGTCTACTCTCTTCCCTACGCTCGGCGCATGGAAGGGAAATGGTACTTGCCTCATGGCAAAGGAAGGTAAACGCAAGGTAAACACCAAACCCCCTTCTGTGCATTCCTATTCTAGCGATGATGAAATCAATAGTGATAATGAGGATATGCTTATTGGATTAGATAGGAAAACTGCCACTAAAATGAAATTTTTACTTGATCAACTTGTTGAGAAGGAGAGGTTGATACATTGTCAAGAGGACATGATCATCTCCCAAAAGGAGGAATATGTCGAACTTGACAAGCTTCTAGAACTTGAAAAGGAACGAAGCAAATCACTAGAGCTTGAGTTAGCTTCAAGCAAGGAAACTTGCTTGGAGTTAACCGACTCAAATGCTCTAATCAAGGACCAACTTGCTGACCTGATCAAGGTTAACAAGATCCTTGAAGTGCAAGTTGAGTCACTAAAGCAAGGTGAACCTTCATCCTCTTCAATTCACCTTCTCAGCCCACTAAAACTGAGGTTGCTTATGCTTGTACATGTAATAAAGTTGACACCAGTTTGAAGGACAAGCCAACCTCTACAAAGGATAAGCATCCTGCCCAAAGCGACATATTTGACAAGGAGAAGATCAAATATGCACGTAGTGCATACTTGGTCAAAAGACCTCCAAATGTCAAATATGGCATTGGTTACTCTTATGGTGAAAAGCAACATGCTAGAAGCTATAAGAATAGCAAGGAGAGGATTACCTTTGTAAAGGGAAGACCCTCTCAAACTGGAAAGTCCCAGATTAAAACATTAAACACCCATGAACACCGGACTAGTCCGGTCGGTGTCCGGACAAGTCCGGTACTCCGGACAAGTCTGGCCTCCCAGACTAGTCCTGTATATAAACAACAACAATTATTGTTTAGAACTTTCGATGCCTCGTATGTCTTAATGAGAAATAATTTTGGCAAAGTTTATGCTCATTATGTTGGGCCACGCCATGAGAACACCAAGTCTCATGTGTGGGTGCCCAAATGTCTTGCATCTAACCTCCAAGGACCCAAGCAAGCTTGGGTGCCTAAAACCAAAGCATAATTTGTTTTTGTAGGCCTATTCCTCCGGTGGATCTAAATGGGTGTTAGACAGTGGCTGCACCAACCATATGACCGGAGAAAGAAGAATGTTCATTGAATATGAAGATAATGAGGATCTAAATGAGGGCATCTATTTTGGAGATAATAGTCAAGGGAAGGTGCTCAGTACCGATAAAATTTCCATATCATCTAAGCACACACTTTCTCATGTATTACATGTTGATTCCTTAGATTATAACCTGCTGTCCATATTTCAATTATGCGACAAGGGTTATAATTGCCTGTTCACTAACGAGGGTGTGACCGTTTCTAGAAGGAGTGATGGTTCGATTGCATTCAAGGGTATGTTAAAGGGAAAACTCTATCTTGTTGACTTCAACAAGGACAAAGCTGAACTTGACACATGCTTGATTGCAAAAACCAACATGGGTTGGCTTTGGCATAGACGGCTAGTGCATGTTGGTATGAGGAACCTTCAAAAAATCCTCAAGGGCGATCATATCCGAGGTTTGAAGAATGTTGTTTTTGAGAAAGACAGACCTTGTAGCGCGTGCCAAGTCGGGAAGCAAGTTGGAGCACCTCATCCCGCGAAGAACGTCCTGACTACAACAAGACCGCTCGAGCTACTTCACATGGACTTATTTGGTCCAATTGTTTACATAAGCATCGGCGGTAACAAATATGGTTTAGTAGTTGTTGATGACTTTTCTCGCTTTACTTGGGTTTTCTTTTTGCATGATAAGTCAGAAACACAAGGAATACTCAAGAAGTTCTTCAAGCGAGCTCAAAACAAATTCTCATTGACAATCAAGAACATCCTAAGCGACAACGACACGGAGTTTGAGAACACACAAGTGGAGGAGTACCTAGATGAAGAAGGCATAAAGCATGAGTTTTCAGCACCGTACTCCCCTCAACAAAATGGAGTTGCCAAAAGAAAGAACTGAACCCTCATAGAGATGGAGATAACAATGCTCGATGAGTACAAGACCTCGGATCAATTTTGGGCGGAAGCGGTCAACACCGCTTGCCATGCCATAAATCGACTTTATCTTCATCGACTACTCAAGAAGACATCCTATGAGCTACTTACCGGTAACAAGCCTAATATTTCATATATTCGAGTTTTTGGTTCTCCATGTTGTATCTTGAACAAGAAGCCTAGGACTTCAAAGTTCGCTTCGAAGTTCGATGAAGGTTTCTTGCTTGGTTATGATTCGAACACTTACGCATATCGTGTTTTCAATAAGACCTAAGGAATTGTTGAAGTAGCACGTGATGTAGTGTTCGATGAAACTAATGGCTCCCAAAAGGAACAAGTTGATCCATGTGTGCTAGATAAAGAAGAAGCTCCTTGTCAAGCATTGAATAGAATGGCCTTAGGTGAAGTTCGACCACAAGAGTCACCTCTACACGTGCATGAGGAAGATGAATCACAAGAGGAGGTCAACGATCAAGGGGGAGCTTCCACACAAGATCAACCACACGAATACAAAGATGATCAACGAATCAACGAGGACAACCATTTAGAGGGAGAGAAGATGATCATGAAGATACAACACCTCAAGTGACACACCCAAGAGTGCACCAATGCGTCCAAAGGGATCACCCAATCGACAATATCATCGGTGACATCCAAAAGGGAGTAACCACTAGATCTCGCATAACAAACTTTTGTGAGCACTATTCGTTTGTATCTTTTTTGGAATCGCGTAGGGTTGAGGATGCATTGAAAGATCCGGACTGGGTGGTGGAAATGCAAGAAGAATTGAACAACTTCAAGCGTAACGAGGTGTGGGAACTCGTGGCAAGACCCAATGCGAACATCGTCGGCACCAAGTGGGTCTTCCGCAACAAACAAGATGAACATGGGGTGGTTACAAGGAACAAGGCATGACTTGTGGCTAAAGGGTATTCACAAGTCGAAGGTTTGGATTTCGATGAAACCTTTGCTCCCGTAGCTAGACTTGAATCTATTAGAATATTACTTGCATATGCTACTCACCATGATTTCAAGCTCTATCAAATGGATGTGAAAAGCGCATTCCTCAACGGACCAATCAAGGAGGAGGTGTATGTGGAGCAACCCCCCAGTTTTGAAGATGAAGAATTCCCCGACCACGTGTTTAAATTGCGTAAGGCTCTCTATGACCTCAAACAAGCTCCTAGAGCTTGGTATGAGTGTATTAGAGATTTCTTAATTGAAAATGGTTTTAAGATTGGCAAAGTAGATTATACATTATTTACAAAGAACTTTGACAATGATCTTTTTGTTTGTCAAATCTATGTTGATGATATAATCTTTGGCTCAACTAACCCATCTTTTTGTGAGGAATTTAGTAAAATTATGACAGATAGGTTTGAGATGTCCATGATGGGAGAGCTAAAGTACTTCTTGGGATTCCAAGTGCGGCAACAAAAGGAAGGGACGTTCATAAGACAAACCAAGTACACGCAAGACATACTCAAGAAGTTTGGAATGGACAAGGCGAAGCCTATAAAGACTCCCATGGCAAAAAATGGCCACTTGGATCTCAATGAAGATGGACCTAGCGTCGACCAAAAGGTATATCACTCCATGATTGGATCTCTACTCTATTTATGTGCATCTAGGCCAGACATTATGTTGAGTGTATGTTTGTGTGCAAGATTTCAAGACAATCCTAAGGAGTGTCACTTGACAGCCGTAAAAAGGATCTTGAGATATTTAGTTCATACACCCAACCTTGGTCTTTGGTATCCAAAAGGCTCCAAATTCAACCTCATTGGCTTCTCAGATGCAGATTATGCCGGATGCAAGGTAGATAGAAAAAGTACCTCCGGTACATGCATATTCCTAGATAGATATCTAGTTTCTTGGTCCTCCAAGAAAAAAATTTCATTGCCTTATCCACGGCCGAAGCAGAGTATGTTGCAGCCGGGAGTTGTTGTGCACAACTCCTTTGGATGTGACAAACTCTAAGGGATTACGGTTACAATGTGAACCGTATTCCACTCCTTTGTGACAATGAGAGTGCCATTAAAATTGCCCATAATCCCGTTGAGCACTCTAGAACCAAACACATAGACATAAGACATCACTTTTTGAGAGATCATTCCATGAAAGGATATATAGTCATTTCACATATCAATACCCAAAAGCAATTGGCCTACATATTCACCAAGCCACTTGATGAAAAATGCTTTTGTGAACTCCGAAATGAACTAAATATCCTTGATGCTCGGAGTGTGGCTTGAAAGTTTGCATACCTGTATGAGTTCTTCAAAATATGTTGGTTGGATTGTGAAAATCATATCTCTCAATTTTCTACGGAAAACTATGTCAATTACTAGATCTTGGTGAATTATGATCATTGCTTGATTGTTGTATGCTTACTGATCATATTCATCAAGATTATTTGATTTGATTTGCCCTCCTATTTTCTAAATATGTACCTTCAAATATATATGAATGGGCTAAATTTTCTTCCCTGGTGACTGCGGACTAGTCCGTGGTTACCCGGACTAGTCCGCCCATGCGGACTAGTTCGCAGTGTGCCGGTTAGGCCGGACTAGTCCGGTAGACAACAGACTAGTCCAATATAGCCTCTGGAAAAGTTCGGACTAGTCCGGTCACCTCCGGACTTGTCCAATTTTTCGTGTCCATAACCCTAGCCGCCACCAATCCCTAATTTCTTCACCTCCACTCTTGCCTCACGCGTTCTCTCTCTTCGCACTCGAGCTCCCAAGGCGATTTTGCATCCCCTCCATCAAAAAGCTTCGCATTTGGGTGGAGATCAAGCTTCCTTGCTCGAAGATTGAAGTTCTCGGACAAGTCCGGACTTCAACACCTCCTTCTTTGAGAACCAATCGATTTCTTCGGTAATTTTCACTCGAACCCTAGAAATATCGATTTTCTTCATTGTTGATCGAATATCCTAGCATCCTTCACTATATACATGCCTCCTTGATGTATTACGTTTATGCTAAGCTAGCTGTGCATTAGGAATCAACATTTGTCCAGTTGCTTAGGTTTTTGAGGATGAATACCGGACTAGTCCAGTCCATGCACGAACAAGTCCGGTCACAATGGACTAGTTTGTGCCTGTACACCGGACAAGTCCGATTTTTCTGAACTCAAAACCTAACCTGTCAATTCCTCAATGCAATTCCTTGTTATTCTTTCTCACCCATGTCTTGTATCATCCATTATCATTCATGTCTTGCTCAACTCATTATCAGGACATGTCGAGCACAAATGATGAGATTTCCGACTTTGAGGCCGAGATGGACCATGAGGTGGCACCTTGGCCCTCGACGAGCCTTGGCAAGAAACGCCAAGAGCGTCCTTCCGAGCTAGCTCCGTCTTCTCCACAGGCTCAGAGGAAAGTGCTAGCGAAGAAGTCGGCCTCCAAGGTGCCAGCTTCTAGGGCTACCACCTGCGGTGGCCCTAGCTCGGCAAGTGCCCGCCCAGCCAGGGGCAAGGGCAAAGGAATAGCAACAGGTCCAGTTGGCCTGTTGAAGCTGCATGCTCCGAGGGAAGGGGTCCAGGACCCCACTAAAGAGAAGTTTAAAGGAAAGGGTAGTGACTCAGTGGCCAAGTTCCACGGTGTGGATTGCTACAGTCATCCAAAGCAAGCTGCAGATGGAAGATTCTGGAGCAATTTTCATGCTGACTATTACAGGGCTGTATACCTGCAGATGAAGACACCGGTGGTGCGCAGTTAGTGGATTGACTGGGCACATCTTGAGAAGAAGATATGCTTCGCATTTGATGAAGTGATTGCGACAGCTGAAAGACATGGCTTGAAGGACCTCTTTGCCTTCAAGTACAATTGGAATGATGAAGTGGTGTCCCAGTTCTATGCCACTTGTCACTTTGCAAGCGATGAAGAAGAAAGGGTGACTTGGATGACTCATGGATCCAAGTACACTATCACATATGAGGAATTTGCAATGATGTTGCATCTTGACACCTCGAGCAATGACAATGTGATCATCCACAATGTTGGTGTCATCAAGAAGGAAAGGATGAAATTCCTTTATGAGCAAAACTCAAAGTTCAACCCTCCCTCCACAAAGAACATGAAGCCCTTCTTTGTGGTCCTGACTAGAGTCTTGAGGAAGACAATTGCTCCCAAAGATGGATATGCATGCAGTGTGCAGGGCTACCTCCGGACCTTGATGAAGATCATAAGCAAGGAGCGAAAGTTTGACGTGTTTTACTATATGTGGAATGACGGGTCAACATCTCTAGTACTCCCAACCAATCCTGTGGCTATGCCCCTTATCTCATGTTCATGATTGAGAAAGTCACAGGGGTCGAGTTTGTCAAGGATGTGAAGCACACACCATTGAGGCCTCAGAAGCCTCAACAAGCAAATGTCCAGGCTGCTCCCTCGCCGGCCTCCAGTCCTGAGGCACTGACAGGAAGTGAAGATGCCAGAGCTGCCCCTGCCAGTAGAGCAGCCCCTCAAAGGGGATCTGCTAGTGGGATCCTCAGGTACTTGGCTGCAATATTTGCTTCCTGCAAAAAGGCTGAGGTGAAGGCCCATAAGCTTAACAAGAGAAGAAACGAAGACATGAAGTATGTGAAGGCCAATGTGAAGCAAATTTGCCAGAAGTTAGACATTGTGCCCATTGGATCTCCAATGATATCTGATGATTCCGATTCAGACTTAACCGAGCTCGGGCCCTTGACCCCCTCCAAGCTTGCCTACTTTGGCATTGGGGGCTCGAGTGGCTCCGCACCTCCTTCTCCTCCTCCTCATCAGCCCAAAGATGACAAAGACGAAGATGAGAGGACCGACAGTGAGGAGTGAATACTTTAGGTCCCTCCTCTCCTTCTTTTTGTTGTCTTGATGCCAAAGGGGGAGAGATTGAGGGGGAGTCTTAGCCTTAGCTGTAGGATGCGAGGAGAGAGCTCTCTTGTATGCTTTTTGACTATTTTGCAGGTTGTAAAGCTTTAACTATGTTCTTAAGTTAATTATGGTTCTGTGATGCAATGTTATGATCTTTTGAGAAGTAATTGTTGAAATCTGGGCTTTTGCTCCTAGAATGACATATATGCTTGGTTTTGGTTGATTAATGTCAATTATATCATTCTCATTGTTTCAATGTACTTCATTATGCATCCCACCATAAAGAATGCACATATGGATTATGCTTTCATTGCTTGATGTATTTTAGACTCATATGTGCATACTTTATGAAAATCTCAATTTTTATCATATTTTGTGAAATCTCAATTGGTTGTCATCAATCACCAAAAAGGGGGAGATTGAAAGTGCATCTAGGAATCCCTTGTGGGTTTTGGATGATTTATGACAAGCAAATGAGATCCTAACCTCTTTGTTGAGATGAGCACAGGGTTTAATGGCAAAATAAGCAAAGTGCCAAAAAGAAGGGAGAATGAGGAGCAAAGTGGAAATGAGCTCAAGGAAGAAGAAGAGTAGATCATTGTGTATGGAGTGTGTTAAGGAAACACACCCCAAGAGCTCAATCACAAACACACACATTGCACAAAGTTATACAAGACCGGACTAGTCCGACTGACACCGGACTAATCCGATATCCCCTCTGCACAAGAACGGAGAAGTCCGATATCCATTGGACTAGTCCGATATCTCTCTGGCTAGAATCGGACTAGTCCTCCCCAGTGCGGACTAGTCCTCAAAACACTTCACAAGTCACACAAAATCGGACAAGTCCGATCACACACCGGACTAGTCCGATATCTTTCTGATGTCAATCGGACAAGTCCGATATTAGCACGGACTAGTCCGAAAAACTCTCTGACCTAAATCGGACAAGTCCTCCAAGTGCGGACTTGTCCTCATAACCACTTAGGGTTTCACATGTCCGGACAAGTCCGATGACTATCGGACTAGTCCGAAGATTTCCAGAAGCGAAATCGGTGATGAGGACATCACAACAGCGGAGACGCACATTGAACTGCAAGGACCAATCACAAGAGCACGAGCACGGTTATTAAATCAGCAGGTGAATTCGTTTCTAACTTCTTTTGCATGTGAGTTTGAGAATAGATTGCTATGTGATGATTTAATTGTTATTAGGAATAATGGAGAAGATCAACAAGTGAAGGAAAGGGTCCTTGGGAGCATGGAGAACCAGCTGGGACGTCCACAAGTTGATGGAAACAGTTTACAACTCGGACTCGAGTTCAACTCGGAGTCCAGGAGCAGTCCACCTTAAAACGGACGCCCAGGAGGAATACATACTCTGTTTTCGACGTTCTACATATGCACGGAAATAGGAGAAGATAAAATTTCCAATGGTTCTGGTCCCACCTCAAAATTCTTCGGGAGTCATTGGGAATAGTCGAAACAAGTCGAGTCCAGATTTCTGTCCGGTGCTGCACCACCGAATCGGGCCTTTGGGCCTTGTATTCCGTAAGAGTCCATTAGGGACGCATCTAATCGTGTTTTGGACGAACCCTAGCCTATAAATACTGCAGCTGCCGGTCATATTTGGTGGGTTTTGCTTAGATCAATAATATCGCCGTTCTACGGTTTGTGAAACCCCAACTTCGCGATTTCCAATCATGTCTTCGACGTTCTTGCTCGTGTTCTCAGTTGCACTTGCAGGGATTAGCCTTCTTGGCGAGGTCAAGCGTGTGCAGTACGGTTGATAACCAACGGAGCCGTGGTGTAGTGATTGCAGGGGTACTCGAACCGCTCGAGTGCCGCGGATCATCAACGTCGAGTTCTCCACCCCAGTCGACATACCTTTCGGAAGATCGGGCCTAAACCTACTCATCAATTGGTATCAGATTTCCAGGTTACCCGTGAGGTATCTTTGTTTTCCTTCCATTAGATCGATTTTTTTCGTACCTAGAGTCCATAGAAAAGCCACAAAAAAATATTAGATCGTTTTTACCGCTTCCCACACTATAGTGCCTGCAGTTTCATTTTTCAGTTTGCATTGTTGAGTTTGCATTCGTGTGGTCGAGTCTTGTTGCTGGTTTAGCTTTGTGTTTTGGGTCCTAGTTATCGTGTTTTGTCCTTGTTTTCTTGCTATTCGACACCTATTCCACAATCCCTAAATAACAAACCGATCCGCCACGTTCATCGGTTTGCCCTAGCTAGCCGCCTTGCGTGAACTCCCGCATCGCCAGCCCTAGATTAGGTGACAAACCTTTGTGCCATTCATCCTTGAATCATCACACACCATCCCATTAGTTGCTGTGCAAATTCCCAATCGTTTTCGTATCCGATTGCGAGTTCTGTTCTCAAACCGAGTTGGAATCAACATCCAAAAAATCGTAACTCGGACAGCCTACCTTAAAACGGCCATAACTTTCGCATACGAACTCGAAATCGGGCGAATTTTTTCAAATTCATCTACGCAAAATTTCGCATCTGATTTTCTGCAGCGTAGCCGCGTTCGGCGAAATTAGATTGCCCAAATTCCCCTTGTAAGATACGCTATCCGACCTCCGAAGTTTTAGCACGAATTTTAAAGAATCTTCTTGATTTTCTGTAGGACGCATATTACATCCAATTGAACTGAAAATTTGTGTGCTTCATATATTCATGCTACTGAGTAAAGAAAAAATATCAAAAAAATATTACAAAAAGAAAAAAAATAGTGAAGAGCACGCATATTAGGGCACTCGGTTGACCAGCAACAGTTTCCTACATTGAATACTTATTCAACTTTGTTTAGCTGTTAGCGATTTTCTTCTTATTAGCCACCATATTGTGCCATCCAAGCTCCACCTTTCTCTTGAGCATAACATGTACCTTTGCAATCACCCCACGCTTCATTGGTTCATCTCACCGTCCACACCACCTGCTCTGTCGGTAAGAACACTTGTAAGAGCGTGGTAAGACGCTTGAGCGAGAGAGATTGTTTTCTTTCACCTTCCACATTGTCACTGTAGTTTATAGGGATAACATATTTTTTGTTGTCTTTTGTTTCCTACTAACAATGGCAGGAGAAGACAATAATGAAGAATGTGTTCAACATGCTGAGTTACGTGATATGATGAAGACCATGACGGATATGTTTGCCAAATACAACGCAGCAACGGAGGAGTCATTGGCGAACTTGACTCGCCAACTAGATTACCTTGCTCTTCGGATGAATACTTTTGAGGCTCGGTTGCCTCTCGCTGGAAGACAAGAAGAAAATGCTTATGATGAACTGGAAGACCACAATAATCAGCCAAGACTGCCACTTTATCGTCGAGGTATGGGAGGTAATAATCATAATAATTATAATCGTCCTCCTGATGATCCTTTTGCTAAAGTGAAATTTACTATACCCTCTTTTTCTGGTGCTTATGATGCTGAGGCTTATCTTGATTGGGAGATGACAGTAGAGCAAAAATTTAATTCCCATCTTGTTCCTGAACAACATAGAGTTCGTCAAGCCACTAGTGAGTTTAAGGACTTTGCTATCATATGGTGGAATGAACTTGTTAAAACTAGAACTGATCCTCCAACATGGGATAGATTAAAGGAAGCTATGCGTGTTCGATTTGTTCCTCCATCTTTTCAGCGGGACCTTCACAAAAAATTGCAGCGCTTAGACCAAGGTAACATGTCCGTAGAGGAGTATTATCAAGAGTTACAAAAGGGTATGCTGCGTTGTGGGGTAGTAGAGGACATGAATGATAAAATAGCTTGTTTTTATGGGGGGTTGAGGCGTGAAATTCAAAACATTGTTGATTACAAGGAATATGATACTGTTAACAGATTGTTTCAGCTTGCTATGTTGGCAGAAAAAGAATTGCAGGGCTGACAACAACAACAACATCACACGAGGAGCAACTTCACGTCGCGTGCAGCGACTACACCATCCAAAACAGCACCATCTTCGACCCCCCGTGCAGCGACTACACCACCCAATGGCGGCCAACGAACTATACCTGCTGCTCCACCTTCTCGCGTGCCGGAAGGTAGAAAGGCGACATCATTCAAGCCTTCGTCGTCCACTCCTTCTACGGGTCATACTTCTGACATTAAGTGTCGCCGCTGCCAGGGACTTGGTCATATGATGAGATATTGCCCAAGCAAACGAGCATACATAGCACGCGATGATGGCGGGTATGATAGTACTTCAGATGTTGAAGATGAATATTCTCTTGCTACTGACTTCACATATCCAAATGACGAACACACCGAAGAGGAGGTACTTGGTACAGCGGCGACGGAGAACTATAGAAGCATCATTGTGCAGCGTGCCTTGAGCTCCAAAGTGGAGACCGACGACAAGCTACAACGACACAACCTCTTCCACATGTTTCTCGTCGTCAAGGACTGCCGTGTACACACTATAATTGATGGAGGTAGCTGCAATAACTTGGTGAACACGGACGTCGTCAAGAAACTCGGTTTGACAACAAGAGCACACCCTCATCCGTACCACATTCAATGGTTCAACAACAACGGTAAGGTTTGGGTAACACAAACAGTGAGAATACATTTTTCAATTGGTTCATACCATGATTTTGCTGATTTTGATGTTGTTCCTATGGATGCTTGTTCTCTTTTATTAGGTCGTCCTTGGGAATTTGATACAGATGCTATTCATCATGGTAAAACCAATAAATATACTCTTATGCATAAGGGAAAGAAAATCACTTTGCTCCCGATGACTCCTGCTGAAATTGTGCATTTTGAGAAGAGTAAAATTCGTGATGGCAAAGCAACAAAATTAGAATCTGAAAAACAGCAAGTTATTAAGTTAAAATCACCATCGTTGCTCGCAACTAAATCTGAACTTGCTGATTTATTCGATGCTAAGGGGATGTGCTATGCTTTAGTTTGCAAAGAAGCTGTGTTTTCACTTCATGAATTGTCTATTGCATTGCCCCCTGCTGTTGCTAACCTTTTGCAGGAGTTTGAGCATGTGTTTCCCTCCGAGATACCCCCTGGTTTACCACCGATGAGAGGCATTGAACACAAGATCGATTTGATTCCAGGAGCAAGTTTGCCAAATCGTGCAGCATACAAGGTGAATCCACAAGAAACTAAGGAAATTCAGCGACAAGTCCAAGATCTTTTGGACCGCAGGTACATTCGTGAAAGCCTTAGCCCTTGTTCCGTTCCTGTTCTTTTGGTTCCTAAGAAAGATGGTAGTTGGCGCATGTGTGTTGATTGTCGAGCGATTAATAGCATCACCATTCGATATCGTTATCCTATTCCTCGATTAGATGACATGCTTGATGAATTGAGTGGTGCTACCATCTTCACAAAAATTGACTTGCGTAGTGGTTACCACCAAATTAGAATGGCACTAGGAGATGAATGGAAAACTGCATTTAAAACTAAGTTTGGACTTTATGAGTGGTTAGTCATGCCTTTTGGTTTAACTAATGCACCCAGCACCTTTATGCGATTAATGAACGAGGTTTTACGTTCTTTCATTGGACAATTTGTGGTGGTTTACTTCGATGATATCCTCATTTACAACAAGTCATATGATGAACATCTTGATCATTTACGTGCTGTTTTTACTGTTTTGGGAGATGCACGTTTGTTTGGTAACCTCGAAAAGTGCGTCTTTTGCACCAATCGAGTCTCATTTCTTGGCTATGTCGTTTCCTCGCAGGGAATTGAGATGGATGAGGCCAAAATTGAAGCAATCACCAGCTGGCCAGCCCCAACAACCGTCACACAGGTTCGTAGTTTTCTTGGTCTTGCAGGTTTTTATCGGTGCTTTGTGCGGGATTTCAGCACCATTGCAGAACCTCTACATGAGCTAACGAAGAAGGGAGTTCCATTTCGATGGGGCGAACAGCAGCAGCAAGCTTTTGATGCTCTCAAATCGAAGCTTACACAAGCACCATTGCTACAACTTCCTGATTTTGACAAGACCTTTGAGCTAGAATGCGATGCAAGCGGCATTGGTATTGGAGGTGTTCTCATACAAGGAGGTAAACCCGTTGCTTTCTTTAGTGAAAAACTTCATGGTCCTTCTCTAAATTATTCTACTTATGATAAGGAATTGTATGCCTTAGTGCGTGTATTACAAACTTGGCAACATTATCTTTGGTCTAAGGAGTTTGTCATACATTTCGATCATGAATCATTGAAGTATCTTAAGTGTCAAACCAATCTGAATAAACGACATGATAAATGGATTGAGTTCATAGAGTCGTTTCCATATATCATTAAGCATAAGAAAGGGAAGGAAAATATCATTGCCGATCCATTATCTAGGCGGTATACCATGCTGTCCCAACTTGATCATAAAATCTTTGGTTTGGAAACAATTAAAGCATTATATCCTACTTATTTGGACTTCAAAGATGCTTTTGAAAATTGTAGAGAAGGAAGAATTTGGAATAAATATGTGCTGCGAGAGGGTCTCCTCTATCGTGCTAACAAGCTATGCATTCCAGCTAGCTCCGTTCGCCTATTACTTTTGCAGGAAGCACATGGAGGAGGTTTGATGGGATATTTTGGAGTGAAGAAAACTGAAGACGTGATGTCTACACATTTCTTTTGGCCAAAGATGATGCATTATGTCGAGCGCTACGTGTCACGATGCACTACTTGCAACAAAGCTAAGTCTCGCCTTAACCCACATGGTCTTTATATGCATCTTCCTGTTCCTAGTGTACCTTGGGAGGATATTTCTATGGACTTTGTTTTGGGATTGCCTAGGACTAAGAGGGGGAGGGATAGTATTTTTGTAGTTGTTGATCGTTTTTCCAAAATGGCATACTTTATACCTTGTCATAAGAATGATAATGCCTCACATATTGATGATTTATTTATGACAGAAATTTTTCGTTTACATGGTGTGCCAAATACCATTGTTTCTGATCGTGATGCAAAATTTTTAAGTCATTTTTGGAGAACTTTGTGGTATAAATTGGGAACCAAGTTGCTGTTTTCAACTACATGTCACCCACAAACGGATGGACAGACCGAGGTAGTTAATCGTACTTTATCCACTATGTTGCGGGCTGTCTTGAAAACAAATTTGAAGTTGTGGGAGGAGTGTTTACCACATATAGAATTTGCTTACAACAGATCCGTTCACTCCACGACAAAGGTAAGTCCATTCCAGGTAGTGTATGGTTTCAATCCTGATGCTCCTATTGATTTACTACCTTTGCCTCCTTCTGAAACTATAAATTTGGATGTTACACAACGATCTGAATTCATTCTTAAGATGCATGAAACTACAAAAAAATATTGAAATGATGAATGAGAAGTATAGGATTGCAGGTAGTAAAGGTAGAAAAGAAGTAAAACTTAAACCGGGTTATTTGGTGTGGTTACATTTGAGAAAAGAGCGATTTCCCGACTTGAGAAAATCTAAACCTATGCCACGAGCTGCTGGTCCTTTTAAGATCGTTGAAAAGATTAATGATAATGCATATAAGCTTGAATTGCCTCCCGATTTTGGGGTTAGTCCTACATTTAACATTTCAGATTTGCGAGCGTACTTGGGAGAAGAAGATGAACTTGAGTCGAGGACGACTCCAATTCAAGAGGGGGAGGATGATGAGGACATCACAACAGCGGAGACGCACATTGAACTGCAAGGACCAATCACAAGAGCACGAGCACGGTTATTAAATTAGCAGGTGAATTCGTTTCTAACTTCTTTTGCATGTGAGTTTGAGAATAGATTGCTATGTGATGATTTAATTGTTATTAGGAATAATGGAGAAGATCAACAAGTGAAAGAAAGGGTCCTTGGTTGCGTGGAGAACCAGCTGGGACGTCCACAAGTTGATGGAAACAGTTTACAACTCGGACTCGAGTTCAACTCGGAGTCCAGGAGCAGTCCACCTTCAAACGGACGCCCAGGAGGCATACGTACTCCGTTTTTGACGTTCTACATATGCACGGAAAGAGAAGAAGATAAAATTTCCAATGGTTCTAGTCCCACCTCAAAATTATTCCGGAGTCATTGGGAATAGTCGAAACAAGTCGAGTCCAGATTTCTGTCCGGTGCTGTGCCACCGAATCGGGCCTTTGGGCCTTGTATCCCGTAAGAGTCTATTAGGGACGCGTCTAATCGTGTTTTGGTCGAACCAGCCTATAAATACTGCAGCCGCCGGTCATATTCGGTGGGTTTTGCTTAGATCAATAATATCACCATTCTACGGTTTGTGAGACCCCAACTTCGCGATTTCCAATCGTGTCTTCGATGTTCTTGCTCGTGTTCTCGATTGCACTTGCAGGGATTAGCCTTCTTGGCGAGGTCAAGTGTGTGCAGCACGGTTGATAACCAACGGAGCCGGGGTGTGGTGATTGCAGGGGTACTCGAACCGCTCGAGTGTCGCGGATCATCAACGTCGAGTTCTCCACCCCAATCGACATACCTTTCGGAAGATCGGGCCTAAACCTACTCATCAATCGAACAAGTATGCTCCTAGCCGGACTAGTCTGCTATTTCGGGACACTTAGGGTTTTCTACACACAGCACACTGACTAGTCCGGTGTCCACCACGGATCCGATCTTTCTAAACCCTAACGGTCACTTTTAGAAACCCCATATAAATAGAGGTGCACGACCCAACTTGAATCACTCACGAACCCTAGAGCCGTCACACCTCCGAAGAGCCTCAAAAACACATCTCTCCACGAAATTAAGTGCAACAATGATCAATCCCTCGAGGATACACTCTAGATCATTGGAGAGACACGTTCAACACTCATTGAGCTCTTGGTTTGATTCTCTAACACACTCCTTTGATTTCATTGTAATCTTTTGAGTGTGTTCTTGGTGGTATTTCGTGTTGTAATCTAGGGGAGCCATCAACGTCTGAGAAGGCCCCTTGAATTTGGTTATTCACCCCTTTGTGATAAGTGGAAGAGGATTGGCCTTGGTGGCGATCCGACGAGGGTAGGGTTGGAGAAGACCCGGTCCTTTTGTGGACTCCTTAATGTGGCCTCTGTGGGAACCGAACCACGGGATAAATCTCTTGTGTTCTTGCTTTGTGTTCATCGTTCTTTACATCATATCAATCTAGGGTTTCAATTAATCTTGCTCACGTTACATTGAAACATCAAATTTATGATTGACTTGTGATATACCCTAGTACATAATCTTGCAACACATAAATTACAAGTATATTTCCACTGCTACACCCTAGAGTCAAACTTAATAGATCAAACTTGATCAACCTAGTCCGTACACACTGGACTAGTCCGCACTTTACCGGACTAGTCCGATATCTCAAGTTTTGATCTGGTTGTTAAGTGTTGCAGGTTTCGACAAAAATTCAAAAGGCCTATTCACCCCCCTCTAGGCCATATTCAGTCATCGATGTATTGTGATTCTATGTAGGTTACACGTTTGAGGAAGGAGAACATTTGGATTGTGGATTCAGGTTGCTCACGCCACATGACCGGTAACAAAGATTGGTTCTCCTCCCTCTTTTTTGTGTCACGTGTAGAGAATGTTACTTTTGCCGATAATTCTTCAACTCCTATAATTGCTAAGGGTTCGGTTAGAGTAAATGATCACTACACTTTGAAGGATGTGGCACTTGTCAAAAATTTGAAATACAACTTGCTTTCTGTTTCACAATTGCTAGATGAAAATCTGGAAATTATTTTCAATAAAAACTGATGCAAAGTTGTAGGTTCAAATAGTGAGCTTATTTTTAACATGTCTCGGTTTGGAAGAGTTTTTAAAGCTGATATTGATATGTCTTTCTCTAAGCATAGGTGTCTAGTTGCTAATGATTCAAAGGACTTACATTTTTGGCATCGTAGACTTGGTCACGTAGGCTTTGATCACCTAACGCGTGTTAGTGCTCTTGATCGCATACGTGGGCTGCCTAAGCTTAAAGGGGACAAAGAAATTATGTGCTCTTCTTGTAGACATGCTAAGATGGTTGCAGGTTCACATACTCCTCTCAAAATGATCATGAAAACTGAATCGGGTCAACTTTTGTACCTTGACACCGTAGGACCTTCACGTGTTCAATCCTTCGGAGGTAAGTGATATGTTCTTGTTATTGTTGATGATTATTCTAGATACTCTTGGGTTTACTTTATGGCGTCTAAGAACGAAGCTTTTGGTCCCTTTAGAACTTTATTTCTTAGATTATCAATTGATCACCCAGGATCTTTAAAAGCAATTAGAAGTGATAATGGAACTGAATTTAAAAATCAATCTTTTGATCACTTTTGTGCTGAAAATGGAATAGATCATCAATTTTCTTCACCATATGTACCTCAACAAAATGGTGTTGTAGAAAGAAAGAACAGAACCTTAGTTGAGATGGCTAGGACTATGCTTGATGAATATCAAACTCCTAAGAAATTTTGGGCTGATGTGATAGCAACCGCTTGTTATGTCTCAAATCGTGTTTTCTTGCGCACTAAGCTAGGTAAAACCCCATATGAGCTCCGGTTTGGACATAGGCCTAGTGTTACATACTTTTGGGTCTTTGGTTGCAAATGCTTTGTTAAGAAACATGGTAATCTTTATAAATTTGAACCTAGATCCATTGATGGCATGTTTCTTGGTTATCCATCTCATACTAGAGGCTAACGTGTGCTTTTACTTGACACTAACAAAATTGTGGAGACTTGTGAAGTGTCTTTTGATGAAGCTATCCTAGGTACTAGCTCAAACATTGCAGGTCCAGATCCATATCCGCAGGGGGAGAGCATTTTCGTTGAAGATGAGGAAGAGGTGGAGCTACTGCCTGAAAATTCAACAGCTAATGACATTGTTCGAGCTCCTGATTTTGATTCACAGCCAGCACCGATGACCACCATTGCTGGTCCATATCCTCCTCAAGTCACAAGCTCATCAATTTGTGATGAACATGAAGAAGAAGAAGCTTGTGAAGTGTCCACTCCCCTCTGGGTTCTCAAAATTCATCTTCTACAACAGATTATTAGAAGATTGCACGAATGAGTTACATGGTCCAGGTTTTGCGATCCAAACTCTCATGCTCATTCTGCTTTTGTTGCTTCTTTTGAACCCAAAGATATATCACACACACTCACTAATGAATCTTGGATTATTGCCATGCAAGAAGAGTTAGAAAATTTTGAAAGAAATAATGTTTGGAAACTTGTACCTCCACCTCAAGGTCACACTTTAATTGGAACTAAATGGGTGTTTAAAAATAAACAAAGTAAGGATGGGGTTGTGGTTAGGAATAAGGCTAGGTTGGTTGCTCAAGGTTTCACTCAAGTTGAAGGTCTAGATTTTGATGAAACTTTTGCTCATGTTGCTAGATTAGAAGCCATAAAAATTTTGTTAGCTTTTGCTGCATCTAAAGGTTTTAAGCCATATCAAATGGTTGTTAAAAGTGCTTTTCTTAATGGCTACATAGATGAGGAGGTTTATGTCAAACAACCATCGGGTTTTGAAAATTCAGATTTTCCTAATCATGTTTACAAACTGTCCAAAGCCTTGTATGGTCTCAAACAAGCCCCTAGAGCATGGTATGATAGGTTAAAAACATTCTTACTTTAAAAGGGGTTTACCATGGGCAAGATTGATAAAACTCTTTTTGTGCTTAAGCATGGCAATGACTCATTATTCGTTCAAGTGTATGTGGATGATATTATCTTTGGTTGTGCTTCTCATGATCTTGTGTCCAAGTTTTCAACTATGATGAGTTCATAATTTGAGATGAGTATGATGGGAGAACTCACGTACTTTTTGGATCTGCAAATCAAGCAAACCAAGGAGGGTACCTTTGTGCATCAATCCAAGTATACAAAAGACCTCCTAAGGCGCTTCAGCATGGACAAAAGCAAGCATCTTCGGACACCAATGGGAACAACAACAACACTTGAACTTGATGAAGATGGTGAACCCGTGGATCAAAAAGAACATAGAAGCATGATCGGATCACTTTTGTACCTCACGTCATCAAGACCGGATATACAATTCAGCGTATGTCTTTGTGCACGGTTTCAAGCCTCCCCACGTGCTTCACATCATCAAGCCGTCAAAAGTATTCTCAGGTACTTACATGGAACTCAAGAATTTGGCATTTTTCTTCCTTCTTCCTCAACCGTTACTTTTAAAGCTTTTTCGGATGCTGATTTTGGAGGTTGTAGGATTGATAGGAAAAGTACTTCCGGTGCTTGTCATTTTCTTGGTAATTCACTTGTTGCTTGGTCCTCTAGAAAACAAAATTCAGTTGCACAATCCATAGCCGAATCTGAATATGTAGCTGCTGCTAGTGCTTGCTCACAAATTCTTTGGGTTGTTCAAACACTTAAGGACTTTGGGGTTGACCTAGATAGTGTTCCACTGTTTTGTGATAACACTAGTGCCATTTGCATTGCTAAAAACCATGTGCAACATTCTAGAACTAAGCACATTGATATTAGGTATCACTTTCTCCGTGATAATGTTGAAAAAGGAAACATTGTGCTTCACCATGTAGATGCCGAAGAACAATTGGCTGACATTTTTACAAAACCTTTGGATTTCGCTCGTTTTTGTTTCATTCGTAGTGAAATAGGGGTTATGCATCCTCATGGCTTACATTGAGGGGGAGTTTTGAAACTTGAGAAGTCTATGTGTGAATCTGAAATTAAAATAATATGAGCATAGTATTTCATACATATATGACTTTGTGATTCCTTTTACATGCAGAAAGTTCTTACTACATTACTCGTGTTATACATTTTGTAGTTTTTGCCATGTCTAGTAATTGGAATAATTACTTACACTAAATCGGGTCATGGTCGAACTTTCTTGCTCTTTTGAACTTGTTGTATGCTCACAAGTGCTTTTAATCATAAAGAATTAATCAAGCAATCAACTCACATGTTAAGTTTTTGTGAACAAATATAAGTTGAGAAAATATCAAGAGAATATGCATGCATCACACTTCTTCTTTTAAAATGGCTTATCATTGCACTTAGATTTGAACTTGGAAGAAGTTGTGTATGACTAAAACCATGTCCTTAAGCTTCTGATTGTCAAATGACATAGGCTTGGTTTGGTTGGTTAGAATAAGGCAGATGCGCATATAATCTCTTGCAAATATCATATGATCTAAATTCGTGCTTTGAAAAATAATAAAATGTAGCAAGTAGTGTCATGCTTTCAGGTTTTGAAATAGTTAAGTTTGTGAGATCATGACTTGCTTAAATTGAAAATTACATTTGATCTCTAGCATGACTTACACTACTTTATGTATCTCATTGATGTGATAGTGTAAGTTACTTGTTATTATGACTTGGATGAGCTTTGTTTATATGTACATGTTACAATATGCTCATAACATTGGAAATTTCTCTTTTTGAACCTTGTTGAATACATTGTCAAAGGGGGAGAGACAATATGGTGAATTATGCAAGGGGGAGAAATATGTATAGGGGGAGAAATTTATTTCTATCTTATTTGATTTTCGAAAAGGGGGAAAATGTTCTCAAAACTTTTCATGCCAATGTTCGGATTTTAAATGGTGTTGCCAATGCATTCATCAAGGGGGAGATTGTGAGACGTATGTGTGCTGAATACATTGGCTTTGACAATAAAAGTTTTGAATGCTGCCATAATATCATTTTTAGCAAGGTCCGACTCTAGCTCCGAGCTTCTGTAAGGTCCGACAATAGGTCTGATTTTCTTTGTCTAGGTCTGACATGTTTTTGGGTAGCTCCGGTGACCTTTGTTTTTAGCTCCGGAATGTTCTTGATAGCGCCGACATGTCTTTGTTAAGCTCCAATATGTTTTGCTATGTCCGACTTATGTTGGTTAGCTCCGACATGTTTTTCTAGATCCGACTTTTGGGATGACTAGTTCCGACTAGTTTTGGTTAGCTCCGGCGCTAGGTCCGACTAGCTTTGGTAAGCTCCGGCGCTAGGTTGTACAAGCTTTGGTAAGCTCCGGCTCAAGCTCCGGTTAGCTTTGGCAAGGTTCAGAGCTTGATCGTAATGTTCCAAATTTTCATGTGAAATGTTTCGAACTTGCTTTACTTTTATGGAAAGGTTGCTTAGTATTCTTTTGGTAAGTTTTTGGTGCCTTTTGGTTGATATGGCTGATATCATTTTGATAAGCTTTGCAACATGCTTATGTGAGGTGCTCACGTAAGGTGTTGTGCTCGGAACTGACTTGAGTCAAGTCGCGGACTTGGACTCGTACGGATTGGTTATTTGTTCATGTGCAGGTGTTGCTTGAGTTCAAGTCATGGCTGGTGACAGGATCCTTTGGACTAGTCTCAGGGAGGAGATGAGGTTCCAACAACCAAATTCAGGAGAAATTGTGGTTGAGTGGGTCAGGAGGTCGCGCAGAATGATTGAATCAAGGGCAGTGCATATGAAGGTTACTGGACATCGAAGGAAGGTGTTTGCACGTATGCATGCGGTGCATGACGTGGCAACATGGTTTATCGATGGGAAGATCTGGTTGGAAGGATCAAATCGTATTGGTTGATGACTTTGGCTGCGGCGGAGTCGGTTATGGCTCGGTATGGAAAGTATCGAGTTGGTTATGATGGGATTTTGTGTGGGTCACGAATTTGAGCTGTTTTAGAAATGTGGGATACGTTCCTAAGGTGTTTGGAAGTCTTAAGATTGCTTCTATCTGCGTATAGAAGAGTCCTAAGCAGTAATGGAACGTTTCGATTCGTGATCGGAGTAGGATTAGAGTCCTAGTTGAGATTGGGTTGGCCTAAGGGCTGGTTATATAAGCAAGGGAGGCCAAAGCTCGTGGTGCATGACTTTGGGGGATGTTCCTCTTGTGTTCTATTGAATAAAATTTGTAGTTTGAAGGAACTTTTGTGCCTTATTCGTCCGACTTGTTCTAGACAAGTTTTACTCGTCGAGTTTCTGGACAGCACTACCTTTCATCGGTGGTTTTATCATAACTCGAGTTTTACAGATCCAATTGACGTGATTCTTTTTGGGTTGTCTTCACAACTTGATTATCTATCATCTTTCAAGATTGCACGGTCATTGGATTTGTGGTTTCCTATTTTCACGAGTTTCTTTGTAGCGTTACAGAACTGTTTTTCTCGGGTAGGACAGATTGACCTTTGTTCGAACATTCGATCATAACTTGGGTTTTTCTCGACGTATTTGAGTGATTCTTCTTTTGTTTTCTTCATGACTTTATTCTATCTGATATATATCACTTTTGTCACGGTGAAACACGTTTAGATTAGTCTCACATATGATTTCTTTAACAGATTGTTTTTCTGCTGAAGGGGTTGGGATTTAATTGTTTCCGCTGCGTAATATTTTTTAAAATCTACCATTCACCCCCCTATGATAGCTTTTCACGTGCTCTTCGATCCTACAGGTGGTATGGTGGAATTTTGCTCACTTCTAGTGTACAAGTATAGCATGTACAAGTGAAGTCTTGAATTCAAAAAGTAGTGAATGAAATCTCACATAGGTCTATACTAATTTGACAAATCTCAATGTGAAGACAAATAGCATATGCATTCATATGGATTTGGTAGGTATTTCCAATCAAATGAGAATAACTTAAATCCTCTTGGAATTTCTCCAGAAATCTAAGTTTCACTTTCAAACTAGGAATAACAGCCCTATCACTATATCATATCTCACAACAACTTAGAATGGATTAAGCTTTTGCTACCCACAATTTCCAAATCAAGGCAAAGTAATTTTAGCCAATGAGAGCAATATGTTGGAGATTAGTAAGTTGTAAACTAGGGACTTAGGAAAATTAAAACAGAGCAGCTATTCATCATTTCATCTATGTGAATTCCAAACCATTCTTACCACACACATCATTTATTTTATTGAAAAACAAATCTATCCTACAATTTATTATTATTTAGTTATTTTATTTTTTATATGCAAGGTTAATTTATGGTCTAATGGAAAATAAATATGCAAAGGGGCTTGATACAATTTACCTCAAGTGGGGGTCCTCCCCAAGCTTGTTCTTCACTCACCTCCGTGTCGAGGGTTGAACCCTTGATGACGGAAGTATGCTGCGAAATTGGCTTGTTGTTGTTGTAGAGTGGAGTTGAGGTTGATGAATTGAGCGTCCATGAGTTGTTGCCAGTCTTGGGTACCTTGGACATACCCTTGGAGAGTGTTGTAGATGTCACTCGTTCTCACTTCAAGCTCATCCATACGTCTAGTGAGATCTGTCATTCCTTGGCTATAATCATGATGACTTCCAGCCGAAGAGGAATGTCATCTTCTCATGGACGATGGAGACAAGCCGCTAGAGCTTAAAGTGGATAGGGGTGGCTCCCATGCGGCATCTGGCCATCCATACCAAGACGGACCTTCGGTCTTATACGATGGAGGTTGAGTCCATCAGGGGCATCACCTGTTGGGTTCTCTTCCTCTTCGTACTCATGGACCATGGAAGTTGTCAAGGGCATAGCCGCTCTCCTTGTATGGCTTCTTGTTACCCTGCCAGAGACATGACTTCTTCTCGCTTCCTCGATGGGAAGAAGGTCAATGGTTAGTCTCTGGCATTTGTACAAATCATAATCCGGGTTAGGTAACCGAATTTCATTAACAAATCCAGGATAATAAAATATCAAAGAGCCATCTTGATCATCCTTAAGGGTATGTCCTTGCACTAAATATTCTTCATCAATTAATTCTTTTTCATTTCCAATATACTAAAATGAAGAATATTCTAGTGCTCCTACCCTAGTAGCAATACGGGTAATCAATGAAGTACATTCAATTGGCCCTACCCTTGGAATGTAATCTAACCATTGTGTCATCATGGCAATAACTAGAGCAACTTTTATCTTTTTAATCATGGCAAATAAAATTTTCAGCTCATCATCACGTATTATCCTTACATCTCCTCTAGGGAACATAGTCATAGCCACCCATCTATGCATATGGAAGTGGAAGTGATATGGAAGTGGATTTCTCCTCCTTGCTCCCACATCTATGCGAGCCTTCACGGTGCTTAGGAACAGGCGCCCAAGAATGAGCGGCGTATTCTTCTCGACCTCCATGTCGAGCACCACGAAATCCACAAGTATGAAGTGTTGATGTTTCTTAACATCACATATCATCTCTAGTAAGAGATGAGGTCCGCAAGCGCACAGAAACTGTCGTGTAGCATTTCACCCAAGAGTATTTCCAAGGGTATCGTATTTATCCCAAAGGAAGGCAACGAAGTAAAGTAAACACTACTCTTATGATCAAGTTATGGGATACTAAAAAGTTATCAAGACATAGGTAAGTTGACAATATGGATTGTGTGACACACACCTAAGCAATCTACTCCAAGGGTAAGGTTGTCCAAGTGAGAGTTAGACTACGAGATGGAGATACTCCTACTATGCTCTAATTACTCATATACATAGCCTAATAAAGTACACATGAATATGCTAATGGTGAATACTAGGGCTTAGTGGTCCAACATATCGGGCACGAGTTTACCCCTAGCAATACTAGGTGACTCCCGCCAAGAGCCTGTGGCATAGCTGAATGTGGAGGATTACAAAGGATAGATAGGGCTGTCAACACCTACTGCCTACCTCTTCAATCCGTGGGTCTACGGAACATCCAACGCTACCTAACTATCCTAGCACTATGCTAGCATATTAAGTAAATACCTTAAGAGCCGCGGCACAAGCCATCCTAAGACAATGGACTAAATCGTCGTTGAACCAATGTTGGGACCAAGCACTAACATATTCATATTAACATTATCATATTATTACCTAATTAGACTATAGTGGTGGTGTATGATGTTAATGATAACATTATAATGGAATTATGTTTAGATCATAACAACATCTACACCTAGCACATACATGGACTCCACAACCAAACAAGGAACATTTTGCCCAAGTATATAAGTAAATAAATACTAATAATGATATTATTATAAAGCACAGAGTCATAAATACAAGAGAAGATACATGAGCCATACCTTTCTCAATTTGGACTTGGGACTAGAGGCTCCTCTCTACAACCTAACCTCCACTAAGGAACTAGGAGAACTAGTGTATACAATAGAGTGATTCTAAAGTGGTGTGTGTTGAAGTGAAGGGTGAGGGGTCCTATTTATAGCTTGGAGAAGGGTCGGTTCCCGCCACCAAAAGCGCGCGAGTCAGTCACCACTGGTTTATTCAAGCCAGGAGGAGCCAACATGTGGAAGCTGATCGAGTTTGGAGGAAAGACCAGGTCGACTGACTAGGGGGGTCAGCCGACCTAGTAATCGCTCCAAACGGTCTGTGCTTTCTCTGGGTGACTTCTAGGTGGGTCCCATCCCTTGATATGGGTGCTACACCGTTGGATGGCCTCGGATACTTCTGTTTGTAGGCCATTTGATCCATGTGGTGCCACATGTCGATGCTTGATTGGCTGGGATGATATTTTATAGGATCCATCCCCTTGTTTCACTTCAATTCTGTATAAAATGCTTGCATGCACTAATTTCTCCAAGTACAAGTGGAAATAGGTTAAATAGAAAGGTGATGTGTGCAAGAAATGATATTTCCTTCACATAATTGAGATATATTGACGAGTGAAATTGGTATATAACAACGATCAACAAACTTCCCCAAGCTTATCGTTTGCTCATCCTGAGCAAAGTCAAGACTTTAGGTTGATGATCGGGAGTTGCTACAATGTTCTACTTTTCAGAAGTACCATGTGCACAACAAAATACTCTACCTAGTATTGCAAAAATTGGCATGGTACTTCACCCATCCTAAGTCATTATGGGGCTTATGCCTTCTCCTATTCACGGGTGGTTGAAAGATAGAACAGCAAATGGAGCACACATACCCTAGGAATAGAGTTCCATACAAATTTTGGAGAGTTCAATTTAGATTTCAAGTATCTCAACTTGATTCTCTCGGTCTCTCCTTTGTGTGTAGTGGAAATATTTCCTTACCAAGGTATTGTGCCTACACTCATCCTACCAATAAATAAGGCTTGTATGCGGAGCTTGGTAGGGAATATAGTAGACATATTTACATCACATAATATTGCTAAGTCAGAAAAAAAAGCTTTAGGAGAAATCAATTCAGAACTATTTGATTCAAGACTTGTGCATGTGTGATGGAATGGAGGTGGATGAGGATATTTTAGATGACTCTTTTTTGTGTGGAATCTCTTATTTTGCAGGGATGAAACATGGCTACTTTTTTTCTTTATTTTTTCTTTTTTTCTCATGCTTATGATGTAAGCATGATTTTCTTTTTCTTGTAGCCATGTATTCTACTCCCTTTTTACACAATAAACTTGGAGAGAGTACTAAGCATGAAGGGTATGGAGTTTCTCTTTTTATTGTGGAAGGATGGTATGATGGAATTTTGCTTACTTCTAGTGTAGAAGTATAGCATGTGCAAGTGAAGTCTTGAATTCAAAAAGTAATGAATGAAATCTCACATAGGTCTATATTAGTTTGACAAAGCTCAATGTGAAGACAAATAGCATATGCATAAGGTCTATCAATGTAATGTACCATATGGCTTTGGTAGGTATTTCCAATCAAATGAGGACAACTTAAATCTTTTTAGAATTTCTCTGGAAATCTAAGTTTCACTTTCAAACTAGGAATAGAAGTCCTATCACTACATCATATCTCACAACAACTTAGAATGGGATTAAGCTTTTGCTACCCACAATTTCTAAATCAAGGCAAAAGTAATTCTAGCCAATGAAAGCAATATTTTTGAGAGTAGTAAGTTGTAAACTAGGGACTTAGGAAAAATTAAAACAGAGCAACTATTCATCATTTCATCTATGTGAATTCCAAATTATTCTTACCGCACATCTTTTATTTTAGTTTGAAAGCAAATCTACTATATTTATTTTTAAGTTTTTTTTTACATGCAAGGTGGATGATGGGTGAATGGAAAATAAATATGCAAGGGGTGTGATACAAGTTAACTCAAGTGAGGGTCCTCCCCCAAGCTTGTTCTTGTTCAAGGTTCACGATAGGGGCTGAAACCCTAAGATGGATGTAGGCCATGAGCTTGGCCTAACCCTGTTGCAGCATGACTTTGGCATTGGAGGGTTGAGTGTCGATGTTGAATTGCCTTCCTTGGGTTCATGAGTGTGGCCGAGGAGAGTGTTGTTGATGTCACTCATCCACACCTCAAGTTTCCCATAGGTTGGATGTACCTTGCTATTCCTTGGCTAAGGTAGTGATAACCCTTCGCACAAAGGCATGATGTGCACTCAACATCCCTTGAGTGTGTTTCGTCATTCTTTGGCTAAGGTATATCATACCTTCTTGCCATAAAGGAATAGCTTGTACCCCTCATGCAATGGGTGTGATCCATCATTCCTTGGCTAAGGTAATGATAACCTTTAGCCACAAAGGAGTGAATATTTGTAGCAGCCCATTGGTTGCTCACGAACGGTTTCCATGTCAAATCTCTGGCCTCGTATAGTTATGGTTGACCTTCGAGCTTAATTTCCGATAGGTAGCAACCATCCTAATTTACTCCTTGGTCAAGAGATATTGAAATGGAATCCTCTTAGAGTTTCCAACAATCGAATCTTTGAATGCCTACATAGTTATTTTACTCTTGCAAACTTCCTCTCTAAGAGAGAGATGGTTAGCTTCCGATACTTGTACAAATGAATTTTCAGGTTAGGTAACCAAATCTTCATTTGTACGCACGGGGAAGAACAAGAACAAAGATGCATTGGGTCCAATTTCCAGTGTATTCATGAACAATGTATGAATCATTGCTAGGAGTGAGGCTTTATGTATAAATCAAGTTCAAAATTTTCTAAAGCTCCTACCCACAGCAATGCAAGTGATATAAATACAATATATGGATCCCTTCATCTTATAAAATTTCTAACCATCATAGCTTTTTTTTACAAGAGCAAATATTTATCAATTGGGTTATGGCAAACAAGATTCTCAACTTTATCCTCCTGAACATTTTCAATTTTCTTGCCTAGGAATTTGAAATTTAGTGATACATGCATGAATTAGTTTCAAATCAAAATTATGGACATCACTATTCCTAGGTTGCTACATACCAATTCAACCATTAAGTCATTCCATAAGCATTACCTAAGCAGAAAATGTCTAAGTCAATTTTAGCAATGCTTATGAAATTCTAGGTACTTGTTTAAATTTATTCACAAGTAAGGTGACATTCCTTTTTTGAAGAATAAAAAAGAGTAATGTCAACACTTACTCTCGTAAGGATGCATAAGAATTGAATGATGAGAAGGTGTAAACCTTCCTTACCAATGTAAGCAAAAATCATTGAATCCTAATGCAATTCAAATGACGGAAAATTTTAAACTTGTACCTCAATTGAAGAGCAGTTCGGGTTGAAGGTCGTTGTGTGAGAAACTCACGACCATGGATTTTGGTGTAGCTTTCATGTTTAATGTCTCTTGCCAAGTTTAGGTTGGAGTTGAATGCACTTCATCTTGTTCCTCCATTGGACCACAATCTTGAGCATTCCTCCACCATGAACTCAAAATGAGATCGATGGAGGGATATGAGCTTGATGGGGCCTTCCAACCTTTTTGCAAATTTTGTCTTGGCTGCACTGAAATCAAGAACAAACAAAACAACTCGAAAACGGGTTACGTTAGCTCAAAATCATGTTATACCCTTTGCCAAATTATTTTGCCCAACTTGAAACAACATGTAAATGCAATGAATATTGGGGGAAATACTTTTTATTTGAACTAGGTAGATGAATTCAAGTGGTTATGACCAAGGTTCATATCCAAATAAATTTATTTTCTAATTCAAAATTTAGTTTTAGGAAGGTTGGAAATTTTACTTTCCAACATGCAAGTGTGAAAATTCAAACATGCTAAATGCAAATGCAAGATTTGATGGGAAATTTAAATATGCAATTTGGTAAATTAAATATGAGATAACTACCAATTAACCTATTGGCAGGGACTCACCGAATTTTGTAAGTCTGATGAGTAGGACTTACCGCCATCCTGTTTGGCTTGATGATTTGTTGTCCAATCTCAGAGTTGAAGATGTGAACCACTTCTCTTGATTGACATGCCAAACCTCATTTTACATGTCAGTTGGATATATGGGCCACATGGTGGCCCTAGCCTCTCCGTCATCTTGATGAAGACTTGTTGATGTAGTGACGACTTTTGCCTCTTGAAGATATTCTCTCATGAGCTTGGTAAGGCTTGTCCTTCTTTTAGGGGTGTCACTTCGACCTTCTTGATATTCATTAAGGTCAGCCCATACCTTGATCATGGATCAAAAGCTTCCTTGGGCATGATGACATGTGGACTCCACAATCAAATAAGAAACGCTTCATCCACAATGTCACTTGCCCTAGGTTGCATGGGCTTGGTCGAAGGGTAGGAATTCCAACAAGTGATTGTGGGATATCTTGGTTCTTGAATGCTCTTTAAGTTTTTTGTCCTTGGCCAATGGCTTAATGTAAATGTTTTCTTGATTTTTTGCTTGGCCATGGACAACACACTTCAAGGTAGGCTAGTTGAACTTAAATCCCTTGAAATCCTCATAGCCTCCTTAATTACAAGGGTGATATTGATTTCAACATTGACCTCCTTGTAGGTGATAGCCATTGGAGTTGTGTTTGGAAGGAAGAATCCTAATGGGTTTTTAGGGAAATGATTCCCCAAGTGGCCCATGTTGAAATGGATTTTCACAAATCATGTGAATATCCATGGCTTGGATAATTCCAAACACTTCTCCATTGGCTTGATCTATCATGATACTTCAATGGGAGGTGTGGTTCCCTAGCTAGCATGTCCACCTTGCTAAGTGGTGTGCATACCAAGCTAAAGGAACTAGAGCACTCTTCAATCTACCCCTTGAGTAGAGACCATATTCTCATCCATGATGAATAATCATAGGATCTTTCAGCTCCAACACAAATGTAGTCATGGATTGGTGTAGCCAACACATGACATGAGTGTTGGATGAAGAGCCAACTATCCACCCTATGGTGGAGGCAAACTAAGAAGAAATCTTGGAGCCTCCCCCAAGCTTGGGGATGGATGACTTTGGCTCCTACTGGAAGCTGAAATTCTTCCACGAAAGGCAATGGTGCTTCCTAGCGGATATTTGTTGAGCTATGTTATGAATCATATTGCGGTTGAGAACTTGCATCCTCGTTGGCCATCCCGTAAAATGAGTTAGCCAACACTACCATTTTTTCACACAAAAAGAGAAAACAAACAAGGATAATCCTGTCTAATAACTATTAGTACCTATAGCTTAATCACAAGTGATAGCTATCCTTCACTTCCTTTGCCTTCCCCGACAATGGCGCCAGAAATGTTGTTGATATTTCTTAACATCACAAATCATCTCTAGTAAGGGATGAGGTCCGCAGGAGCACGAAAACTGTCGTGTAGCATTTCACCCAAGAGTATTCCCAAGGGTATCGTATTTATCCCAAAGGAAGGCAACAGAGTAAAGTAAACACTACTCTTATGATCAAGTTATGGGATACTAATTGTGACACCCAGTTCCAAAAATGAACCAAGTGAACGCATATGTGCGCCTAGGATGTTCAACACACATACACGAGTGCATTCACAAAAGAGTACACAGAAAATTACCACAGCACAAGATTAATTAACCAAATTGTAGGATCGAAGAGCACGTGAAAAGCTACCAGAGGGGGGGTGAATGGTAGATTTAAAAATCTTACGCAGCGGAAACAATTAAACCCCAAACCCTTTCGGCAGAAAAACGATCTGTTAAAGAAATCATGTGTGAGACTAATCTAAACGTGTTTCATTGTGACAAAAGTGATAGATATCAGAGAGAATCAAGTCACGAAGACAACACAAAAATAATCACTCAAATCTGTCGAGAAAAACTCAAGTTATGATCAAAAGATCAAACAATGGTCAATCTGCCCTACCCAAGAAAAACAGTTCTGGAACGCTGCAAAGAAACTCGTGTAGATCATAGACCATAAATCCAATGACCGTGAAATTTTGACATATTATATAAAATCAAGTTGTGAAGACAAAACAAAAAGAATCACGTCAATTGGATCTGTAAAACTCGAGTTATGATAAAACCACCGACGAAAGGTAGTGCTGTCCAGAAACTCGACGAGTAAAACTTGTCTGGAACAAATCGGACGAACAAGGCACAAAAGTTCCTTCAAACTACGAATTTTATTCAATAGAACACAAGAGGAACAGCCCCAAAGTCGTGCACCACGAGCTCTGGGCTCCCTTGCTTATATAACCAGCCCTTAGGCCAATCCAATATCAACTAGGACTCCAATCCTACTCAGATCACGAATCGTAACTTTCCATAACTGCTCAAGATTCTTCTATACGCAGATAGAAGCAATCTTAAGACTTACAAACACCTTAGGAACGTATCCCACATTCCTAAACAACTCAAATTCGTGACTCACACGAAATCCTACCATAACCAACTCGATACTTTCCATACCGAGCCATAACCGACTCCGCCGCAGCCAAAGTCATCAACCGGTACGATCCGATCCTTCCAACCAGATCTTTCCTTCCTTATCCCATCTTCAGAACCATGTTGCCATGTCATGCACCACATGCATACGTGCGAACACCTTCCTTCGATGTCCAGTAACCTTCATATGCACCGCCCTTGATTTAATCATCCTGCGCGAACCTCCTGATCAGCTCAACCACAATTCCTCCTGAATTTGGTTGTTGGAACCTCATCTCCTCCCTGAGACTAGTCCAATGGATCTCGTCACCAGCCATGTCTTGAACTCAAGCAACACCTGCACATGAATAAACAACCAATCCATACGAGCCCAAGTCCTCGACTTGACTCAAGTTATTTCCGAACACAACTCCTTACGTGAGAACCTCACATAAGCATGTTGCAAAACCACAGTAACACGATATTATCCATATCAACCAAAAAGCACCAAAAACTTAGCAAATGAATACTAAGCAATCTTTCCAACAATGTAAAGCAAGTACAAAACATTGCAAATGAAAAGCAGAAGCACTGCAGTCAAGTTCCGGACCTTGCCAGAGCAACCCAGACCTTGAGCCGGAGCTAACAAAAGCTAGTAGAACCTAGCGCCGGAGCTTACCAAAACTAGTATAACCAATCTCCCGCCGGAGCTTACAAAACTAGCAAGACCTAGCGCCGGAGCTAACCAGAACTAGTCGGAACTAGTAAACCCAAAAGCCGGAGCTAGAAAAATCAACTCGGAGCTTAGCAAAAACACGCCGGAACTATCAAAGACATGCCGGAGCTAACAAAGACATGCCGGAGCTAAAGATAAAACTCACCGGAGCTGACCAAAGCTAGTCGGACCTAGCATCGAACGTAACCGGAGCTACCCAAACCAAGCCGGACCTACCGTTAGACCTTGCTGTAGCTTAGAGCTAGAGTTGGACCTTGATAAAAAGGTGTTTTGGTGATATTTAAAACTTTTATCATCAAAGCCAAGCGTATTCACTATAAGCCAATGTATTCAGCACATATAGGTCTTACAATCTCCCCCTTGATGAATGCATTGGCAACACCATTTAAAATCCGAACATTGGCTTATTCTCATTAAAAGTTTTGAAGAAAATTTCTCCCCCTTTGTAAATCAAAAGTAAAATGAGAAGAAAAAAAATTATCCCATATTATCTCTCCCCCTTTATTATCTCTCCTTATGCACATATTCTCTTTCTCTTCATGCTTATCTCTCCCCCTTTGACAATGTATTCAGCAAGTCATGAGCATGTAAACAAGTTATCTCTCCCTCTTTAGTTGTTATGAGCATATTATAACATATACATATAAACAAAGCTCATCCATGCCATACTATCAAGTACCTTACATTATCACATCAATGAAATACATAAAGTAGTGTAAGCCATGCTAGAGATCAAATGTAATTTTCAATTTTAGCAAGTCATGATCTCACAAACTTTACTATTTCAAAACCCGAAAGCATGACACTTGTTGCTGCATTTTATTATTTTTCAAAGCACAGATTTAGATCATATGATATTTGCAAGAGATTATATGCGCATCTGCCTTATTCTAACCAACCAAACCAAGCCTATGTCATTTGACAATCAGAAGCTTAAGGACATGGTTTTAGTCATACACAACTTCGTCCAAGTTCATATCTAAGTGCAATGACAAGCCATCTCAAAAGAAGAAGTGTGATGCATGCATATTCTCTTGATCTTTTCTCAATTTATATTTGTTCATAAAAACTCAACATGTGAGTTGATTACTTGATTAATTCTTAATGATTAAAAGCATTTGTGAGCATGCAACAAGTTCAAAACAGCAAGAAAGTTTGACCATGACCAGTTTTAGTGTAAGTAATTATTCCAATTACTAGACATGGCAAAAACTACAAAATGTATAACACGAGTAATGTAGTAAGAACTTTCAGCATGTAAAAGGAATCACAAAGTCATATATGTATGAAATACTATGCTCATATTATTTTAATTTCAGATTCACACATAGACTTCCCAAGTTTCAAAAACTCCCCCTCAATTTAAGCCATGAAGATGCATAACCCCTATTTTACTACGAATGAAACAAAAACGAGTGAAATCCAAAGGTTTTGTAAAAATGTCAGCCAATTGTTGTTCGGTATCTACATGGTGAAGCACAATGTTTCCTTTTTTAACATTATCTCAGAGAAAGTGATACCTAATATCAATGTGCTTAGTTCTAGAATGTTGCACAGGGTTTTTGGCAATGCAAATAGCACTAGTGTTATCACAAAACAGTGGAACACTATCTAGATCAACCCCATAGTCCTTAAGTGTTTGAACAATCCAAAGAGTTTGCGAGCAAGCACTAGCAGCAGCTACATATTGAGATTCGGCTGTGGATTGTGCAGTTGAATATTTTTCTAGAGGACCAAGCAACAAGAGAATTACCAAGAAAATGAAAAGCACCAGAAGTACTTTTCATATCAATCCTACAACCCCCAAAATCAGCATCCAAAAAAGCTTTCAAAGTAACAGTTGAGGAAGAAGGAAGAAATATGCCAAATTCTTGGGTTCCATGTAAATACCTGAGAATCCTTTTGATGGCTTGACGATGTGAAACACGTGGGGAAGCTTGAAACCGTGCACAAAGACATTCGCTGAATTGTATGTCCGGTCTTGATGCTGTGAGGTACAAAAGTGATCCGATCATGCTTCTATATTCTTTTTGATTCACAGATTCACCATCCTCATCAAGTTCAAGTGTTGTTGCTGTTCCCATTGGTGTCCGAAGAGGCTTGCTTTTGTCCATGTTGAAGCGCCTTAGGAGGTCTTTGGTATACTTCGTTTGATGCACAAAGGTACCCTCCTTGGTTTGCTTGATTTGCAGCCCCAAAAAGTAAGTGAGTTCACCCATCATACTCATTTCAAATTCGGAACTCATCATTGCTGAAAACTTGGACACAAGATCATGAGAAGCACAACCAAAGATAATATCATCCACATACACTTGAACGAATAATGAGTCATTGCCATGCTTAAGCACAAAAAGAGTTTTATCAACCCTGCCCATGGTAAACCCCTTTTCAAGTAAGAATGTTTTTAACCTATCATACCATGCTCTAGGGGCTTGTTTGAGACCGTATAAGGCTTTGGACAGTTTGTAAACATGATTAGGAAAATCTGGATTTTCAAAACCCGGTGGTTGTTTGACATAAACCTCCTCATCTATGTAGCCATTAAGAAAAGCACTTTTAACATCCATTTGATATAGCTTAAAACCTTTAGATGCTGCAAAAGCTAACAAAATTCTTATCGCTTCTAATCTAGCAACAGGAGCAAAAGTTTCATCAAAATCTAGACCTTCAATTTGAGTGAAACCTTGAGCAACCAACCTAGCCTTATTCCTAACCACAACCCCATCCTCACTTTGTTTATTTTTAAACACCCATTTAGTTCCAATTAAAGTGTGACCTTGAGGTGGAGGTACACGTTTCCAAACATTTTTTCCTTCAAAATTTTATAACTCTTCTTGCATGGCAATAATCCAAGATTCATTAGTGAATGCGTGTGATATATCTTTGAGTTCAAAAGAAGCAACAAAAGCAGAATGAGCATGAGAGTTTGGATCGCAAAACCTGGACCATGTGACTCGTTCGTGCAAGCTTCCAATCATCTGTTGTGGGGGATGATCTTTGTAAAACCGTAGCGGAACAGATGTCTCACAAGCTTCTTCTTCATTAGATTCATCGTAGATTGATGAGCTTGTGACTTGTGGACGATCAGGACCAGCATAGGTGATAGCCGGAGCTTGTTCAATGTCCGGAGCTGGACACGTGTCAACTTCGGAACTACCAGGCAGTATCACTGGCTCTTCTTCATCTTCGAAAATACCCTCCCCCTGAGGATACGGATCTGGTCCTGCAACACCGGAGCTAGTACCTAGACTAGCTTCATCAAAAGACACTTCACAAGTCTCCACAATTTTGTTAGTGTCAAATAAAAGCACACAGTAGCCTCTGGTATGAGATGGATAACCAAGAAACATGCCATCAATGGATCTAGGTTCAAATTTATCAAGGTTACCATGTTTCTTAACAAAGCATTTGCAACCAAAAACCCGAAAGTGTGTAACACTAGGCCTATGTCCAAACCGGAGCTCATATGGTGTTTTACCTAGCTTAGGACGCAAGAAAACACGATTTGAGACATAACAAGCGGTTGCTAACGCATCAGCCCAAAATTTCTTAGGAGTTTGATATTCATCAAGCATAGTCCTAGCCATCTCAACTAAGGTTCTGTTCTTTCTTTCTACAACACCGTTTTGTTGAGGTACATATGGCGAAGAGAATTGATGATCTATTCTATTTTCAGCACAAAAGTGATCAAAAGATTGATTTTTAAATTCAGTTCCATTATCACTTCTAATTGCTTTTAAAGATCCTGGGTGATCAATTGATAATCTAAGTAATAAAGTTCTAAAGTGACTAAAAGCTTCATTCTTAGATGCCATAAAGTAAACCCAAGAGTATCTGGAATAATCATCAACAATCACAAGTACATACCATTTACCTCCGAAGGATTGAACACGTGAAGGTCCTACGGTGTCAAGATGCAAAAGTTGACATGGTTCAGTTGTCATGATCATTGTGAGAGGGGTATGTGAACCTGCAACCATCTTAGCATGTCTACAAGAAGAGCACACAATCTCTTTGTCCCCTTTAAGCTTATGCAGCCCACATATGCGATCAAGAGCACTAACACGCGTTAGGTGATCAAAGCCTACGTGACCAAGTCTACGATGCCAAAAATATAAGTCCTTTGAATCATTAGCAACTATACACCTATGCTTAGAGGAAGACATATCAAAATCAGCTTTAAAAACTCTTCCAAACCGAGACATGTTAAAAATAAGCTCACTATTTGAACCTACAACTTTGCAGCAATTTTTATTGAAAATAATTTCTAGATTTTCATCTAGCAATTGTGCAACAGAAAGCAAGTTGTATTTCAAATTTTTGACAAGTGCCACATCCTTTAAAGTGTAGTGATCATTTACTCTAACCGAACCCTTAGCAATTATAGGAGTTGAAGAATTATCGACAAAAGTAACATTTTCTACACGTGACACAAAAGAGAGGGAGGAGAACCAATCTTTGTTACCGGTCATGTGGCGTGAGCAACCTGAATCCACAATCCAAATGTTCTCCTTCCTCAAACGTGTAACCTACATAGAAGCACAATACATTGATGACTCAATACTGGGGTTAGTCAAAAGGCATTTAGGTATCCAGTACTGAGTCACACGACGTGCAGCAGGAAAAACCGCGAAAGCTGAGATAAAACAGCAGGTTTATGAGTCGAAGTTTTAGGTTTTCTATTCTTAACACTTTTAGCACAAAAACCAGTAGCTCCGGAGGTAAAAGCAGCAGTTCCAAAAGACAAGGCTGAAGCTTCGGAAACAAAAGCTGAAGTTCCAAAGGAAACAACAGAAGGTCCGGGAGCTCTCGGAGCTATCGGAACTATCGGAGCTGCTTTTGCGGATTTCTTACCAGAAGGTCCGGAAGCTACCTTTTCAAATTTCTGACTCACTAAAGCAGGTTGTGTTTTTCTAATTGCATGAAAGTTATAAGATCTAGCAATTTTTCTTTCCTTTTTCTGTTGTTTAGCTAGTCTATAACAAAAATCTATGACATGACCATCTCTACCACAGAAGGTACAATGAAATTTAACTTTGTGTTCATGTCTAGATGAGCAAGCAATATTTTTATTTGAAACCGAATGAGGCAACACTCCTGCAGATTTGAAAACCGCTCCTTTTTGTTTAGGAACTATTGAATCAAACCACTTCCTAATGATTTTACAATTTTAGGTGGATGTGCCTTAGCATGAGCATGAGAATCAAAACCTAAACCAGTTTTATCATTGCAAGACTTGGAAGAATTCAGCAGCAAGTTTAGGTTCTTATTCCCATTACAAAACCGATCTAATGTCCTATGCATGTTGTCAAGTTTATTGGACAGATCAAGGCAATTTTCACATGTAGTTTTTCCTTTTAGTTTGCAATTGGAACAAAATTTAACTTCATGAGAACGTAAGGCATTGTTCAATATAGAAATTTCATTCATAGCATCTTGCAGTTTCTTATCGAGATCATCACAACTAGAACAATGCAAATAAATTGTAGAACAAGAAGCATCTTTTAAGTTTCCAATATTAAGTGCAGCAAACTTTTTGTTCTTTTCAATTTCTTCATAAAGTCTATCTAGAGTGGAGGAGTGTGCACTTCTTAATGTGGACAATTGTTCATAGATTAAGTCACATGAGGGACATGCATCATCACTAGGAATCAAAGTTTTTAAACGGTTAATTTCAGATTCTAGTGATTCAATTTTAGCAGCATTATCCCTAAGCTTTTTGTCCTTTTTCTTGACAATAATAGTTGCACGAGAAATAGCATCACACATTTCATTGCAGGTAGAACATACCTCATCGTCTTCACTGTTGTGTTCTGCATCCTCTTGACTTGATCTTGATCTTGTTTTGCCCGCCATGAAGCATAAGTTGGCCAGATCGTCATCATCTTCATCACTTTCAAAGTCTATATCACTTGAACTAAGCTCTTGAAGCGCGGTGATGAAATTGTTGATCATCTTGCATCCTATGGTACCTTTCTTCTTCTTGTTGGAATTTCCAGAGGAGGTCTGGACCTTGCTTGGTTTTTCTTCCTAGGTGGTCGGACCTGAAAGGTTAGGACATTCTGTACGAAAGTGTCCTATTTTACCACATTCAAAACAGCATTGAGGTCCGGAGTTTCCTCTCCTTCTAGTTCTCACATTTTGCAATGCTTTTGAGAATCTAGTAGAGATGAGTGCCAACTCCTCTTCTGGAAATTCTTCGATCTGCTACACGGTTAGTGAGGACAACAAAGCAAGAGTATTGCAAGATGATGATTGGCCGGAGCTAGACATATCACGTTGTGAAACAAATGAAATAGACTTATTGGGGTTCTTACGTGAGATTATGTCAATTTCATGAGTTTTTAACTTGGAATATAGCACATCCAAAGTAAGTGAACTCATGACAGTAGATTTACGAATAGATGTTACTTTCATCTCCCAAATTGACATGTCTAATGCACTAAGAAGTTGCCTAGCATTCTCAGCATCAGAAAAATTAACATTGACACTACGTAAGTTGCTGAGAATTTTATTGAAACGAGCAAAGAGGTCATCGATAGACTCACCTGGTTGCATCTCAAAGCGCATATATTCCTTTTTGAACATATCTTGTTTTACCTCCTTGATTGTGTTGGAGCCTTCATGATAATCACAGAGAGCTCTCCAAACATCGTATGCTGATTGGAGGTGCGCGACACGATCAAAGTCGCTTTGAGTGAGTCCTTGGATGATCAAGTTTTGGGCTTTGTTGTTGTTGTCGATGCCCCGTAGGTTTGTGGCCATGACTTGATCATTAGGTGGCACTTCATAAGGCTTATACACCTTCTCCCATATTGCAAAGCCTTGTGCCTGGATAAAAGCCTCCACGCGTGCCTTCCAAACCTGGAAATCAATATCAGCAAACACACAAGGTTTGGCGGAGTACTTCTCCATGATGATTAGTCAAAAACACGTGCAAATCTCAAAGATTAGAGCACCGTGGCTCTGATATCAATTGTAGGATCGAAGAGCACGTGAAAAGCTACCAGAGGGGGGGTGAATGGTAGATTTAAAAATCTTACGCAGCGGAAACAATTAAACCCCAAACCCTTTCGGCAGAAAAACGATCTGTTAAAGAAATCGTGTGTGAGACTAATCTAAACGTGTTTCATCATGACAAAAGTGATAGATATCAGAGAGAATCAATTCACGAAGACAACACAAAAAGAATCACTCAAATCCATCGAGAAAAACTCAAGTTATGATCGAAAGATCAAACAATGGTCAATCTGCCCTACCCGAGAAAAACAGTTCTGGAACGCTGCAAAGAAACTCGTGTAGATCATAGACCACAAATCCAATGACCGTGAAATTTTGTCATATGATATAAAATCAAGTTGTGAAGACAACCCAAAATTAATCACATCAATTGTATCTGTAAAACTCGAGTTATGATAAAACCACCGACGAAAGGTAGTGCTGTCCAGAAACTCGACGAGTAAAACTTGTCTGGAACAAGTCGGACGAACAAGGCACAAAAGTTCCTTCAAACTATGAATTTTATTCAATAGAACACAAGAGGAACAGCCCCAAAGTCGTGCATCACGAGATCTGGGCTCCCTTGCTTATATAACCAGCCCTTAGGCCAACCCAATATCAACTAGGACTCCAATCCTACTCAGATCACGAATCGTAACTTTCCATAACTGCTAAAGATTCTTCTATACGGAGATAGAAGCAATTTTAATACTTCCAAACACCTTAGGAATGTATCCCACATTCCTAAACAACTCAAATTCGTGACTCACACGAAATCCTACCATAACCAACTCGATACTTTCCATACCGAGCCATAACCGACTCCGCCGCAGCCAAAGTCATCAACCGGTACAATCCGATCCTTCCAACCAGATCTTTCCTTCCTTATCCCATCTTCGGAACCATGTTGCCACGTCATGCACCACATGCATACGTGCGAACACCTTCCTTCGATGTCCAGTAACCTTCATATGCACCGCCCTTGATTCAATCATCCTGCACAACCTCCTGATCAGCTCAACCACAATTCCTCCTGAATTTGGTTGTTGGAACCACATCTCCTCCCTGAGACTGGTCCAATGGATCTCGTCACCAGCCATGTCTTGAACTCAAGCAACACCTGCACATGAATAAACAACCAATCCATACGAGCCCAAGTCTTTGACTTGACTCAAGTTAGTTCCGAACACAACACCTTACGTGAGAACCTCACATAAGCATGTTGCAAAACCACAGTAACACGATATTATCCATATCAACCAAAACGCACCAAAAACTTAGCAAATGAATACTAAGCAATCTTTCCAATAATGTAAAGCAAGTACGAAACATTGCAAATGAAAAGCAGAAGCACTGTAGTCAAGTTTCGGACCTTGCCAGAGCAACCCGGACCTTGAGCCGGAGCTAACAAAAGCTAGTAGAACCTAGCGCCGGAGCTTACCAAAACTAGTATAACCAAGCTCCCGCCGGAGCTTACAAAACTAGCAAGACCTAGCGCCGGAGCTAACCAGAACTAGTCGGAACTAGTAAACCCAAAAGCCGGAGCTAGAAAAATCAACTCGGAGCTTAGCAAAAACACGCCGGAACTATCAAAGACATGCCGAAGCTAACAAAGACATGCCGGAGCTAACAAAGACATGCCGGAGCTAAAGATAAAAATCACCGGAGCTGACCAAAGCTAGTCGGACCTAGCATCGAACGTAACCGGAGCTACCCAAACCAAGCCAGACCTACCGTCGGACCTTGCTGTAGCTCAGAGCTAGAGTTGGACCTTGATAAAAAGGTGTTTTGGTGAGATTTAAAACTTTTATCATCAAAGCCAAGTGTATTCACTACAAGCCAATGTATTCAACACATATAGGTCTTACACAAATTTTATTACACAAACCATATTATCCTCGAATACAAATTCTGATGAATATTAATGACAAGTTCAACTAATGCAGCGGAAACAAACTAAATATGTAACTATGCAGCTAAGCAATAGGGTATAGCGCAGCTCCAATCAACACCACAGGCAAAGCTGAAGGTAGACACGGCCTAGAACTCCGCATTATCGCCATTAAACTCCCAATCCTGACCTGCAACTGTTGGGGGGATTGCAAGAGTGAGTACATGTCGTACTCAGCAAGTGTGGAAAGTATGGCATGTGGCTGATTCAAATGACGAATATAATAATGGTTAAGTGCTGAAAAGTACATTAAAACATTTGAAAAAGCAATTTATTACATGTATGTGAAGTAAACCCATCATAATCATAAGTAATATCATAATACCGGTCTGAATTCAATACCATCATCAATAATTCCAGATTTCACCATTTGCCAATAACCATATTCAATACCAGAAATTAATCCATAACCAGCCATAACCGTTATCAAACCATAACCATCCCAAAAATCATCCCAATACCAAGTTCCTTCTAATCATGTGAGGGTCCAGATTGCTCATAACCGGGAGCACGGCTATCATGATAGTTTAGACACACTCTGCAGAGGTTGTACCTCTTTACCCACGTGTTTGTGATTTCATCACCTTTCGATGACTAGAACCTCTATTATGCCATCTCATACTTCCGTAGGTGTGTGACCAAGAGATCACAAAATAGCCTTTACAATGGGATTACTAGCCTATTTAGACCCCACTGAGGTTTCACCGGTGGCGATGTCTCCCACTGAGCACATCTTCAACCAAGGGCCCCCTCTTGAGCCATTCGGATCCCAGGGTAGTCCCACCAACACTACAAGGATTCCGACCTGTTGCAACGATTGTACTACAATGAATACTAAATCGTTGCAGTAAGCTTGGCTTTTTGCCACGATTCACTAGTTCGTGGCACTAGGATCTATCGCCACGGAACACAATCGTTGCATTAGGATCTGTTGCCACGAATCACTAGTTCGTGGCGTCAGGATGCTAATGCAACGGATCACAATCGTTGCATTAGGATCTGTTGCCACAAAATACTGGTTCGTGGCGTTACAGCTTTATTGCCACGAAAAACAGTCGTTGCATTAGGATCTGTTGCCATGAAGTACTGGTTCGTGGCGTTACAGTTTTATTGCCACGGAGCACAGTCATTGCATTAGGATCTGTTGCCATGAAATACTGGTTTGTGGCGTTACAACTTTATTGCCACGGAACACAGTCGTTGCATTAGGATCTGTTGCCACGAATTACTGGTTAGTGGCGTTACAGCTTTATCACCACAGAACACAGTCGTTGCATTAGGATCTGTTGCCACGAATCAGCAAACAGTTGCATTTGGACCGTAATGCAACGAAACAGAACCGTTGCATTAGGATGTGTTGCCACGATACTCTGGTTCATGGCGTTACAGCTTTATTGCCACGGAACACAATCGTTGCATTAGGATCTGTTGCCACAAATTACTGGTTCGTGGCGTTACAGCTTTATTGTCATGGAACACAGTCGTCGCAATAACCTATTGCCACGGCTGTTATCGCCACGAGTCGGAAAAACTATCGCGACGTTCTATTTTGTTGCGACAACAACCTATCACGACGAATTTTGACCTATTGCAACGATTTTTTTCATCACAATAAACCAGAATCCTGGTATTGCAATCATCAACAAACCCAATCCAACTACCCCTTCCCCGAGCATCCTTACTGGTACAAATAGCACTGGCAAAGCCCTAATTAATCAGCTACGCCGCACACATACTTGGCCTCGTTGTGGCATTGTAAATCCTGGATGGTCGCTCCACGAACCGGTCCTTAGATCTAAAGCAAGAAAAACCACCATAACACCCAACCCATTCACGTACCAGGATTGCCTAGATCACCCATTACCATATCATATTAACCAGTTCATGTTAATCATAATCTCATCCATGCATAATTAAAGTGAGTGGTATAGTTGTTTTCCCATCCCAGTTGATTAAGCGAAGCAAAAAGGTAAAAAGCCCTTCCCAACTCCCTACCATATATCCCAGGTGACAAGGGTGGTTAAACAAAGCTAGTAAACTTCCTGTCATAGGATTCCCATCAAATTGACACAAGCATGCAGTTTTGCAAACAAAACATTTATTGTCAAAAATAAGATCAATATGCTTCAAGGACACTTGCCTTGCTCTTGCGGTTGATTGGGGTCAAAGCCCTCAAACTCTTGGTGTTGAAGATCCTCCGCGGTACTCTCTAGCGCAAATCCGTCTAATCCGCACAATAAACATACAAGACAAGAAACACAATCAAAGAGTGCACATACATTACTCAATATGACATGACATGCATGATTAATGCAAATGCAAGGTTGAACTCAATAATAGATTGCTTTTAATGATAACTAACTAGTTCTAATAGATTTTAACAAGTTTATATAGGTTTGGATTTGATTAGATCTACTTTTAGAATCAACTCAACACAATTTAGTCAGCAAAATCGGACTAGTCTGCAGAAGGTCGGACTAGTCCGCACTTCGCAGAACTAGCAAACTAGGGTTTTCTAGATCGACGTGAATTTGGAGATTAGGAGTTGAATTCACGTAAGGAAAATGAAATAGAAGGTATACCAGGTGTTTAGAACTCCAATGAACCAAGAATCTTGGAGGCAACACTTGGATCTTGATGATCTAGGGTTGGTGATGAAATTGGAGATGAATTGGTGATGAAGAACAAAACTTGATGGAGATCTTGATCCTCTTTCGTTTCCTCCTCTTCTTCTTCTTGCTTGGGATCTCCTCCTCCCTCCTTGGTGGTGGCTCTCCACGAACTAGGGTTTGGGTGGGGTGGAAAAGTGGCAAATAGATGTCAAGCCAAGGGGTGGGGTTGTTTATATAGAGGTGGAGGCTAGGGCTAGATGGATTTTGAGTTTGAGAGGAGTAGAGGCCGGTTTAGAGTCCCACATGGGCTCTAAAAGAGTTAGGCACGACGTCCCTAGGCCCACTTAATGTGAATCCCAAGAAACAAGTTTAAAACGAAAGATCAACTCGGAGTCGCAAAATATCGGACAAGTCCGAAAAGGATCGGACTAGTCCGAAAATGTCCAGAGAGAAAATCGGAATAGTCTGGCCTAAAATCGGACAAGTCCGACTTTAGTCAGAGAGGAAAACGGACAAGTCCGCTAGAACACCGGACTAGTCCGGACAAGTCCAGGGACTTAGCAAATTTTCAAGGATTCTTGGAATATTGGACTAGTCCGCACAAAATCGGACAAGTCCGAAAGTTTCCAGAGGCAAAATTGGACTAGTCCGCAGCAAAAACGGACAAGTCCATTTTTAGTGAGAGAGAAATCGGACTAGTCCTCACTAAAATCGGACTAGTCCGCACTTTTCAGCATTTTAAGTGCGTTTTCGTTCCAAATCAATTTTAAATGTTCCAAATCAAATTTAAACTCGTTCCTCTTTATGTGGGTTAATGTTAAACATGTATATGAATTTATGTAGGGCATGATGCATGAAAATGAGGGTGTTACAAACCTACCCCCCTTAAAATGAATCTTGCCCTCCAGATTCGACGCGGAGGAGAAGAGATAGGGAAATTCCTTCTTGATATCATCCTCCAATTCCCACGTCGCTTCTTTTTCTGTGTGGTGCTTCCATTGAACTTTACACCATCTAATAACCTTGTTCCTTATGACTCTCTCCTTGGTTTCCAAGATTTTGACCGGTTGCTCGGCATAAGTCAAATCTTCCTCTAGTTCCAATCCTTCCATGGGCACTTTTTCTTTTGGTACTCTCAAACACTTTTTGAGCTGGGAGACATGAAAGACATCATGTACATCTGAAAGATGAGTTGGCATCTCCAACTTATACGCTACTTCTCCTCTTTTGTCCACAATCTTGAATGGTCCAATGTAGTGAGGTGCTAGCTTGCCTCTTATGTTAAACCTCTTATGACCTTTCATAGGTGACACTTTAAGGTAAACATAGTCTCCTTTTTCAAAGGTTAATTTCCTTCTCCTATTGTCCGCATAGCCTTTTTGCCTTGATTGGGCAGCCCTTAAGTTTTTGTGAATTATTTGGACTTGTTTTTTGGATTCTTGCAACACATCCAGACCAAATACTTGGGTTTCTCCCGCCTCATTCCAGAATAAAGGTGTCCTACACTCCCTTCCATAAAGCGCTTCATATGGTGACATCTTCAAACTTGCTTGGTAACTATTGTTGTATGAAAATTCTGCATATGGCAAGCTCTTGTCCCAACTTTTCCCATGCTTCAAAGCACAAGCTCTTAACATGTCTTCCAAAATTTGATTGGTCCTCTCAGTTTGTCCATCCGTTTGAGGGTGATATGCTGAACTAAAACTCAACCTCGTTCCCAAAGCTTCATGCAATTTTTGCCAAAAAATGGAAGTGAATTGTGAACCTCTATCCGAGACTATTTTCTTTGGAACTCTATGCAAACATACTATTCTTCCCTTGTACAGTTCTGCCAATTTCTCTCCATTATAGGTGGTCTTGACGGGAATAAAGTTGGCTGACTTAGTTAATCGATCCACAACTACCCAAATTGAGTCATAACCGGACTGAGTACGTGGTAAACCAACTATGAAGTCCATACCGATCTCTTCCCACTTCCATTCCGGGATCTTTAATGGTTGTAATAGTCCAGTTGGCCTTTGATGTTCCGCCTTGACTCGTTGGCACACATCACACAATGCTACGTATTCAGCTATGTCCTTCTTCATGCTAGCCCACCAATAGCAAGTTTTCAAGTCTTTGTACATCTTCGTACAACCGGGGTGAATTGAGTAAGGTGAGTCATGTGCCTCTTTTATTATTGTCTTCTGAATATGCTTCACATTAGGCACAACAATCCTCTTACCAAGCCATAGGGTACCATGTTCATCTTCATCAAATCTGAATTCTCTCCCCTCTTGGGTCCTTTCCTTGATTTCCTGAATTTCCTCATCCTTACTTTGGCCTTCCCGAATTTCTTGCTCTAGTGTTGGGTTTAACTCCATCATCTCCATCTCATTTACGAATCCAAGGTTCAACCGTTCGAACTCCTTACATAACTCGTATGGTAACTCTCGAACCGTGAGTTGATGACTTACTCCTTTTCTACTCAAAGCGTCGGCCACTACATTGGCTTTTCCCGGATGATAGTTGATCCCCAAATCATAATCTTTGATGAGCTCCCACCATCTCCGTTAACTCAAATTCAGATCCGTTTGTGTGAAGATATACTTACAACTCTTGTGATACCTATAAATTTCACAACTATGTCCAAGGATATAGTGTCTCCAAATCTTCAATGCATGTACCACGGCTGCAAGTTCTAAATCATGCGTTGGGTAATTCTGCTCATGTTTCTTCAATTGTCTCGACGCATAGGATACTACTTGACCTTCATGCATAAGCACACATCCAAGTCCTTGTCTCGATGCATCGCAATAAATATCAAAACTCTTGCCTACATCCAACAATATCAAAACTGGGGCTATTGTCAACCTCTTCTTCAACTCCTCAAAACTGTTCTGACAAGCTTGAGTCCATTGGAATGCCTTTCCCTTCATTAGCAGTTCCTTCATTGGCTTGGCTATCTTGGAAAAGTCCTTGATGAATCGACAGTAATATCCAACCATCCCAAGAAAACTCTTTATTTCCTTTACATTTTGCGGGGGCTCCCATTTTAACACGTCCCTCACTTTTCCTGGATCAACCGAAACTCCTCCTCCTGAAACTATATGACCCAAAAATGACACTTCTCTCAACCAAAACTGACACTTGTTGAACTTGGCATACAATTGATACTCCCTCAATTTCTGCAACGTAAGCCTTAAGTGTTTCTCATGTTCCTTCTCATCCTTCGAGTAGATCATAATGTCATCAATAAACACCACAACAAACTTATCCAAGTACTCCATGAAGACCTTATTCATGAGGTACATAAAGTAGGCAGGTGCATTTGTCAATCCAAAAGACATCACGGTGTACTCATAAGATCCATACCGCATTCTAAAAGCTGTTTTGGGTATGTCCGATGGTCTAATCTTCATTTGAAAGTATCCCGACCACAAATAAATTTTAGAGAAGATACAAGCACCCTTCATCTGATCAAACAAGTCTTCTATGCGTGGCAAGGTGTACTTGTTCTTGATGGTCACCTCGTTGAGAGCTCGGTAATCCACACACATCCTTTGCGTTCCATCCTTCTTGTCCACAAATAGAACAGGTGCTCCCCAAGGTGAAGAGTTGGGGCGAATAAAACCCTTCACTAGTTGCTCTTGAATTTGTTTCTTGAGCTCCGCTAATTCCATAGGAGGCATCCTATACGGCCTCTTAGCTATAGGTGTAGTTCCAGGTATTAAATCAATAACAAACTCAATATCTCGATCAGGTGTCATACCTGGCAACTCGTCTGGAAAAACATCCAAAAATTCACACACCACCGGAATCTCCTCAATTTCGGCACCGTCCATATGATTCAGCTCCAATTGCTTTGGTGCGGTTTGAGATGCTTCAAATTCTACGGTGATCCCTTCCTCATTGGTCAACTTTACCGTTTTTGTAGCACACTAAATAACTCCATTGTGCTTCCTCAACCAGTCCATACCAAGTATAATGTCCAATCCTTGAGAATCCAAAACAATGAGGTTGGTGGAGAAGTCCCCCCCCCCCCTATTCTAAGGCTTACTTTTGGACATACTATATTTGTCATCATCTCTCCTCTAGGAGACTTAAGCAATAGAGTAAACTTCATATGAGAGATAGGCAAACTATACTTGGCAACATACTTCGATGCAATGAATGAATGCGATGCTCCAGAATCAAATAACATAGCCATGGGGTTGGAGTTCGCGAAAAACATACCAATGACCACGTCATCTGCTTGTTGAGCATCCTCCGTAGAGACATGGTTCACATTGCAACGAGCAAAATTCTGTTGTCCACGGTTCCCTTGTGGCTATCCTCCATTGTGGCTTGGGTTTTGCCTTGATGCATTGCTTCCTTGACCAAGGCCTGACCTAGGACATTGATGCGCAAAGTGTTCAGCTTCTCCACAAGTATAGCACTTCTTAACTCCACCAGAATTATTGGGACGAGCTTAATTTTGAACATTTGCACTAGGGAAATTAGCACAAGGCGCATAAGGCATTGGAGGCCTAGGTGCTTGCATAATAGGGCGCTACTGCACAAACTGAGCTGGACGCGGTGCATATCCAGGGCGTTCAGCAGGAATAGAAGAGCTGAAATAAGGTGCATTGGGCGGCGCAAAGCGAGCGCGCACATTACTTCCTTGTTGCTATCCTTGATATGGCGCCTTCCTCTTGTTGTCTTGCTCCATCTCACGGACCTTGTTCTCCACCATAATTGCTTTGTCCACAAGCTTCTGAAAATTGACATAATCACAATTAAGCAATTGCACATGAATCTCATTGTTCAAGCCTCTCATGAACAAATATTGCTTCCGGCTGTCCCGGCTCACATCCCCAGGCACATACCTTGAGAGTTGAGTGAACTTGTTGAGGTATTCACCCACACTCGATTTTCCTTGCCTCAAGTTCTCAAATTCTTGCCTCTTCAAAATAATAACTCCTCCCGACACATAATGAGAATGGAAGCTCTCTTTGAATTCAGCCCAAGTAATTCTCTCTTGGTTCTCATGAGCATTGCATAAAGAATCCCACCAATCCGCAGCTGCTCCAACTAGTTGATGAGAAGCAAAAAGCACTTTCTCCCGGTCAATGCATTGGACAATAGCAAGCTTCTTCTCCACAGACTTGAGCCAATCATCCGCATCCATAGGGTCAGCGGCTTGAGCAAAGGTTGGCGGCCTGGTCCTCATAAACTCTCCCAATCGGTTATGAGGAGGTGGGGGTGGCGGCGGAGGCATGTGGGGCTAATTGTTGTTATTGCCAGCCTGCAGCTGTCCCATAGTTTGTATCATGGTCTGCTTGAGCTGGTTTTACATTGCCAATAGCTGCTCAATACTCATAGCTCCATGAGCAGGTCCTTATTCAATGTTGTTTTGAGGTCCTCCATGGTTCTCCTCATCAGCATTGCCATCCCTCTGGTTACGAGTTCTCACCATCTGAAGAAAAGCAATAGGTAAGATTTAGAAAATGCCCCCAACTATATGCATCAAGGGATATGAAGCTAAACGACTAACTAGCCTAGGTGGACATGGCAATGCTAAAGCATCCCAAAATCCTCTATTAAGCACACAAGCAAGCAATATATATAGCAACAACACACCAAGCAAAAACACATCGATTCATGAGTGCTCCTATGTGCTCTAAAGTGTCCATTCTATCTAGGTTGTGTCCTACGGTCAACCTATGGCTCTGATACCAATCTGTGACACCCGGTTCCGAAAAATGAACCAAGTGAACGCATATGTGTGCCCAGGATATTCAACACACATACACGAGTGCATTCACAAAAGAGTATACAAAAAATTACCACAGCACAAGATTAATTAACCAAATTTTATTACACAAACCATATTATCCTCGAATACAAATTCTGATGAATATTAATCACAAGTTCAACTAATGCAGCGGAAATAAACTAAATATGTAACTATGCAGCTAAGCAATAAGGTATAGCGCAACTCCAATCGACACCACAGGCAAAGATGACGGTAGACACGGCCTAGAACTCCGCATCATCGCCATTAAACTCCCTCCTGACCTGCAACTGTTGGGGGGATTGCAAGAGTGAGTACATGTCGTACTCAGCAAGTGTGGAAAGTATGACATGTGACTGATTCAAATGATGAATATAATAATGGTTAAGTGCTGAAAAGTACATTAAAACATTTGAAAAAACAATATATTATATGTACGAGAAGTAAACCCATCATAATCATAAGTAATATCATAATACCAGTCTGAATTCAATACCATCATCAATAATTCCAAATTTCACCATTTTCCAATAACCATATTCAATACCAGAAATTAATCCATAACCAGCCATAACCGTTACCAAACCATAACCATCCCAAAAATCATCCCAATACCAAGTTCCTTCTAATCATGTGAGGGTCCAAGTTGCTCATAACCGGGAGCACGGCTATCATGATAGTTTAGACACACTCTGCAGAGGTTGTACCGCTTTACCCACGTGTTTGTGATTTCATCCCCTTTCGATGACTAGAACCTCTATTATGCCGTCTCACACTTCCGTAGTTGTGTGGCCAAGAGATCACAAAATAGCCTTTACAAAGGGATTACTAGCCTATTTAGACCCCACTGAGGTTTCACTGGTGGCGATGTCTCCCACTGAGCACATCTTCAACCAAGGGCCCCCTCTTGAGCCATTCGGATCCCAGGTTAGTCCCACCAATCATCAACAAACCCAATCCGACTACCCCTTCACCGAGCATCCTTAATGGTCCGAATAGTACTGGCAAAGCCCTAATTAATCAGCTACGCCGCACCCATACTTGGCCTCGTGGTGGCACTGTAAATCCTGGATGGCCGCTCCACGAACCGGTCCTTAGATCTAAAGCAAGCAAAACCACCATAACATCCAACCCATCCACGTACCAGGCTTGCCTAGGTCACCCATTACAATATCATATTAACCAGTTCATGTTAATCATAATCTCATCCATGCATAATTAAAGTGAGTGGTATAGTTGTTTTCCCATCTCAGTTGAATAAGCAAAGAAAAAAGGTAAAAAGCGCTTCCCAACTCCCTACCATATATCCCAAGTGACAAGGGTGGTTAAACAAAGCTAGTAAACTTCCTGTCATAGGATTCCCATCAAATTGACACAAGCATGCAATTTTGCAAACAAAATTATTGTCAAAAACAAGATCAATATGCTTCAAGGACATTTGCCTTGCTCTTGCGGTTGATTAGGGTCAAAGCCTTCAAACTCTTGGTGCTGAAGATCCTCCGCGGCACTCTCTAGCGCAAATCCGCCTAATTCCCACAATAAACATACAAGACAAGAAACACAATCAAAGAGTGCACATACATTACTCAATATGACATGACATGCATGATTAATGCAAATGCAAGGTGGAACTTGTTAATAGATTGCTTTTAATGATCACTAACTAGTTCTAATAGATTTTAACAAGTTTATACAGGTTTGGATTTGATTAGATCTACTTTTAGAATCAATTCAACATAATTTAGTCAGCAAAATCGGACTAGTCTGCAAAAGGCCAGACTAGTCAGCACTTCGCAGAACTAGCGAACTAGGGTTTTCTAGATCGACGTGAATTTGGAGATTAGGGGTTGAATTCATGTAAGGAAAAGGAAATAGAAGGTATACCAGGTGTTTAGAACTCTAATGAACCAATAATCTTGGAGGCAACACTTGGATCTTGATGATCTAGGGTTGGTGATGAACTTGGAGATGAATTGGTGATGAAGAATGAAACTTGATGGAGATCTTGATCCTCTTTCGTTTCCTCATCTTCTTCTTCTTGCTTGAGATCTCCTCCTCCCTCCTTGGTGGCGGCTCTCCACGAACTAGGGTTTGTGTGGGGTGGAAAAGTGGCAAATAGATGTCAAGCCAAGGGGTGGGGTTGTTTATATAGAGGTGGAGGCTAGGGTTAGATGGATTTCGAGTTTGAGAGGAGTAGAGGCCGGTTTAGAGTCCCACATTGGCTCTAAAAGAGTTAGGCACGATGTCCCTAGGCCCACTTAACGTGAACCCCAAGAAACAAGTTGTAAAACAAAAGATCAACTCGGAGTCGCGAAATATCGGACAAGTCCGAAAAGGACCGGACTAGTCCAAAAATGTGCAGAAAGAAAATCGGACTAGCCTGACCTAAAATCGGACAAGTCCGACTTTAGTCAGAGAGGAAAACGGACAAGTCTGCTGGAACACCGGACTAGTCCGAACAAGTCCAGGGAATTAGCAAATTTTCAAAGATTCTTGGAATATCGGACTATTCCGCACAAAATCGGACAAGTCCGAAAGTTTCCAGAGGCAAAATCAGACTAGTCCGCTGCAAAAACGGACAAGTCCATTTTTAGTCAGAGAGAAATCGGACTAGTCCTCACTGAAATCGGACTAGTCCGCATTTTTCAGCATTTTAAGTGCGGTTTCGTTCCAAATCAATTTTAAATGTTCCAAATCAATTTGAAACTCGTTCCTCTTTATGTGGGTTAATGTTAAACATGTATATAAATGTATGTAGGGCATGATGCATGAAAATGAGGGTGTTACACTAATAATTTATCAAGACAGAGGTAAGTTGATAATATGGATAGTGTGACACACACGTAAACAATCTAGTCCAAGGGTAAGGTTGTCCTAGCGAGAGTTAGACTACGAGACGGAGATACTCCTACTATGCTCTAATTACTCATATACATAGACTAATAAAGTACACATAAATATGCTAATAGTGAATACTAGGGCTTAGTGGTCCAACATATCGGGCACGGGTTTACCCCTAGCAATACTAGGCGACACCCACCATGAGCCTGTGGCAAAGCCGAACGTGGAGGATTACAAAGGATAGATAGGGTTGTCCCCACCTACTGCCTACATCTTCAACCCGTAGGTCTGCGAAACATCCAACGCTACCTAACTATCCTAGCACCATGCTAGCATATGAAATAAATACCTTAAGAGCCGCGACACAAGCCATCCTAAGACAATGAACTAAATCATCGTTGAACCAGTGTTGGGACCAAGCACTAACATATTCATATTAACATTATCATATTATTACCTAATTAGACTATAGTGGTGGTGTATGATGTTTATGATAACATGATAATGAAATTATGTATAGATCATAACAACATCTACACCTAGCACATACATGGACTCCACAACCAAACAAGAAATGCTTTGCCCAAGTATATAAGTAAATAAAGACTAATAATAATATTATTATAAAGCACAGAGTCATAAATACAAGAGAAGATACATGAGCCATACCTTTCCCAATTTGGACTTGGGACTAGAGGCTCCTCTCTACAACCTAACCTCCACTAAGGAACTAGGAGAACTGTTATATACAATAGAGTGATGCTCAAGTGGTGTGTGTTGAAATGAGGGGTCCTATTTGTAGCTTGGAGAAGGGTCGGTTCCCGCCACCAAAAGCGCGTGAATCAGTCACCACTGACTTCTTCAAACAAGGAGGAGCCAACACGTGGAAGTTGACCGAGTTTGGAGGAAAGACCAGGTCAGCCGACTAGGGGGGTTGACCGATCTAGTAAGTCCTCCAAACGGTCTATGATTTCTTTAGGTGACTTCTAGGTGGGTCCCATCCTTTGATATGGGTGCTACACCATTGGATGGCCTCAGATACTTCTGTTTGTGGGCCATTTGATGCATGTGGTGCCACATGTCAGTGCTTGATTGGCTGGGATGATATTTTATAGGATCCATCATCTTGTTTCACTTCAAATCTGTATAAAATACCTGCATGCACCAATTTCTCCAAGTACAAGTGGAAATAGGTTAAATAGAAAGGTGATGTGTGCAAGAAATGATATTTCCTTCACATAATTGAGTTATATTGACGGGTGAAATTGGTATATAACAACCGTCAATATGAAGCAGTTCCAGATTTTCACTAGGACATCTTCAGCGATACCCGCTGGATAACAGACTGCGGAATCAACCAGTTGGAGATGCATTGGTGTTGGAGTAAGTTCCGTGAAGTTCAGCTGGTCGAAAACCACCTTGGGCATCACACTCACACTTGCTCCAAGGTCACAAAAGGACATGTCAAAGTGGTGTGCCCCAATTGATCATGAGATTGTAGGACATCCAGGGTCCTCCAGCCAGTTGCCTCCTTGTAGAGAAATCATGTTGATATTTTCCACAGGGGGTTCAGGTTGTCCTAGCAGCTTGCCATTCTCCACTGGAGGAACAACAGATGCCAGTTGAGCCAAATGAGTTTCCAACATCTTGTTGAAACTCAATTGATTCTTGAAGGCTGAAGATAGTCCTTCAATTTGGCATTTATGCTCTCTAGGGTCTTGTCATTGGCCGACAGCTTCTTGGATATAGCCTCATTGATCTTTAGCTAGCCAATGACAAGTTCTCTCATGTTGGGTTGATTTTCATTGTTGCCATTGTTGTTGTATCCTCCTTGAAAGAATGGGCATGGTTGGCCCCACTCTTGACCTCCTGGACGATAGCCATTGTTGTTTCCATTGTTGGCTATGTATAAGGCATCCTCACGGCTTTTTGGCAGTCATTGCCCAAATGGATCGTGTTGCCACATACTTCACAGGTGATGTGAGAGTCCAAGGCATATGCATTGCCACATACCTCACCATTGCCTTGTCCATCAATCTTCTTCATAAATAGGTTCAATTTGGCAGCCATCATGTCCACCTCCTTCAAGGTGTGCATGCCTCGCTGGCGGGTATGGAGACGCTCATTGCTCCAAACCATGCTTGACACCATCTTCTCAATCAAATCTTTGGCTTTGGGCACCGTCAATGAGAAGAAGGCACCTCTAGCAGCAGCATCCACATGGTCATGGGCGGAAGGGATTAGCCCATTGTAGAAGTTTTGGATGATGAGTCAGTCATCCATCCCATGGTGGGGATAGGCCAGTATGTATTCCTAAAGCCTTTCCCAAGCCTTGAGAATAGATTTCTTGGCATCTTGCTGGAAGCTGGAAATTCTTCCACGTAGGGCATTGGTCTTGCCCAATGAGAAAAACTTGGCGAGGAATGTCGTAGAACACTTCTCCCAAGTATCTACAGCACTTTGGTACGCGTAGAACCACTGTTTCGCTTTCCCAAGAAGAGAGAACGGAAACACCCTAAGACGAACAACATCAGGAGATACATCCTTTATCTTAAAAATGTCGCAGATCTCAAAGAACTGTTGTAGGTGAGCACTTGCATCCTCGTTAGCCTTCCCACAAAATGGGTTGGCTTGCACCATAGTGATAAGGCCAGTCTTGGTTTTGAAGTTTACGTCTCCTGTGTTAATAGTGGGCCCAACAGGAACATTGTTAGCAAGGGGAGCTGAAAACTCACGAAGGGTCTTCTGGGCCATTAGCGTGTTGGTGGTTGGTTCACTTGTGTTGGCTTGCTTTGTCGCTCAAAGCTTATGAGGAGTAACGACACGAGGTCAATCTCTCAGAAGGGATTCGGGATCTTCAACAAAGTTTTCTGGCAAGCAGAAACTAGACATACACTACCCTGTTTTCACATAGAATGCGAAAACAAAGAAGGATCATCCTACTAAAACCTACTAGGGTCCTATCCTATTCACTCAATCATGTAATACTTCGACTGCCTTCCCCTACAATGGCGTCAAAAATGCTTGTTGATATTTCCTATGCACTACTAACAATTCATCCCTAGCAGGGGTGCTAGAAATGCTTGTTGGTAGGTCTTATATTATATATGTAAATCCGCAAGCGCATGGAAACTATCAATGTAGCATTTCCCCTTTTAAGAGTATTCCCAAAGGGTGTCATTTATATTTTCCCAAAGGAAGGCTAGGTGGAATTAAAGCAATCATCAAATGGAGAGGCTAGGTTGGTCTAGGTAGGGTTCTAGCAAGGATGAGTTAATTGATAAGTGGAGATAGTGTGACACACAAAAGAGCATTTTATCCTACGGGGATAAGAGAGGTAATAGAGGGACTAGGGTAATAGTTAGGTAGATACTCCTACTATGCTTCTAATGTACATATACATAGCCTAGGTTAGTTACTAATGAAAATGTTAATTATGAATTCTCATGCTAAATGGATTAACACATTGGACAAGGGTTTACCCCTACCAACACCACGCGACTCCCGCCAAGAGCCAGTGGCATAGCCGAATGTGGAGGATTACAAAGGACAGATATGGCTGTCACTACCTACTGCCTACCTCTTCAATCTGTGGTCTACAAGACATTTAACGATACTCTCTATCCTAGCACCATGCTAGCATATTAAGTAATTATCTTAAGGGCCTAGGCACAAGCCATCCTAAGGAAATGAACTAAATCATCGTTGAACCAATGTTAATTCATAGCACAAGTAATTCATGTTAACATAATCATATCATAGCTAATTAGACTATAGTGGAGGTTTATAGTGTTTATGATGATGTAATGAGCATGGTATAGCATAATCATAAATACTACTCCTACCACATACATGGAATACACAATCAAACAAGAAATGCTTCATCCAAGTATATGAACAATGGAAGACTAAATATGACATCTTTATTAAGAATAAAGTCACAAATACAAATAAGAATATGGGAGACATACCTTTCCCAATTGGGAAGAGACTCCTTCTACTCCTCTCCTACTTGGACTATGGACTAGAGGCTCTCCTTTATACATCCTATACTCCTCTAAATCTATGGAGAGTAGTGGATACAAAGGAAAAATAATCAAGTGGTGTGTGTTGAAGTGAGGGGTGAGGGGTCCTATTGATAGCTTGGAGAAGGGTCGTTCTCGCCACCAAAAGCGCGCGAATCAGTCACCCATGACCTCTTCAAGCTGGGAGGAGCCAACACGTGGCGTTTGACCGCGTTTGGCGCCAGGACCTCGTCGGCCGACTAGGGGGGTCGGCCGACCTGGTCCTAGCTCCAAACGACCAGTTCTTCCTCCAAGTGACTGACAGGTGGGTCCCATTCTCGGATATGGGTGCTACACCATTGGATGGCCTTGGATACTTCTGTTTGTAAGCCATTTGATCCATGAGACGTCGCCTGATTGGCTGGAATGATATTTTATAGAATCCATCCTCTTGTTTTACTTCAATTCTGCATAGAATCCCTGCATGCACTACTTTCTCCAAGGACTAGTGGAAATAGTTAAATAGAAAGGTGATGTGTGCAAGAAATGATATTTTCTTCACATAAATGAGTTATATTGACAGATGAAATTGGTATATAACAGCCGTCAACACTAGTCTAGTCCATGAACAGACTAGTCCGGTGCACTATGAAGTGAGACATCTGAGAGTTGAACGAACTAGTACGGTTTGAAATGGACTAGTCCGGTACTCAGTGAATTATTAAGGTTGATTTTAAGCCCTTACCCCTACGCAAAAACTTGAGCTCTTGAGATGTGTCTCTCACACACATCCTATACAATTAATTCTACTTTGCTCTTCATTCATCAATTGGGCTTTTCTTTTTCTACATCACTTCATTTTTCACTTTTTTAGTGCACCAAACTATCTCATCTGAGTTGACCTACTTTCATCTTAACAAGTTCAATATGATCTCATTTGTTTGTCATCAATCGTCCAAAACCCACAAGTGAATGCCTAGATGCACTTTCACTTATGCTAAATATGTTGGGCCACACCGCAAGAGCCCAAAGCCTTTTGTGTGGGTGCCCAAATGCCTTGTCATTGACCTCAAAGGACCCAACCAAGGTTGGGTACCTAAAACCAAAGCCTAAACTTGTCTTGTAGGTTTACTCCTCCGATGGTTCAAAATGGTTGCTAGATAGTGGTTGCACAAATCACATGACCGGAGTGAGAAGAATGTTTGTGGAGTATGAAGAAAATGAATACCCAAGTCAAGGTATCTACTTTGGCAACAATAGTAAAGGTAAAGTATTAGGTATGGATAAAATCTCTATCTCTCCACAACACACCATTTCACAAGTCATGCATGTTGAGTCTCTAAATTATAACCTCTTATCCATTTCTAAATTAAGCGAAAAGGGGTATAACTGCTTGTTTTCTAATGAGGGCGTAATTGTCACTAGAAGAGTTGATAACTCGATTGCCTTCAAGGGTGTGATCAAGAGAAAGCTTTATCTCGTGGACTTCACCACAGATAAAACTCAACTTGACATATTCTTGATTCCAAAGACCAACATGGGGTGGTTGTGGCACCGTAGGCTAGCCCATGTTGGTATGACGAATCTTCACAAACTTCTAAAAGGCAATCACATTCGAGGTCTTAAGAATGTTGTCTTTGAGAAATATAGGCCTTGTAGCGCTTGTCAAACCGAGAAACAAGTCGGAGCAGCTCATCCCGCCAAGAATGTGATGACGACAACATGACCGTTGGCGATGCTGCACATGGACCTTTTTGGTCCCATTGCTTACATAAGTATTGGTGGCAACAAATATGGTTTAGTTATTGTTGATGACTTTTGCCACTTCACTTTGGTGTTTTTCTTGCATGACAAAGGTGAAACACAAGGTGTTCTCAAGAGTTTCTTGAGGAGAGCTCAAAATGAGTTCTCCTTGAGAATCAAGAAGATAAGAAGCGATAATGGCACTGAATTCAAGAACACTCAAGTTGAAGAGTACTTGGACGAGGAGGGCATCAAACATGAGTTTTTGGCACCCTACTCACCCAAACAACATGGGGTGGTCTAAAGGAAGAACCTAACACTAAGAGAGATGTCAAGGACCATGCTTTATGAGTACAAGACTTCCGATAGGTTTTGGTCGGAAGCGGTCAACACCGCTTGTCATGCCACAAACCGCCTCTACCTCCATCGCCTATTGAAGAAGACTCCATATGAACTTCTAACGGGTAACAAACCAAACATCTCCTACTTTAGAGTCTTTGGTAGTAAATGTTACATTCTCAACAAGAAGGCTCAAATTTTGAAGTTTGCTTCAAAATCCGATGAAGGTTTCATGCTTGGTTATGATTCGAACACCTACGTCTATCGTGTTTTCAACAAAACCTCCGGTTGTATTGAAATCACACGTGACATGGTGTTTGATGAGACTAATGGCTCCCAAGTGGAGCAAGTTGATCAATGTGTGCTAGATGAAGAAGAGGCACCATGTGTTGCGTTGAGAAGGATGGCACTTGGTGACATAAGACCTCAAGAGCAACAAGGCCCAAGTGACCCAATTCCATAACAAGAAGTGCCCCAAGCACAAAATCAAGTCCAAGATCCCAAAGATCAACAACATGATCAAGATCACCATGATCAAGAAAATGAAGATAAAAATGGTGGCAATGCTCAAGGGGGAGACTATGAAGATGAGGGAGATGAAAAAGTTGACTCAAGACCAAGTGTACCACACCCAAGAGTTCATCAATGTGCTCAACGGGATCGTCTCATTGACGACATACTTGGAGACATCTCCAAGGAGGTAATGACTCGCTCTCGTATGGCTAATTTTTGTGCTCACTATTCCTTTATGTCTTCTTTGGAGCCATTTAAGGTTGAAGATGCCCTATGAGATCTGGATTGGGTGATAGCCATGCAAGAGGAGGTCAACAACTTCAAGAGGAACAAAGTATGGGAGCTCGTGAGAAGACCTAATGCCAATGTGGTAGGCACCAAGTGGGTCTTCCACAACAAGCAAGATGAGCATGGCATGGTAACAAGAAACAAAGGATATTCTCAAGTCGAGCGCCTTCTCAATGGACCGATCAAGGAGGAGGTGTATGTGGAGCAACCGTCTGGCTTCAAGGATGATAAGTATCCTAACCATGTCTTTAAGCTCCATAAAGCTCTCTACAGCCTCAAACAAGCTCCTAGAGCTTGGTACGAGTGCCTTAGGGATTTTCTCATTGACAATGGTTTAAAGATAGGAAAGGCCGACTATACACTCTTTACTAACATGGATGATGATTTATTTGTATGCCAAATTTATGTTGATAACATAATATTTGGTTATACTAATCAATCTTTTTGTGAAGAGTTTAGCAAAATCCTGACGGAAAGATTTGAGATGTCGATGATGGAAGAATTGAAGTTCTCTCTAGGTTTCCAAGTAAAATAACTCAAGGAAGGAACCTTCATATTTCAAACAAAGTATACTCAAGACATTCCCAAGAAGTTTGACGTGGAGAAAGCCAAGCCCATCAAGACGCGAATGGCGATGAATGGACATCTCGATCTCAACCACGACAGCCCTAGCGTCGACTAGAGGTATACCGTTCCATGATTGGATCACTCCTTTACCTTTGTGCATCTAGGCCCGACATTATGTTAAGTGTAGGCACGTGTGCAAGGTTTCAAGCCGCTCCTAAGGAGTGTAACTTGACAGTCGTAAAGAGAATCTTGCGCTATTTAGTTCATACACCTAACTTAGGGTTGTGGTATCCCAAAGGGTCAAGTTTAATCTCATCGGATACTCTGATGCGGATTATGTCGGATGCAAAGTGGATAGGAAATGTACCTCTGGGACTTGCCAATTCTTGGGTAGATCACTAGTATCATGGTCATCCAAGAAACAAAATTCCATTGCCCTATCCACAATCGAAGCAGAGTATGTCGCAGCTGGACGTTGTTGTGCACAACTTCTTTAGATGCAACAAACTCTAAGGGATTATGGTCTCAATATGAACCATATTCCACTCATATGCGACAATGAGTGTGCTATCAAGATTGCCCATAACCCTGTTGAACACTCTAGAACCAAACACATTGACATCCGTCACCATTTCTTGAGAGACCATTCAATAAAGGGGGATATTGTCATTTCACATGTGAGAACCAAAAAACAACTATCCGATATCTTTACCAAGACACTAGATGAAAAACGATTTTGTGAACTTAGGAATGAACTAAATATCCTTGATTCTCGATATGTGGCTTGAGATGTGGCACATCTGATTTTTAGTTTTGTTTTTGGAAAACTTGCCTTCCTCAATTTTCTATCAAATTATCTTCAATTATTATCTTCTTGAATCATGGTCATTATATGAATGTTTGTATGCTTTATTGGCCATATTCATTGAGTATATCTGTGAAAACTTAGTCCATATGGATCATTCCTTGAAAATTTCTCAATATATATGAGAATTTGTTGTCTAGGACCGGACAAGTCTGCCCATAGGGCCAGACAAGTCCACCCATAGGGCTAGACAAGCCCGACATCCTAGACTTGCCCGGACAAGCTCAGACAAGTACACACCAGACTTGTCCGGCCTGTCACCGGACTTTTCCGGACTTCCTACTTAGTCCGGACCTAGTCTGACGACTGGACTTGTCCGGTATACTTAACGGACTAGTCCAGACTTCTAGGGACTTAACCCCCCTATGTCTAGCCCAACCCTTCTCATTCCTCACAACCTCAAACGTGCGCCCCTCTCCAAAAACCGCCCCCATTGGCGATTTTTGATTCCAACCCTCAAAATCTTTGAGGAATCCGTGTGAAAGCTTATCCGGAGTGTCGGGAAGACGAATCCCAATCTACTCCGCCCTTCCATCTGTAGATTTCTTCGATTTTCTCATCTCAAGGTGAGTTTTTGACCTAACTCAAACTTCTTCGATTCTGTTGATTCTAGGTCGTTTCTTTTGTGACTTAGAGTCTCCTTTGCATAACTATCACCTTGTGATCCTTTCCCTGTTGTATTGTGCCTTGGTACTGAAATTTTTAGAAAAATTGCATAGTTAGGGTTTAACAATGGGTGGTCCGGACTAGTCCGGACCAAGGATGGACAAGTCTGGCCTAACCTTGGGTTAAATCTTAACTTTGTGAATTTTCTACACCTCTACCGCAACATCTTGTTTGATATCACCTCATATCCTTCTGTTATCCTTGTTTCATCATGTCTAGGCAGAACGATTCCCCTCTTTCCGACCCAGAAAGGGAGGCGGCCCGTCAAGAATTATATCGTCGAAAAGGAGCGGAGCAAGCGGCCATCGATGCGGAGCTCGCTCGCATGAGTGAAGCCCGGACCAAGAAGAAACTTCATTGAGATGCAACCCAAGCTAAAGTTGATGAAGAGCAAGCAAGATGAAGAAATAGGATTGTCACAGTGGGTGAGAAGCAAAGGGCCCAAGCGGCCGATAAGGGAAAAACACCCATGGGTGAGAGCAACAAAGCAAAGGGCAAGGGAAAGGAGCCCGCTATGAAGATGCCACTCAGAAAGGCTCCTCCTAGGAAGAAAGCTCTTGCAGGGAGAGGCTTGTCCATTCGAGACCAACCCGGAGAGCCTCGTGGACCTCCACAAGGCCCCATTGGTCCATTGGTCATGACTCCTCCCGTACATGATCTAAACCAGCAAACGCAACTAGGAAGCAATTTTTTTCCAAGGAAAAGGGGCCGATAAAGCAAAGAGGCTAAGACTGCAGGATCCATACAAGTATGAGAATGCTATCGCAGATCCTCGCTGTTGGTGTGACTTTCATTGCGATTATTGTCACTTAGTCTAGCTATCCAAGAAGACTCCAGTGGAAGATGCTCAGTGGGTAAATTGGGCCTATATGTAAAAGAAGAACCATCATGCTTTCAGTGTAGTGATCCAGGGTGTTGAGCACCATGGGCTCAAAGAATTGCTTGAATTCAGGTACAACTGGAACACAGAGGTGGTAGCTCAATTCTACACCACATGCTACTTCTCCACCTTTGGAGATAGGAGAATCACTTGGTTGACAATGGAATTCAATACTCCGTTCTCTATGATGAGTTTGCTAGGATCATTGGTCTTTAGGAGTTCCTAAACCATGATTTGATCATTCACAATCTCAAGTCTATAGATTTGGTGGAGATGGAGTTCATGTATGAGGTCTACAACCCCCCCACAACCAAGATTATTCGCCCCTTCTTTAGTGTGCTCAGTCGGATATTAAGAAAAACCCTAGCACCTAAGGATGGGGACACATGCATGATCCAGGGCAACTTAAGGCACTTTGAAGTTTATAGTTGAAGATGAGAAGTTCAATGTCTTTGACTATATCTACAATGACATCTTCAACATATCCCACACTCCCAACTGCTCGTGTGGATATCCTCCTCTTATCATGTGCTTGATTGAGAAGGTTTCAGGCTTGGAATTTGTGAAAGACGTGAAGAATAGAGCTCTCCATCCTCAGATTCCTCCTCCTGTGCCGAAGATTGGCGGAGCCTCGAGGAGAGGTACCTCTTTTGTGCCTTCACCTCCTCCAGCTCCTTCCTCCTCCTCCTCCGGCGACTTTGCTAGTGCCACTCTCAAGTTTCTCAAGTCAATCTTCACCTCATGTCAAAAACTGAAAGTGAAGGCTCAAAACATAGCAAAGAAGCAAGACAAGTACCTTCGGAGCCTTTGTGAGAAGGCGGACATCCCTATGTCATCGGAAGCCTCCGGGGATGAAGACATCACACCCTTTCTGGAGCTCTTGCAGGCGGAGGCTGCACTCTTTGGTGGTGGGGTGGTCCCTCTAGTGTCGCTCCATCTTTTGAGGAGGTTGGTGATGATGATGATGATGATGATGATGATGATGATGATGATGATGATGATGATGATGATGATGATGATGATGATGATGATGATGATGATGATGATGATGATGATGATGATGATGATGATGATGATGATGATGATGATGATGATGAAGATCATGCTCAAGATGATGATGACGAGGAGACGGAAAGCGACCCAGGCCGTGGAGAGGCGAGCGAGAGCGACGATGAGAAGGTATAGGCTCTCTTTTCTCCCTTACTCTATTTCCTTTTTGGTGTCTTGATGGCAAAGGGGGAGAGATTGAGGGGGAGTATTAGATACATGGACTATGTTATTTTTGAAACCTGGGTTGTATGTTAACTTTTGCTACTCTTTCTTACTTGGTTTGTAATGACATTATTACTATGCTATCTTATCCTATGTTATGTTAATCATATTGAATATCACTCTACTTGTCATGACTGATCCTACTGAATATCATTCTAGTTCATATGTGTGATGATGCTAAATTAAAATTTGAGATGCATACTCCATTCCACTTTTCACATCTCAACACCTGCATCACATGTAGGCACCCCACCATAAGACACACATGTATAAGTATCCCATAGACTTCATTGTTGTGCATTAAACTTTCTACCATGGACACATCGGGGGAGCTCCTTATACACTTGTGTGTTATGAAAATCAACTCAATTATATTTTTTATCAAAAACCTCAATGTATTGTCATCAAATCACCAAAATGGGGGAGATTGAAAGTTCATCTAGGCTAATCCCCATGGTTTTTGATGATTAATGACAACACTTAAGGGACTAATGAGCATTACAAGTGTAAGTACATGTGATTTAAAGATGGACGGTTTTGAATGCACTCAAAACGGAAAAATAGAAGAATAAGGCGAAAAACTCGATGGATAAAATTTAGGTGTTTAAATTCTTTGTGTCGAGTTCAGCTACATATCTTGAGTGTGTTCAATGTGTCAAAGTGTTGAGAATCTCCTAAGAGCTCATAGTACAAGCTAAATTAGATTGAGAGATGAGTTAAGACAGCCCTAAGGACAGGGTCGGACTTGTCCGGGCAGGAAGGTCTCACTAGTCGGGCCACATCAGACTGATTCGATGTTAGGCGGACCAAGAGTTTATGTGTGAGTTCAGATTTGTCCGTATGGGGACGTACTAGTACGTGGTGAGTGTGTCTGTGTCCTTCTGGGACTAAGTCCCAAGGACCAGACTAGTTCGCCCTGGGGGGCCGAACTAGTCTGCTTGGATAGACTAGTCCGTTTCAGACCAGAAAAGTAGTTTCTGTCTGAGATCAGACTAGTCAATTCTGTGTCAGACTAGTCCACTGTGGACTTGGAGGAGGCTGATGGGACTAAGTCCTGGACGGTCAGTCTTGTCCACCCTCAGGGTCCGGACTAGTCCGATGGACCAAACTGGTCTGTTCTCACACGGAACAATTGTTTCTGTGTGAGATCGGACTAGTCCGTTGTTGGACGGACTAGTCCGTGGTGTAGTGACCATTTGAATTCAAAAGGTGGCGGGAGAATTTATGGTTGGTAAAGGGTGACATCACTGGTCCCCACAGGCCAGACTAGTCCGGGGTCAAAGGTCGGACTAGTTCGCACTTTTTCTAGTGGCAACGACTACTTGTCGGGATCCTCATAAAAAGGGATCCCCTGGCCTCCAAAGGGCCTCTCTCAAACTCTAGCGCCGCTATAGCCTTCCTAGAGCCATCCTAGCCCTCTCTCAACCATTCTTGGAGTCCTAAGAGCGATTCTTGAGGATTTCTGAGTTGTGGAAGAGAGGAGAGAAGGGTTTGCTTGATTTTGAGATCTTGGTTGATTCTCTCGGTTTGACTGATTGATTTGAGCTCGTGTGGTTGTTGATATTCGATATTTTCAAGTTGTAAACTTGTGGGAGCCTCAGGTTGTGAGTTGCCCCACAAATTTGTGATTACCCACGTGATCTAGTGGGAGAGTAGCCGACCTTCGCGGTGGCTAAGTGAGGAAAGGGTTGAGCGAAACCTTGCTTTTCGTGGGCATCCTCAATGTGGATGTAGGCTCCTTTTGTGGGGCTGAACCACAGGATAAATCCTGCGTCTTGTGTCATTGATTTGACTTCCTCATTCTTCGCTAGATCAAGTTAGGGATCCACACGTTCTTTGCTTCAATCTTGTGATTCACCTTGATCTAGTTGTTTTAACTTCGTGCATATCCACTGCTAGATTGCTAGGTTCATATAATTTACCTTTCATCAAGTTAAGTTCATCAAATCGCATAAAAATTTCACCTTTCCTTAAGTTTAACTTCCTGACCGGACTAGTTTGCCCCCTGGCTGGACTAGTCCACACTTTATAATTTGATTAGCTTTTATTGAGTTAAATTTCAGGTTATCCGCCTATTCACCCCCCCTCTAGGCAACTTTCATGACTCAATAGTCCCGATATATCAAACCCAAAAGTAAACACGGTGAAAGAGCTAGGATCCTCAATAGTGGAACATCAACTCACCTCCATCGAGGACCCGGGTAGCGCACCTTAATGAGAAAACACACCATCACATTATCCAATGTATGGAACCTCATGTGGTCCAACTCACCATGGAACATCAATGAAATCTTTGATTTTTGATGACGGTGTGGCAAACTCAACTATCACCACGGGAGCCACCACCGTGAGAAGGGGTGCATGGTGCACCCTCCTCGTCCCCCATAATCGGTGATGTCAGCGCTCCATTTGGCCCCGCGTGTTGACCCTCGCTAAGCTACACTAGTGAAACATTCGTGGAAATGACACCATAATATTTTGCTAATGCACCCTAGGGTCAATACAATGTGAAATCCGCAAGCCCGGGAAGAATATCGTTATAGCATTTCACCCTGAACTATTCAGGGTATCATATTTATATATCTCGAAGGAAGGTAGTGAATCAAGGCATAATTATTCTTGTAATCAAGGTAGAGAAGTCACTAGCAGGTAACTTACAAGGGAGATAAATGATATTGAGGAGTAGTGTGATACACACAAGCATCTACTCTAAGAAGATAACATAATCCTAGTGGGATTTAGACTAAAGAGGGAGTTGTTCCTATTATCCCTCTAGTATACATGTGTGTAGCCTATTAATGTACATACAAGCATGTTAGTAATGAGTTCTAGGATTTAGTGTTCTAACATATCGAGCGTGAGCATACATTTGGTTTGCAAAGTTACTTCTGCTAAGAGGCCTATGGCGTAGCCGAATGTGGAGGATTACGAAGGACGGACTAAGCTATCACCACCTGTCCTCTACATCTTCAGTCCGTGGGCATACGGGAAGTACAACACTATTTGAGTATCCAGACACCATATTTGCATACTAAGTAGATACCCTAGATACCCGATATGAACCTAAGGCAATTCTTGCCGTAATGGTCATTGAACCAACATTAGAACTAAACACTAATGAACTCATACTATTATATTTATACCCTACACTAATAGACTATATTGGGGCCAAAGATATTTATGATTGTATAATAAGACTAGTTCTACCATATATATGGAGTCCAGACTCAAACAAGAAATGCTTCATCCAAACACATGAATAATAGAGGACTAACTTCATTATAAAGTTATAAGTCAACAAGACAAAGACTGGTACAAGAGACATACCAAGATTTCCTAGCTGACTTGGTAACTTTAGAAGTTCCTCTCTAATGCTAAACTTCACTAAGAACTTGAAGAGAATGTATACAAGAGAGTGTTTGCTCAATGGCGTGTGTGTGTAAGGTGAGGTACTCCCCACTATTTATACAGTGGGTATATCAGTTTGGTGCCAGGAATCATGCAGGAACCAGTCATTAGTGCCATCCGAAACCCATCAGGAGGTGACACGTGCAGGCGGAGAGACATAGCGTAGGGGCCAAGTCGCCTAACCTTCCCCTAGCACCACTCACCCCCCCAGTAGCTCCGAGATGCTGATAGGTGGGACCTCTTCCATCTTCAAGAAGCATGGCGGTTAAAAAAGTGTTTGTACCCGCTTGCATGTGGGTCGTTGGATCTTTGGGGGGGTCCATGTAATGATGCCTTACTGGTTAGAAGTGTGTTTCTTTGCCACATAGACATGCATGTACCTCAAATTTGCATAAAAATACCTACATGCATAATTCTTCCAAGTACATGTGGAATTATGTTACTTACAAGTGTAATGCAAGCAAGAAATGCATAATCGTTCAAGTGTGTGAGCTAAATTCACGAGCGAAAATGGTACTTAACGACCATCAACACCGTACCTGTTGCAGCATCTGGCACCGAACTCGATGCCATGATTGATGTCACCATATACATAATAGAGAATGATTCGTTGTCGTTCTTCGCAAACTCCTCACCCTAGTCCTAACTATTCACCTTGTCGAACACTAGATCATGTGTTATATGCACGTGCCGATCAACCGGATTGTACATATTCTAGACTTCAAACCTGGTGTATAACTAATAAAAATCATCAGCATGCTCTGACCCTCAAGTTTCTTGAGATGCAAGCGCATGTTTTTCACATGCGCTACATACCCAAAAGTCTAGAAGAAATGTATAGATTGACGCCCTCTGTGCAATGCTTCATAAGGTATGTTTCTTTTGATGCACAGGCCAGGGATCAATCTAGCATAAAAATAATTGTAGAGATTATTTCACCATAAAAAGTACCAATAATACCCTTTGCCTTCATCATAATCCGTGCCATGCTAACCACTATATGGGTGTGTCTCTCCATGACTCCATTTTGCTGTCATGAACACTCACCTCTATGTTCCACGTGGAGCGCCTTCAGCTTCTTACTAGACTCCAGTTCAACAGTCTCCTAGAACTATTAAACCGCCTCTAACTTCTAGTCCTCTCTTACAAGAAGATAGAGCCGTAGTGGGACACACGCAAGTACGATGTTGCTCACCATGGATGGGCATCACTCTTCCATGGATGTTGTTGTCATAGCCCTCCTCATCCTCCTCTAGTCACCGGCTTGCAAGCTCTACTCCATCAGACTTGACATCCTACTCATGTCATCTTCTAGTAGAAAGAATATCTTTTTCCCACTATGAGTCCTTTGAGAAATTGGTCTGATTATGTCACCGTGGATGAGGTCAAGCAAGTCTTGCGTGCATTATTGAGTTTGTGTCAAGCTAAGGCACATCTGCTTCACGTCCAAGCATGGATCACACATTACAGTGCCATGTTGCATCCACATGTCGCGCAGTCAGACACACTGAGTGTAGGATGTCAAGTCTGATGGAGTAGAGCTTGCTACATTTGCATTGGACACACGCAAGTACGATGTTGCTCACCATGGATGTGCATCACTCTTCCATGGATGTTGTTGTCATAGCCCTCCTCATCCTCCTCTAGTCACCGGCTTGCAAGCGAATAGAACTATACATTGCCTCTCAATCCTGACAACCAAGTTGTCAGTGAACCTGACCATCTTGACAACATTCTCATCAAACTCGGAGAAGATGTCGCGCAACTGAATCATGTGTTTAGTCGCACCCATGTCGAGGTACCATAGGGCATTGTTGGAGCTATCATTGTTGTTGGGATGTGCAAAGATGTGCGATGACAATAGCGCCACTAGCGTGGACACACTTGGACCTCTATTGGGTGTACCTCAACTGAGGACACGATTGCCATCGTAAAGGTACCCTCCTCCTCTAACTTTGTCGTGTGCTCCTACGCCTGCTTGGGCTTGGAACAACACTCTCTGTCCCAATAGCCTCTCTTCACGCACCCTCGACATTGGTCCCATGCAAGCTCCTGACTCGAACCAACCTTCTTATCACCATCGCTCGGTGAGCCACTTCATGTGCACCTTTGGCAGCTGCTCGTTTTTGACGACCAGTGGACTTTCCAGTAGCCTACTCCTCCTTCTATCGTGTCTCTCACTCACCTCGAGTGAGAAATAACTTGCCATCCCGAAAGCCCCATCAAGCAATGAATTATTGCAAAAGGAACATACATAATATATTTTATTTTTTTAGATAATTCAAACAAAGATTCCAACTTTCCCCTCCGAAGAGGTTATAGCCTACTTATTGCAATGCTAACAAAGTAGCACAATATGAAGCTGTTGGTACCCTGCGTACCGGATACCCCTTAGAACTGCAAAGAGTGCAAAGGAACTCCACCTATATGAGTTGAAGACCTCCGAAGGCCCCACGTGTCACTCGTAACCGGACCTGCCTCCCTCACGTAGTTAGTCCCAGCACCGCCACGTGTATCATAAAACCCGAGCTACAATCCCTACGTGGGAATGCTCCAGCTTGGATACCTGTGTAGCACTTCCGAACCTAACCCCTGACAGAGGGAAGTTCCGGTACCAACACGTGTACAACGGCATCGGATCTACTCATCCAAGACGGTAAGCTCCGAAGCTGCCACGCGTCCAACCGCCAGACCTTCAATCTCAATAGGCAGATTGGTGGACCTCCAACGGCTCAGACCTTCAAGGGACAATTAAGGCCTCAAGACTTGATTGTGTGTCATTAATGCTATATTAATGACACACAATAAGAGGACTCTTAATACCAGTAACGCCACTATTAAGGCGCGTTACCACGCTATTAAGGGGAATCAAGTACATTAAACTGTGTATTAGGCATCAATAACCGCCAGGGCCGCATGTCGGGCCAGGCTAACGATGTAATAGTAAGCCCTTGTACTATAAAAGGACTGGCCGAGCGATACATGAGGAGGATAGACTCTCTAGAAATGCGCTTAAGGTGCTCTCTCTGGCTCATTCACTCAATACAACAACAACAACACACCCGTGGAGTAGGGTATTACGCTCAGGCGGCCCGAACCACGTAAATCCCCGTGTCAAGTCACCGTCTTGCTTGAATCTCTGCGCGCCCTAACCGAACTAAGAAACTCCGCGGTCTACCAATGGTAGTACCGGGGGAATTGCCGGAACCAGACTCCGACATTTGGCGTGCCAGGTAGGGGGCTCCTGAGATTCTAAGATGGTGAATTCTACTGCTGGATCGTCCAACGGTAACCATGCTGAGCGACCTGCTGGAGGCAATCCCTCTAACATGCAGCAACCAGCAGGTGCTGTAGCCCCAGCAGGAGTCATACCACTGTCGCCACCGTCCGCTTCGGTGAATCAACCCGCACATCGATATGGGGCGTCTGCGTCGATCACTGCATCGGCGAACAACAACCCTGAACACGCGCTTATTGTTGCGCGTGCTCTTCTCCAACGTCCACCACCTCCAGGAGCACCCCAGGGTGCAATGGAGTAGTGGAGAGCTGATGTGGATCATCTGGTTACAGCAGCAGCCGATGGCACCAGCAATCAAGGTCCACCCCCCTCAGGGCCGGCCCCTTCACAGCATCGGACCTTGTCGGATAGACTCGGTCCGCAAGCTTCGCAGCACAGGAGCTGTGCTGCATCTCAATAGGCGACGTCGCTGCCTTCCGGGGCGCGATGTACTCACACGGTAAAAAGGCTTTCGACTCACGACCTTTGGGCGGAGCTTGATCATCGTTACCGGCAGCAGGACGGCCGCCTCCACATCGAGCGAACTCATGAGAGGCGAGAGGCTCGGGACAGTCTTGCTCCTGAGAGAGTAGGAGGAGGGTATTCTGCCTTGGCCATGCACCTACGCATGGTCAGATGGCCACAGAAGTTCCGGCCTCACTTGCCGGAGAAATTTGATGGGACTGTCAATCCCGCCGAATTTCTTCAAATCTACTCCACCGCTATCCTTGCGGCTGGGGGCAATGAGGCCGTAATGGCCAATTATTTTCCTGTGGCTTTGACTGGGACCGCCAGGTCTTGGTTCATGAGCCTTCCGCTTGACTCCATCAATAGTTGGGCAGAGTTGTGCCAACAATTCACTGCAAATTTCGGGAGCTCATACACCCGACCAGGCACGGAACTGGATCTTTTTGGTGTCAAGCAAAACGGGGGAGAGTCCTTGCAATCTTTCATCTAGAGGTTCTCCCAGGTACGAAATACCATTCCTTCTATCTCAAGCGCTTCTGTTATTGTAGCATTCAGGCAGGGCGTTCGAGATAAGCAAATGCTAGAGAAGCTGGTGACCAAGGAAGTCACCAGCGTCACAAAACTCTTCAGCTTGGCACACAAGTGCACCAAGGCTGCGGAGGGCCATGAAATGCACTCCCAACCACCTCCGAGGCCAACAAAAAATCCTCCAAGGGTGAAGCCACTACCTCCGGGAGTGGCAAGAAGAAGAAAAAGTCCAACAACAAAAAGAAGCTGTCGGCCGGCACACCTACTGCTGCAGCTGCCGCAGCTCCGAGTGGCCGGGGGCCACGCCCTGAGAAACGACCTCTGAAGACGGTGGCAGCTCCAAGATGTGGTGTCCCATACACAAGACGGACAGGCACAACCTGGAAGACTACCGAGAGGTCCGGAACCTTGTCGAGCGTTACAACAAACGCCGAGAAGAAGCTCCTTTCCGTCAAAGGGAAGGAAAACAAAAAGTCGATGAAGCTCCGGCTGAAGAGGAGTTAGGCTTTCAAGACCCCAAAAAGGTCTTGAAGGCTGTTTACACCTCCGTTGATGACGATTCCGACATCTCCGACAACGAGCATCGGAAGACCATGAACACCATCTTTGGTGGTTCATGGGATATCACTTCCCGCTGTGTCCTCAAGACAATGCTGCAGGACAGGGCCTCTGTAGCTCCCACCGCCAGGGCGGAGCCTCATCGGAAGTGGATGGATACTGCCATCATCTTTGATGCTTCGGACTTCCCTCGGAACATGATCGGAGCTGGTCAACTTCCACTGATGGTATCTTCGATCATCAATAACATCCAGCTCCACCATGTAATGGTGGATGGAGGTTCGGGGCTGAATCTCATAAGCTTCAAAGCCTTCGTCAAGCTTCAGCTCCGACCTTCAGACCTTCGTCCCTCCCGACCTTTCTCAGGAGTAGGTCTGGGGGCCATAACCCCACTCGGTGCCATTACTCTCCCGGTGACCTTCGGAACTCGGGAGAATTACAGGACTGAGAAGTTGGTCTTCGACGTGGCACAGATCAACTTGCCATTCAACGCCATCTTGGGCAGGCCAACTTTATACAAATTCATGGTTGCTGCTCATTATGGCTACTTGGAGTTGAAGATGTCAACACCCTCAGGCGTTCTCTGGGTCCGCGGAGATCGTACCGCTGGAGTTACTGCTTTGGAAAAACTCCACGCGTTTGCAACAGCGCAGGAGGAAGAATCCGGAAAGGAGGAAGCTCCGAAGCCCCCAAGCATTCGTCATCGAGGCTCAACTTCCGCACCTCGTGTGCAACCAAGCGGCGACACCAACATTCCCGTCAAAGTCGTCCAAATTGGTTCCGACGCTGCTCAGACCACCCGTATATCGGGAGGTCTGAACGACAAATAGGAAATCGCGCTCATCACTTTCCCCCAGGCTAATGTCGACGTGTTTGCCTGACAACCGTCACAAATGCCTGGGATCCCTAGGGAGGTGATTGAGCACAATCTGAAGATTTATCCTGACGCTCGGCCTGTACATCAGAAGCCTCAGAAGCAATCAGTAGAGCGACAGAACTTGATACGTCAAGAAGTGAAGAAGTTGCTCGAAGCTGGGTTCATCCAAGAAGTCTTCCATCCAAAATGGCTGGCAAACCCAGTCGCTGTACCCAAAGCCGGCGGGAAGCTTTGGATGTGTATCGACTACACAACATTGAACAAGGCATGCCCAAAGGATCCATTTCCACTACCTAGAATAGATCAGATAGTGGATTCCACCTCCGAGTTTGAATTACTATATTTCCTAGACGCATATTCTGGGTATCATCAAATCAGAATGTCTAGGGAAGATGAAGAGCATACTGCCTTCATCACAGTAGATGGATTATACTGTTACACTGCCATGCCATTCGGTCTCAAAAACGCTGCTTCAACATTTGTGCAAGCCATGTACAAAACTTTTGGTGAGCTCATTAGAGATGTAGTGGAAGTGTAGGTCGATGACATCGTCGTCAAGATCAAGAACAAGGAGTCATATCTTGACACCTTGCAAGCTGTCTTCGACAAGTTGCGAATCACACGCACAAAGCTGAACTCGGACAAGTGCGTCTTTGGGGTTAGCTCCGGAAAGCTTCTTGGATTCTTGGTGAACCATCAAGGAATAGAGGCGAATCCGGTGAAGATTAAAGCTATTGAAGACATGCGACCACCAGCTCGCATCAAGGATGTCCAGAAGTTAACTGGGTGTCTAGCAGCCCTCTGCCGGTTCATCTCAAGACTGGTGGAACAGGCGCTACCCTTCTTCAAACTATTGAGGAATTTCGGACCATTCCAATGGTCTGAAGAGGCAGAAAAGGCATTCCAAGAGCTGAAGCAGCTCCTCACCACTCTACCAACTTTGGTAGCTCCGAACGCTGGTGAGCCACTTCTGCTTTACATTTCAGCAACTGACGAAGTTGTCAGCATGGTCCTGGTTGCGGAAAGACCAGAATCGTCCCCAGTTCAGGAATTCAGACCCCTTCGGGAAGGTCCGGAGATACCTGAAGGCGAGTTTGGGTCCCAACCCCTAGACCCGGATCCTATAGGTGAGAAGTCAGAGGATCAACCTCCTTCAAATGAAGGAGTTATTGTTGCTGAACAAGGAGATCCGGATCCTTCCGGGAGGGTCCGGGTTACTTCAGAGGAAGCTCCGGGTTCCTCTAGCAAGAATCATGAGGTACCCGAAAAAGGTCCAGACCCCTCCAGGGGGGTCCGGGTTGATGTGGAGGAAGCTCCGGACCCCTCCGGGAGGGTCCGGACAGTCCAGCGCCCAGTATACTTCATCAGTGAAGTACTCCATGACGCCAAGACTCGGTACTTAGAGGTGCATAAGCTGCTCTACGTAGTTCTTATTGCCTATAGGAAGCTTCGTCACTACTTCCAAGCTCTCAAGATTTCAGTGGTAACCTCTTATCCACTGCGTGCAATCTTGCATAACCCCAACTCTACTGGGAACATCGCAAAGTGGGCAGCGGAATAGGTCGAGTTCAATCTTGAATTCGTCCCAAGACAAGCGACCAAGAGTTAAGCATTGGCAGACTTTGTGGCGGAATGGACCCCCTCTCCATCAAATCCTAGGGGCCCCAGTGAGCAGAAACCAGAACCTAAGGCTCCGATCTTCACTGAGCCTCACTGGACTCTCTACTTTGATAGCTCCGTGCAGAAGCAGGGGGCCAGAGCCAGAATCCTTCTCCTTACTCCGACCGGGGAGAAGGTCAGATACATGGTTCACCTTGACTTCAAGGCGACCAACAACATGGTGGAGTATGAAGAACTAATCTATGGGATCAAGGTGGCACTATCATATGGTGTCAAGCAACTGTTGGTAAAGGGTGATTCACAGCTCGTTATAAAACAAGTTAAAGGTGAATGCTACTACAACAACCCCCAACTAGTTGCCTATCTTCTTGAAGTCCAGAAGCATCAGAAGGATTTCGAAGTCCTGGATCTTTGCCATGTCCAGTGTCTCAACAACGCTGAAGCTGACGAACTCTCGACGAAAGCTTCAACTGGAGCTCCGGCTCCCAACAAAACCTTCGTCCGGAGATTGTCAAGACCAATAGCTCAGCCTGCCAAACTGAGCGAAGGGGGCGAGACCAGCACCTCGAAGCTGGCGGTCCCGATGGCCCTGTTACCATGGCGTCCATCAAGGGTCGTAAGTGCTGCAGGAAGCTCCGAGCAACCCAGCACACAAGACTCAGAAGCTCAAGTTAGCTTCGATGCATGGATCTCGGAGATCTAGAGCTACTTGAAAGACAACATACTTCTTGAAGACAATGTATCTGCTGACCGGATAGTCAGATTGGCTAAAAGATACACACTGGTAGAAGGGGATCTCTGCCGGCGTGGTGCCAACGGTGTCCTAATGCGGTGCATTACAAGGGAAGAAGGCTGTGAGCTCCTCGCGGAAATCAATGGAGGCGAGTGTGGGAACCACGCGTCTTCCCGCACGTTGGTTGGTAAAGTCTTCCGACATGGTTTTTACTGGCCTACAGCACTCCAGGATGCAACCGAGCTAGTGAAGAAATGTGAAGCATGCCAGTTTCATGTGAAGCAAATTCACACACCAGCTCAACCTCTACAAATGATACCTCCGACATGGCCATTCGCTGTGTGGGGTATGGATATTTTGGGACCTTTCCCAAAAGCTGCCGGAGGTTACAAGTACCTGTATCTTGCCATCGACAAGTTCACCAAGTGGCCAGAAGCAACACCAGTTGTGACAATAAACAAGCAATCAACTATCAATTTCTTGCAGTCCATAGTATGTTGATTTGGATTCCCAAACAAGATCATAACTTACAACGGGACCCAGTTCACAAGTTCTGCATTCCAAGGATATTGCGAAGACCTCAGCATTCAAGTCAGCTACGCTTCTGTGGCTCACCCGGCAAGCAATGGCCAAGCTGAGAGAGCAAATGCAGAAATTCTGAAAGGACTCAAGACGCGCACATATGAGCGCTTGAAAAAACATGGAGCCAACTAGATTGAAGAGCTTCCACCGACCTTGTGGGCGAACAGGACAACTCCAAACTGGTCAACCGGAGAGACACCTTTCTTCCTGGTGTACGGAGCTGAAGTAGTCCTTCCTCCGGAAATCACCTTGGGGTCGCTCCGGGTCCGGACCTTCGACGTAGCCACGCAGGACCAGCTCCGTCGTGAAGACCTTGACCTCGTTGAAGAGGGAAGCTGTCGAGAAACTGTTCGAAATGCACGATACCGCCAAGCGCTCCGGCATTATCATCAAAGGCATGTGCATAGCTGACAGCTCGAGGAAGGCGATCTGGTGCTCCGGACAATACAAACTCGAGAAGGGTTAAACAAACTTTCCCCCAGCTGGGAAGGACCCTTTCGAGTGATCAAAGTATCCCGACCCGGATGTGCTCGCTTGGCAACCGAGGATGGAACACCACTCCCTAATCCTTGGAACATTGAGCACCTCTGTAAGTTTTACGCTTAATATCACGGAGGTGAGTCTGTACTTACATATGATGTATGTTATAGCGTCATTGTACAGAGTCGGGTAGCTCCTCCAGGAGGAGAGCCGGACCTTTCTAGGAAGGTCCGCAAAGTTCAAGCAACACTTGACACAGTCTCAGAACTAAAAAGTGCGGCTAGCTACCCTGGGTCGAACAAGAAATGTAACACACTTAGCTTGGTTCCGTACCCTAAGAGTTTACTTGTCTCCCCTGTACCCCAGACCTATAATGAAAGACATCGATATGTGAAAACAGACTCCACGTGCATTTATTTTGTACAGGCTCATTCTTTTTTATTTTTCTCTTTCTTGTCTATAACAAAGTTGTGCAATTCTGAAGAAGCTTTAGCTCGAACAATTCATATATAATTAAAGTTGAATTTTTATTTCTTTCGGATCATAACATCGTTGAATGGCCTACTCGCCTGAACGCCAAGCCAATCTAGGTCCAGAGTGTGATATCGACTTAGCCTGGTCCTGCACCCTAGGTACGCCACTCTACCTACACCCTGGCAGGCCTAAGTAAGGTGAGTCCAGAAAACGATTGGACCTGGAGAAAATAAACAAATGTGCTTGATCGTATATAGAATTGATGTCGACCTAAAATTTCGTATGAGAATAATAAGTCGCAAATAAGTTATAGATAAGAAATGGATTTTACTGTTTTTCTTGACTTCAGTGTGTAGGAAAAATGAAAATCCCATGATGATGGTGCACAATGCCGGAGCTATCAAAGCTTCGACATCCCCAAGGGGGCCTGCCGTCAATGTTTTAAACATTTATAGTAGGCATTGCCGGAGCTATCATGTTCCGACAAATCTAGGGGGCCAACCGTCGATGCTCTACGTGTTGACGGTGGTCGCTGCCGGAGCAACTAAGTTCTGACAACCACTGGGGGCCCCTGTTGGCAATGCAACAAAACTTCGGACCTATACTCTACAAGTTCGAAGCACTCAAATCTTCAATAAAATGCTACATCCTTTTGGTACATGTTCGCAATCAAATTGTGTACATCTACCAGGGGGCCGAGTAAGACAAAGGTTGAAGACAAAAAATGAAATTCATAAATTTTTTGGATTTCATTCATCTGAAGATAAGAGATTACAAAATTGGAGAAAAGAAGAGAAGATACAAGTGGGAGCTAAAAGGAGAAAGTCCTAAGTTCTATGGAAGAATGATGCGACCTTCTGGGCAACCTCCAACACGCTGGTCTTGGCGGCGTCTCCCGCTCCGTCGATGGGAACTTCAAGCACCGGGTTTAGTGGGAAATGAGGATCCCGACTTGTGTAGCACGTCAGCATGTATTCTGCGATGTTCTGCGCATGGGATTTTCCTTCAGTTTCTAACTGATCCGCAATGACATCGCCCATCGCGCCGAGTTTGTTGCCAACCGAGCTCAGTGCCCCCAACGCATGGTCCAGCTCCAGCTCCAGATTGTCCGGACGCACGAGGCTAAAGCCCGGCGGTGCCAGCGCGACATTGGCTTTGCCCATGAAGTCCCATACTCGTTGAGACTCCGCAGCTCTTGAGCCTCGAATCTCCTCCAAGGACCTCTTGGCTGCTGCAAGTTCCGAGTCTTGATGAAGTCCTTTTTTTATCATAAAATTTTGCCCTATTTGATCATTTATTTTGATTCCCACATGACCCCTTTGTATGTACGCATCAATCCATTTAGACCATTTTTGTGAGAATCCTTTCATTTGTAATGTCTCCTTGACAAACGATCATTTGAGTTTATCGTAGGCTTTCTCAAAATCTATTTTAATAGGACCAATATGCAATCAGCCCATCGTTTTTTGGGTTTGGATAATATTGTCATAGTATTGATATGGCATGTTGTGCCCCCATCGACCAAATCAAATGCCTTTTTATCACTATGACGGACCATCCACAAAATTAGTCAAACAACATTAGAAATTTGTTTCTGCCAACCAGCTCATACATTTTATTATTGTTATTGAAGAAACACCAGCTCATCCTAAAATTGAAAAAAAAAATCTATGCTTACAGCTGCACTACAGTCAACGTAGACCACGCTCAACCGTTACCAAGACATTTCCAAGCTAAGAAATTTTCTAATTTTGCTTACCCGATGAGCCACGGACAGCTGGCCACGGGTGCTCCTTTCCCGATCCGGAACAGATAGGCGCCTGACTCATTCTTACCATGTCCATCCGTCCTTTTCCCAGTTTCTTGCTCCTCCAAATCGTAGTGTCGTCCCATCTATCTACTCCTACCGGTATCAGGACTGACATGTTCGTTATTATATTTTAACCTGCCATGGGACAAAATACATTCCGAGTCGTCGTCGTCGAGCTGGATCATTAATTCATTACATACAATCCTATTCTCCGTCATAGTCGTCGAGCTGCTGTCAATGTATAGTACTCCTGCTGTCAAAATATGTTACTATATGGTCTTGCTTTTTGGATTTGTATCTTACCTAGGGCGACCAAGTTTATTTCGCAATCTGTGAACACATAGTGACTCTCTCTATTCTTTTTTTTTTGTTTGCGCTAGTTCAAAACTGAACTACTCAGCATCAAGTAAAAAGGAACATATAGAGTACATTTTCATAAAGCCAATATGCAATCAGCCTATCATTTTTTGAGTTTGGATAATATTGTCATAGTATTGAAATGGCATGTTGTGCCCCATCGACCAAATTAAACTTTTATCACGGTGACGGACCATCCATAAAATTAGTCAAACAACATTACAAAATTGTTTGTGCCAACCAGCTCATACATTTTATTATTGTTATTGAGGAAACACCAGCTCATACAAAAATTGGAAAAAAAAATATCTATGCTTACACCTTCACTTTACTCAAGGTATACCACGCTCGAACCGTTAGCAAGACATTTCCCAGCTAAGGAATTTCTAATTTTGCTTACCTGATGAGACAGGGATAGCGGGCCACGGGTAGATATATAGGCGCCTGACTCATTCGTGCCACGTCCGTCTGTCGTTTTCCCAGTTTATTGCCTGTCCAATCAAAGCGTCGTCCCATGTTCCTTATTGTATTTTAGCCTGCACGGACTGGTTAAAAACAGCAGTCCGATCCACGAAATGTATCCCGAGTCTTCGGCGTGGTCGTCGTCGAGCTGGATCATCATATACCATGCATCGGCCTGTTCTCCGTCGTCGTCGAGCTGCTGTCAATGTATGGTACTCGTACTGTATTTATTTTTGTTTTCTAGAAACATGGTCTTCTCTGGTCTCTGACTGGGGAGGGCGCTTGATCTCCGAGCCATTGGCAGTTCGAAGTTGTTACGGGAAAAGGCAGGCCTGGATTCTCATGTTTTACGTAGACAAAGTTTTTATTTTTATTTTTTTTATATAAGGGCTTAGACAGAGGTTGGTGTTTTCACATCCGAAACTCTGCTGATCTTGTTAGATAAGAACAGGATCTACTTTCGCTGTTTACGCCTCCATGCATTTTGCCACTCATGACTGACCCTCATGCCACTGACATTTTTCACTGACTTCTCAGTTAGCTGCCCTCCGTAGCATGCTCGGAGTACGCACACACATTGATTTGGAGCTCATCCTTCCAAGCTGAAAAGTGAAAACTGACAGCAGTCACCTGGGATGTGCGCTGACAGACGAAAACAGTGAGTACGTTTAGCGTCAATTAAAATGAATTGAGTGATATTTGTTACTGTCGATAGCTAGACTAGTGGGCTTTGGTCGGAAAATGTTGATAGCCTACCTGGATTGTATCCGGCCAATGAAGACACCTGGACTGAAATCTCTTATCTCGATGCCCAACAACTGTACTAGCATGCGTGCGTTTTTCTGTAACACCCATATTTCATATGAATAAAATATACCAAACCATTGTACATTTTAGTATGCATTTTTTTGTGAATTTTGAAGTTCAAACGTGTAGCAAACGATTGAAATTTGAATTTGAAATCAAATCAAAAGAAAAGAATAGGAAAAAGAAAAAGGCAAAACCCCCCTGTTGAGCCAAAACCCACCCCGACCCAATTCCCCCTCCCCTCACCCGCGGCCCAGCCAACCCCTCCTTCCCTCTCTCTCTGTCCTGTGGCCCCACATGTCATCCCCCACCTCAAGCAACCGCCGCCTCCCGTTCTTTCCGCGCCCGCGCCGCGCGCAACCCCCATCCAACCGCCTCATCCCATGCCGATCCACCCCGGGGAACTACCCCACGCACGCGCCATCAACCGCCGCCCTTTCCCCCCTACAAATTCAGCCTCCCCCTCTCTATCTTCCTCCCCACGCTCAAACCCTAGCCCACCGTCGCTCTCGGTAAGATACGCACGTTCCCGACTAACCGGCGATCGCTTCACCCCTCTCTCCCCTCTAACCTCTTCGCCGTGAACCCAGGAGCACGCCGGACAAGCTTGCACGGATGAATTGACGGGGCTTCCCCGGATTCGACGAGTGTCGACGCTAGCCGCCGCCTCTCGTCGCTGACTCATCTCCACTCGATTTCAAGCCCCGAAAACCCCCGAGGTATACTCCACTACCTTCCCTCTCTCGTTTAGTGTAGAATGCGCATCGATTAGTCAAGTTTTAGGCCGGATTGGCCAACGTCGGCGAGGTCCGACGCCGCGGGCACCAGCGCCGCCGCGCGTGTGTAGCCGGCGTCGCTAGGGGCGACGTGGCCGCACCTCAGCCGTTGGTTTGAGAACGACGGCCTAGATTAGATCATCATAACGGTTCAGCCATTTAAATCCCGCGCGTCCATTTCAAATCCAACAGCCCGTATTCAATTCAGTTTTCCCGCCTCCGCATTTGCACTTAAACCCCTGTATTCTTGCGGGCTACCCCCTGGATTCCCCTGCAATCTAACCCCTAGAATTATCAAACTAGCCCCTGGACTCTCTAGAAATGGATTCAATCACTTAATTAAGCAATCTAGCCCCTGGAAATCTGTAGAATTAGTGATTTGGCCCCTGTACAGTGTAGGAAAATTACCAGGAAGTCCCTGAGGTTTTATTTAATTGCTGAATATTGTTTATAGGAGTATTTAATGTGTAGAAAATAGATAAAAATGGTAAATAAATGTAAAAATAGTAGAAAAATTTGTATAAAATATTTTTATGCTGTAATAAAATTGTAGAGTGCAAATAAATATATTTTGACTATGGGAAATTTATTAAAAATGTTTAAAATACATTTTGGCCATAGAAAATTCAATAAAATGATTTTAGGCCATAAATAAATCCTAAAAAATGTAAGATAAGTATAAAATGCATGTTTTGGCTATGTAAAATAATAAATGCTTTGTAGGGACACATTATATAGAATTTTATGCTTATGTGTATGTTGTGATGCCATGTATTGTGTGCTCTTTACTTATTTAGCTTTTATTTCTTCTTGTCATGCTTGGGCAATATATTTAGAGTCGTACTACGATCCCAACTTTAATATCCAAGACCAAGACTTCACCAACAATCAAGTCTTCGATGAAGGCGAGTGCCCTTGACCATCTTGTACCAATTTTAGGATTTTAGATAGATGCATGCTAAATAAAATGATGTCCTATTTCATGTTTTATGTCTTGTTCCATATAATTCCTTGTCACCTGATTTGGGTTGGGAAGTAGATAGGTAATAATTATGCTTAGCCATGCTTAAACATTGGAAATGTGATTTTATACAAATGTGACATGATAAACTTTATGATTACTTTAATTGTGATGGACACACAATAGTAGTGGATAGGAATCTGGTGGTTGGATAGTTTTGGCATGGTGCAGTTTGCACGAGACCTAGGATTGGGTTTGGCACCACCGGATTCTAAGGACCGGTTTATGGAGGAAGCCACTAAGATTTATAGTACCACCACGAGACTGAGATGAGGCAGCTTGATCAATTAATTAGGTTTCTCTCGATGAAATGCTAGTAATTGGATGGTGCGGGGAATGATGCAGGGGTACTGCTCTGGGAACCGCAAGGCTCAAGAGGGGGCTCTCAGGCGGAGGGTTACTCCGGAAATGCCTCAGTGGTGGAAACCTTAGAGGGCTAGCACTAGTCGGGAGTACCTTTGTAAAGACCATGTAGTGATCTCCTGACCTCACACCAAAGGAAGTGTGTAATGTGGTTAGCTACCACAGGCATTCAGGGAGGTTCACTTAGTCCACCTGGCAACAGGGAATGAAATCACTGCTTGTGGGTAAAGGGTACACTCTCTGTAGAGATTTGGTAAAACTGTCATGACAGCCGTGCTCACGGACAAGAGCGGTTTGGGGCCAGTTCATAATTAGCTTATGGTTGGAAAATGGTGGTTATTCATGATTGAAGTTACATTCATCATCATTAATATGTGTTGTATTTACTTCTTGAATCATGATATTGATAATTGAAAGCTAAGGTTAGGTACTACGCATAGTGCTTAAGCCATAATTGGTCTTCCCTTGCTTTAGCCAATCATGTCATTCTCTTCCCACACTTGCTGAGTACTCTATGTACTCAAGCGTTTACTTTTCCATTAGAATATGAAGAAGAAGCAGCACCGGAAGACTTCTTCGTCAACCCGGAGGACTTGGTCTAGGCTGGTGATCCTTCGCGCGACTGCCTGTGAAGACGGAGCCCCACTTATCTATTTAGCTTTCCGCTGTAGTTTAATCTTTGTGAACTGTTTAGATGTTGTAAATAGGTTTGTGGTGTGTATTTGTAGACCTTCGTGTCGTATTGTAAGACTATTTATGTATTCGAACATGGCTATGTAATGATATTTCACTTTCGTCAACGCATGTACGATTCAACTGATCCTGGGTGTTCATCTTTACGATGACCGGGCGTGACAAAGTGGTATCAGAGCCGTGTTGCCCTTAGGAAGCAAGCCTAGTTAGAAATGGTCGAAATTAAGGACTATACTATTTTCTTATAAAATAGTATTTCCAAAATCTTGTGCTTTCCATCTCAATCCTTGTGCTTCTTATCTTGCTGTACTTATTGTTTTTATTCTAACTTAATTTATTGATTATTGATCTCACTCTCTTCTTTTCAAATGTTTGTAGATGGCGCGCACCAAGCAGACGGCTCGTAAGTCGACTGGGGGTCGTGTTCCTCACCACGCCCTAGCCAGCCGCTCCGCACCTCACACACCCAGGAGGGAGACAATGCTTGTCGGTGGTTTTGATCCGGCAGATCTCCCAACACTACTAAAGTGTTAGAGGAGTTTGAGGTTCGGTGTGGGCGCGCGAAGATTCAAGAACGTGAAGTGTTAAGTGACACAAGAGACACGAAGATTTACGTGGTTCGGGCTGCCTGAGCGTAATACCCTACTCCACGGGGTGTTGGTGTTGTATTGGATGTATGAGCTCAATGTCAGTTGAGCGTGTAGAGTGAGCGTGTCTCCAGCGAGTGTCAAGTGTCTGTCCCCGTGTCTGTGTCGTCGGCCTGTCCTTTTATAGTACAAGGGCAGGCCGTTACAAGTTAGCCTGGCCCGACATGTGGCCCTGGCAGTTACTGATATTGATACACATTCAACACATTTAATTGCCCTTAATGACCAAGTTATGGGCTTTGACAGCACCGTTACTAGTAATTAAGGTCGTCCGATCGTGTGTCATTAATATAGTATTAATAACACTTAATCGGGTCTTGAAGTCCTTGATTCCCCTTTGAAGATCTGGAGCCGTTGTGGAGTCTTCCGGAGGTTAGAGGCTGAAGATCTGTCGGTTGGACACGTGGCAGCTCCGGAGCATACTGTGGGGAACAGATAGGTCCGGAGCTACCTGACACGTGTCAGTTCTGGAGCTTCCCTCGGTCTGGGGTTAGGTCCGGGGGTGCCGCTATGGTACATAGCTCGGAGCTTCCCCCTTGTGGGCGGTAGCTCCGGTTTGATAGTACACGTGGCGACCCTGGGACTAATCATGTTGGAGAAGCGGGTCCGGTTATGTCTGACATGTGGGCCTCCGAAGGTCTTCAAATCAAGTAGATGACATTCCCTTGAGATCTTTGCAATCCCAAGGGGTATATGGTACCCAGGGTACCGACAGTGGCCCCTTGGGCCCACCTCTGGGGAAGACCCCTTGGGTGAAGTCATTCCGCAGGAGGTGGGTCCATCCTTCGACTTTTGAACTGAGTCTTCAAAGGTCTTCGGATGTGCGGTTGGCGGATAGTTTGGAGTTAAATCCTCGCCGCGTAGCATATCCAGTGAGCGGAAAATGAGATCTTTGGCGTGCGGATCTCACGCAATTGAAGGTTGCCGGTTCCCGATACGAAAATCGTATCGGTTCCGCGTGCCTTGTCAGGTCGCCGCCTTAGGGCTTCCCGCCTCGTGATGACAACCGTTCGCCTGGGTAAGAACCTCGACTTGATCGTCAGGGTGGTCCCAGGCCCTCTTGTCATCGACAGGGTAGGATTTTTGAGTAGTATCTCTGACTTCCTTGCGGTTTCCATCCAAGTGTTGCGAGGACTTACTTAAGAAGGAAAGCACACATCGTCTGGGGTTCTTTACGCCTCTCATCTAATCTTGCGCTCAAACTCCCAACTTGTGCCTGCTTTTCCTCTCCCGCCTTGCTGTGCTGCGATGTTGTTGGGTCTCCGTGAGAGCCGTTTGAAGACCAAAGGTGATCTGAAGAAGGTCCAAGCCCTCATGGGATGGTCCTCGGACTTCTTCAACCGCCTGGTCCGCGCCGGGGGAGAGCTCCCGTTCGAGAAGGTGGGGTTGATCCCACCTTTTTCCTTCTTTTTCTTTATGCTGCTAGACTTTTATGGTCTGCAGCTGTACCACCATGGCCCCCACTCCATTCTTCTTGTGTCTATCTTTGTCCACTTCTGTGAAATGTGGGTGGGCATCCCCCCCTGCATTGAACTTTTCCGGACCTTCTTCACTGTCCATACCACCGATAGGAGTAATGAGTACCTTGGCTTCTACTACTTCGTGAAGCGCAAGAAGTGCCCATTCAAGTACCTCCGGTCGTTTCCCTCTGGAAAGTGGGATGACTGGAAGAAGGACTGGATAGTCATTCGGGTGGAGGAGCACGAGAAGCTGGAGCTGCCTGAAGGCCTCCCCAACATCGACACTGCAGTTTGGAGTGAAGCTCTGGTGCTGTCGGATGCCTTCAACCCTGCTCTGACCAGGATCCGCCATTGCGTGGAGGGAGGATTAACTCCTCAGGGGGTATTTTGCAATTTCCTGGTCAACAGGTGGGCACCGCTGAAGAGGAGAGAAAAACTCGCTTGGGCGCTCAACAGCGTGATGGACGACGACCGGGTCGAGACCAGGCTGAAGTCCAACATGGCGGGGGCAACCTTGGAGTTACATCTCAAGAAGTTCCAGCATGGAATCGACGTCGCAGGAGATGACTTGACCCCGCCATCAGCCTTCCTCCCTCTGAACGTGGAAGTAGAGTTCAGCAGGGAGCTCCGACGGACGATGCCGGTGCTTCACGACCTTGGTGTCGTCGAGAAAAGATCGACCTCCAGGGTGGTGATCCCTGGGGCTTCTGAAGGTGGCTCCGACCCTGCCCCGAAGCCAAGGATCGAAGTCGTCGGCAAGGGCAAGGAGCCGGCAGACGAGCCCTTGAGCCGGAAGAGGAAGCTGCAGCATGCTGACGGAAGGTCCGTCAGGCCTGCAACCTCTACATCAGCTCTTTCTCCCCGGAGGGGGAGGTCTTCTACAACTGCGGCGACTGTACCCGCAGCGGCGTCTTCCCGGGGTGCTAGCTCCGGGCATGCGACTCCATCACCAGGACAAGTTGAGGCCTCTAGGTCCGGAGGTCCTTCCCGGTCGAGGAGGGCCTCGACTAAGGAAGTGCCCGTGACTGCAACGAGTTCCGGGGGGCCTTCCGGAGCTTCCACGCCGGCGGCGGCTACGGTCAGCCCAGAACGCCCGGGAAAGAGGTTCCGCGCAAGCTGGTGCAGAAGCCTCCCGAGGCAATTTTTAATCTTTACCTCAGACAGTTGTTTTATTGTAGTAACTATTTTTTAAGTTTCTTCATCCTTCATCTGCAGCATTCCCAAGAAGAGGTGTGAGGCTCCACCCTCAGCCACAGCAGCTGAAGCTGTCAGGGCGAAAGCCTCTGCTCCTGTCCTGGTGCCGCCCCAAGTGGTGGCTGAAGCTGCGGCAGCTCCGGCGCCAGCTGTCGTGGTCATGGACCTCGACTCATCCCCCGAGACTCCCGTGGTAGCGCCGGACCATGGTAGAGAAGATGCGCCAGCGGCACCTGCCCCGGAGGTTGAAGCTCTGGGTTTGGGTGCTGAGATGATGGAAGCTTCGGCCGTTGAGCCGGAGGAAGCAATAATTCTGGCCCCAGAGCCGGAAATTGTCGAAGCCCCGGCGGTTGAGCCGGAGGTAATTGAAGTCCCAGCGTGCGCGTTGGATGTTGAGGAAGTCCCGACGGTTGGGTCGGCTACCTCTGAAGCACCGGCCGCAGAGCCGGTCATTGCTGGAGCTCCGGCCGCAGGACCAGTTGATGTTGAAGACCTTCCGGCTCCCGAGCCGGTTGCCGTTGAAGCTCCGGCCGCAGGGCCGGGTGTTGTTGAAGATCTTTCGGCGCTTGAGCCGATCGTTGTGAAGGCGTCAGCGCTCGAGCCCCCGGTAGAAGAGGTGCCCAGGCCGGAGCCAGAAGCAGCTCCTGCTCCGGGAGTGACGACGCTGGAGGTACCCGCGGCTGAGCTGGAGTGCCCTGATGAAGTCGCTGGCCCCCTGCCTGAGGGGGCAAATGAAGACCTGGCGGCGGGGCCTTCGGAACCACTTCCGGAGGTCGGAACTTTGTCAGCGGGACCCTCCTTTATGGCGACAGAGGCCATCGAGGAGGACGGCCCTAGCGCCGTGAAGGCTCAGGGGACCACTCTTGTGGAGTGGGACCCAATTTTTGTAACTGAAAACCCGCTGGAACCAGCGGAGGAGACCCCAGCAGGTCCGAATCCTATCCCGTTGTCATTGTCTATTGACAACGCCTGCTCCAGTCTGCATCAAGTTCAGCTGGCATTCTTCCACAACAGCAAGGCTCTTGAAGAGGAGCGCCAAACCCTTAGGAGGTGGCGTAACCAGCTCTACTTCAAGACCAAGCTGTCGCAGTCGAGGCTGGCAGATGACAAAGAATGGATCAAGCAGGAGAAGGTCCGCCTGGAGTACTGGGGCAAGTTATTGTATGACAGAGAGTGCTTGACTCGCGCCCTCGACGCTCAATCTCGGGCCATTTATGAGCAGACCAAAGCAGCTAATAGTGCGGCCGATGAACGCCAAGAAAGGCTTGAGGCCATTAACACTACTCTCATCAAGCATCGGGAGGCACTTGAGGAGAGGGAGAAAAGGCTCGAAGATGAAGAGCAGAAACTCCTAGAGCTGCGGGAGGACGTCTTGAGGAGGGAGGAGGAGCTCACCGAAAAGGTGGCTCTGGCTGACAAGGGCCTCGAGGAGCATGCCAAGAAATTGGAAGAGCGCTGCACTGAGGAGGAGGAGAAGGCCTGGGTGCGAGGTCAGGAACTCTACAAGCAAGAGTGTGCCATCGCTGCCAGGGAGAAGAAAGTAAGGGGCAGGGAGAAGGACCTGGTTGACCGCAGGAACAAGATCTACCTCCGGGAGGAGGAGCTCGGAAAACTCAAGAAGCGGGTTGCTAAAAAGATTCAGCAAAACGCCAAAGAAGTTGAGTGCCTCGCTCGCGAGAATTCTGAACTGGCGGCGGCCAAAAGATCCTTGGAAGAGCTGAAGGGCTTGAGGGCTGCAGACTCCCTACAGGTTTGAGAGTTCCTGGGCAAGGCCAACGACGCGCTAACACCGATGGGCTTCAGTCCCATGCGTTCGGATGGTCCGGAGCCAGAGCCGGACCTGGCGTTGCAAGCGCTGAGCTCGGCGGGTAGCAAACTCTCCAAGGTGGGCGACGTCATCGCGGACCAGTTGGAGGTTGAGGGGCAATCCCTGGCGAAGAACGTCGCAGAGTATGTGCTGACGTGCTACACCAGCCGGAATCCCCAATTCCCTCTGGACCCGGTGCTTGAAGGTCCCATCGAAGGAGAAGGTGAAGCCGCCCGAGCTAACGTGTCAGAGGTTGCTCAGAAGGTCGCCTAGTTCTTCCATAGGGTCTAGGACCATCTCCGTAGCTCCCACTTGTATTCTCTCTTTTCTTCCTCAATTTTGTAATCCCTTGTCTCCAGATGAATGAAATCCAAATTTTTGCGAATTTCACTTTTTGTCTTCAACACTTTTGTCTTCACTTGGCCCCCTGGTAGATGTACACAATTTGATTGTGAACATGTACCAAGAGGATATTGTGTTTTGTTGAAGACTCATTTGCTTCGAACTTGTAGAGTGTAGGTCCGAAGTCTTCGATAGTGAAGGCTCCCTGAGGTTGTCGGAGCTTAGAAGCTCCAGAATTGTCTATCGTCGGAGCTTAGTAGCTTCGGCAATAGTCCCTATCAACGCGTAGAGCATCGATAGTTAGCCCTCCGGGGTGTCAGAGCTAGTAGCTCCGACAGTGACCTTTGCCAACACGTAGTTTGTTGGCAGTAGACTCCGCTTGTGGGGTCTTCTCACCATCTTTTATTTTGCGTCGACGGTTGGCCCCCCTAGATTTACCGGAGCTTGGTTGCTCCGATGATGCTCGTTTTCATCGATTACAAGCCACCTAGGGGGAGTCGGAGCCTTGTTAGCTTCGGCTTTTCTCCATCAACATGGATTTTTTATTTTTCCTGCACACTGAAGCCAAGAAAAATAGTAAAATTCATTCCTTGCCTATAACTTCATCGCGGCTTATGATTCTCAAGAAAGTTTTAGGTCAAATGCGATTCTAAATACAACCGAATGCGTTGTCTTTTCTTCTAGATCCAATTGTACTTGGACCCGCCTTACTTCGGCCTATCGGGGTGTAGGTAGAGTGGCGTACTTAGGGTGCTTGACCAGGCTAAGTCGATAGCACACTCCGGCCCTAGGTTGGCTTGGCGGCATTCAGGCGAGTGGACCATGAACAATATTTGAATCCAAAAGAATTAACAATACAACTCGAATTGTACACAAACTGGTTGAACTAAAATTTCTTAAGAATTGCACGTCTTTGTTATAGACAAGAAAGAGAAAAATAAAAAATATTGAGCCTGTACAAAGTAAATGCACGTGGAGTCTGTTTCACATGAAGATGTCTTTCATTATAGGTCCGGGGTACAGGGGAAACAAGTACACTCTTAGGGTGCGGAACCAGGCTAAGCGTGTTTCATTTCTCGTTTGACCCAGGGTAGCTTGCTACACTTTTAGTCCTGAGACTGTGACAAGTGTTGCATGAACTTTGCGGACCTTCCGGGAAAGGTCCGGTTGTTCTCCCGGAGGAACTATCCGACTCTGTACAATGACTCTATAACATACACCTCAAGTTACTACAGACTCACCTCCGTGATATTAAGTGAAGAACTTACGGAGGTGCTCAATATTCCATGGATTTGGGAGAGGTGTCCCATCCTCGGTAGCCAAGCGAACGCTTCCGAGACGGGATACTTTAATCACTCGGAAGGGCCCCTCCCAGCTGGGGGAGAGTTTGTTTAACCCTTCTCTGGATTGTATTCTCCATAGCACCAGATCGCCTTCCTCGAGCTGTCGGTTGTGTACATGCCGCTGATGATAGCGCCGAAGGGCTTGGCGGTACCGGGCATTCCGAACAGCTGCTTGGCACCTTCCCTCCTCGAGGAGGTCTAGGTCTTCACGTCGGAGCTGGTCCTGCGTGGCTTCGTCGAAGGTCCGGACCCGGAATGACCCCAAGGTGATTTCTGGAGGAAGGATTGCTTCAGCTCCGTACACCAGGAAGAAGGGTGTCTCTCCGGTTGACCGGTTTGGAGTTGTCCTGTTGGCCTTAGAGTGGGCGGAAGCTCTTCAATCCAGTTGGCTCCATGTTTTTTCAAGCGCTCATAGGTGCGCGTTTTAAGTCCTTTAAGGATTTCAGCATTTGCTCTCTTGGCTTGGCCATTGCTTGCCGGGTGAGCTACGGAGGCATAGCAAACTTGAATGTCAAGGTCTTCGCAATATCCTTGAAATGCAGAGCTTGTGAATTGGGTCCCATTATCAGTGATGATTTTGTTTGGGACTCCAAATCTGCATACAATGGACTGCAAAAAGTTGATAGCAGACTGCTTTTTGATTGTCACAACTGGAGTTGCTTCCGGCCACTTAGTGAACTGGTCAATGGCGACGTACAGGAACTTGTAACCTCCGACGGCTCTTGGGAAAGGTCCCAAGATGTCCATCCCCCACACGGCGAAGGGCCATGTAGGAGGTATCATTTGTATAGGCTGAGCCGGTGTGTGAATTTGCTTTGCATGAAATTGGCATGCTTTGCATTTCTTCACCAGCTCAGTTGGATCCTGGAGTGCTGTAGGCCAGTAGAAGCCATGCCGGAAGGCTTTATCGACCAGCGTGCAGGAAGACGCGTGGTTCCCACACTCGCCTCCATGGATTTCTGCGAGGAGCTCGCAGCCTTCTTCCCTTGTGATGCACCGCATTAGGACGCTGTTGGCACCGCGCCGATAGAGATCCCCTTCTACCAACGTGTATCTTTTAGCCAATCTGACTATCCGATCAGCGGATACATCATCGTCAGGAAGGATGTTGTCTTTCAAGTAGCTCCGGATCTCCGAGATCTATGCATCGGAGCTAACTTGAGCATTTGAGTCTTGCGTGCTGGGTTGCTCGGAGCTTCCGGCAGCACCTACGACCCTTGATGGCTGCCATGGTAACAGGGCCATCGGGACCGTCAGCTTCGGGATGCTGATCTCGCCCCCTTCGCTCAGTTCGGCAGGCTGAGCTGTGGGTTTTGACAACCTCTGGACAAAAGTTCCGTAAGGAGACAGAGCTCCGGTTGACGCTTTCGTCAACAGTTCATCAGCTTCAGCATTGTGGGCACGCTGAACATGGTGGAGGTCTAGGACTTCGAAGTTCTTCTGAAGCCTCTGGACTTCAAGGAGGTAAGCAACTAGCTGGAGATTGTTGCAGGAGCATTCACCCTTCACTTTCTTAATGATGAGCTGTGAATCTCCCTTGACCAGTAGCTGCTTAACACCGTATGACAGTGCTACCTTTAGTCCGTAGATGAGTGCTTCGTACTCCGCCATGTTGTTGGTTGCCTTGAAGTCAAGGTGTACCATGTATTTTACCTTCTCCCCGGTTGGTGTGAGGAGAAGGATTCCAGCTCCGCCCCCCTGCTTTTGCATGGAGCCATCGAAGTAGAGGGTCCAGTGAGGCTCGGTGAAGACTGGAGCCTTGTGTTCCGGCTTCTGCTCGCTGGGGCCCCCAGGGTTTGATGGAGAGGGAGTCCATTCCGCCACGAAGTCTGCCAATGCTTGACTCTTGATTGCTTGCCTTGAAATGAATTCGAGATCGAATTCGGCCAATTCCGCTGCCCACTTTGCAATATTCCCAATTGAATTAGGATTATGCAAGATTGCTCGAAGTGGGTAAGAAGTCACCACTGAGATTTTGTGAGCTTGGAAGTAATGGCGAAGCTTTCTGGAGGCAATAAGAACTGCATAGAGCAGCTTATGCACCTCTAGGTATCAAGTCTTGGCATCATGAAGTACTTCACTGATGAAGTACACTGGGCGCTGCATGGTTCGGACCCTCCCGGAGGGGCCCGGAGCTTCCTCTTCATTGACCCGGATCTTCCCTTAGGGATCCGAACCTTCTTCGGGGACCTCCGAGTCCTGGCTGGAGGGGCCCGGAGCTTCTTCAGAAGCGACCTGGACCCTCCCAAAGGGGTCTGGGTCTTCTGAAGTAACTTCTTGTGGATTCAAGTCTGAGAGCTGGGACCCAGACTCGCTTTCAGGAACCTCCGGACCCTCTTGAAGGGGTCTGGACTCCTGAGTATGGGATGGTTCTGGTCTCTCCGCAACCAGGACCATACTAACGACTTCGTCAGTAGATGAAATGTAAAGCAGCAAAGGCTCACCAGGGTTCGGAGCTACCAGAGTTGGTAGGGTGGTGAGGAGCTGTTTTAGCTCCTGGAACGCCTTTTCTGCTTCTTCAGAACATTGGAATGGTCCAGACTTCCTCAATAACTTGAAGAAGGGAAGTGCCCGTTCCGCCAATCTTAAAATGAACCGGCTGAGGGCTGCTAGACATCCAATCAGCTTTTGGACATCTTTGATGCGGGCTGGTGGCCGCATGTCTTCAATGGCTTTGATCTTCGCCGGATTAGCTTCTATGCCCCGGTGACTTACCAGGAAACCAAGAAGTTTTCCGAAGAACCCCAAAGACACACTTGTCTGGGTTTAGCTTTGTGCGGGTGACCCGCAGCTTGTCGAAGACAGCCTGCAAGGTGTCAAGGAGTAACTCCTTGTTCTTAACCTTGACTACGATGTCATCGACGTACACTTCCACTATGTCTCTAATGAGTTCTTCAAAAGTTTTGTACATAGCTTGTACAAAGGTTGAAGCTGCATTCTTGAGACCAAATGGCATGGCTGTATAAAAGTACAATCCATCTACTGTGATGAAAGAGGTATGCTCTTCATCTTCCCTAGACATTCTGATTTGATGATACCCAGAATATGCGTCTAGGAAACACAGTAATTCACACCTGGAGGTGGAATCCACTATCTGATCTATTCTAGGTAGTGAGATTGGATCTTTTGGACATGCCTTATTTAGTGTTGTGTAGTCGATACACATCTGAAGCTTCCTGCAGGCCTTGGGCACAACGACTGGGTTTGCCAGCCATTTTGGATGGAAGACTTCTCGGATGAATCCAGCTTCGAGCAACTTCTTCACTTCTTGTCGAATGAAGTTCTGTCGCTCCACGGATTGCTTCTGAGGCTTCTGATGCACAGGCCGGGCGTCGGGGTAGATCTTCAGATTGTGCTCAATCACTTCCCTGGGGATCCCAGGCATTTGTGACGGTTGCCAGGCAAACACGTCGATATTAGCTCGGAGGAAAGTGATGAGCGCGAGTTCCTATTTGTCATTCAATTCCCCCGATATACGGGTGGTCTGAGCGGCATCAGAACCAATTGACGACTTTGATGGGAATGTCGGTGTCGCTGCTTGGCTGCACACGAGGTGCAGAAGTCGAGCCTCGCTGACGAATGCTCGGGGGTTTTGGAGCTTGCTCCTATCTGGAGTCTTCCTCTTGCGCCGTAGTAAGCGCATGGAGTTCTTCCAGAGCAGTTACTCTGGCAGTGCGATCTCCGCGAATCCGGAGAACGCCTACTGGTGTTGGCATCTTTAACACCAGGTAACCGTAATGAGCAGCTGCCATGAATTTGTACAAGGCAGGCCTACCCAAGATGGCATTGAAGGGTAAGTTGATCTGAGCAACGTCAAAGACCAACTTTTCGGTGCGATACTTCTCCCGGGTCCCGAAGGTAACGGGGAGGGTAATGGCTCCCGGACCTACTCCGGAGAAAGGTTGGGAGGGGTGGAGATCCGAAGGTCGGAGCTGAAGCTTGGTAAAAGCTTCGAAGCTTATGATGTCGAGCCCTGAACCTCCGTCTACCATGACATGGTGGAGCTGGATGTTATTGATGGTAGGAGATACCATCAAAGGTAACTGACCTGCTCCAACCATGCTTCGAGGGCAGTCCGAAGCATCAAAAGTGATGGCTGTGTCCATCCACTTCCGATGAGGCTCCGCCCTGGCTGTAGGAGCTACAGCAGCCATGTCCTGACGCATAGTCTTGATGACGCGGCGGGAGGTGATGTCCCATGATCCACCAAAAATGGTGTTCATGGTCTTCCGACGCTCGTTGTCAAAGACTCGGAATCATCGTCGACGGAGGTGTAGACGACCTTCAGGACCTTTTTGGGATCCTGAAAACCTAACTCCTCTTCAGCCGGAGCTTCGTCAACTTTTTGTTTTCCTTCCCTCTGTTGGAAAGGAGCTTCTTCCCGACGCTTGTTGTAGCGCTCGACAAGGTTTTGGGCCTCCCGGTAGTCTTCCAAACTGTGGTTGTCCGTTTTGTGAATTGGACACCACACCTTGGGTTTTCCACCATCTTCAGAGGATGGTCGAGGTCGCTTGTCGGGGCGTGGCCCCCGGCCACCCGGAACTGCAGCAGCTGCAGCATTGGATGCACCGGCCGACGGCTTCTTCTTGCCGTTGGTCTTTTTCTTCTTCTTGCCACTCCCGGAGGTAGCGGCTTCTCCTTTGGAGGATTTCTTGTGATCCTCCGGAGTTGGTTTGGAGTGCATTTCACGGCCCTCCGCAGCTCTGGCACATTTGTCGGCCAAGCTAAAGAGTTTCGTGACACTGGTAATCTCCTTGATCGCCAGTTTCTCCAGCATCTTCTTATCCCGCACTCCCTGTCTAAATGCCATGATGACAGAGGCGCTGGAGATAGAAGGGATAGTGTTTCGTACCTGAGAGAATCTCTGGATGAATGATCGCAGGGATTCTCCTCCTTTTTGCACAACTGCAAAAAGGTCCAGTTCGGTGCCTGGTCGGGTGTAAGAACTCCCGAAGTTGGCGGTGAACTGCCGGCACAACTCCTCCCAACTGCTGATGGAGTTGGGTGGAAGGCTCATAAACCAGGACCGGGCGGTCTCAGTTAAAGCCACTGGAAAATAATTGGCCATTACGGCCTTGTTTCCTCCAGCTGCCAGGATAGTAGCGGAGTAAATCTGAAGAAATTCGACAGGATTAACGGTCCCGTCGAACTTCTCTGTCAGGTGAGGCCAGAACTTTTGTGTCCACCTGACCATACGCAGATGCATGGTCAGGGCCGAACAGCCTCCTCCTACTCCTTCAGGAGCAGGAATGTCCTGAGCTTCTCGTCTTTCATGAGCATGCTCAATACGGACTCGGTCGTCTTGTTGACGGTATCGGTGATCAAGCTCCGCTCGGAGGTCATGGGTTGAAAGCCTTATACCGTGTGAGTGCGTCGTGCCCCAGAGGGTAACGACATCACCTGCTGCGACGCAGCACGTCTCCTGCTGTTGGAAACGTGCGGACCAAGTCTGCCAGACAAGGTCCGTCGCTGCGATGGGGCCCGTCCTGAAGGAGGAGGACTTTGGTTGCTGAAGCGGTCGGCTGCTGCTGCAACCAAGTGTTCCACATCGGCCCTCCACTGTTCCAGTGCATCCCGGGATGCATCTGGAGGTGGTGGGCGTTGAAGGAGAGCACGCGCTGCATGGAGTGCATGTTCCGGGTTGTCAAGATTCGCCGACGCAGTGATTGACGCCGGTGCACCATCACGCTGACCAGCTTGATTTGCTGGTGGAGGCAGCGGTGGTGGTTGCGTGACTCCTGCTGGAACTGTGGTTCCTACTGGTGGCTGCATATTAAAGGGATTGCCCCCAACAGCTTGAACAACAGGATGACCATTGGATGATCCAGCGGCTGGGTTCACCATTCTTGAAATCTCAGGCACCCCTACCTGGCGCGCCAACTGTCAGTGGTTTTGATCCGGCAGATCTCCCGACACTACTAAAGTGTTAGAGGAGTTTGAGGTTCGGTGTGGGCGCGCGGAGATTCAAGAAGGTGAAGTGTTAAGTGACACAAGAGACATGAAGATTTACGTGGTTTGGGCCGCCTGAGCGTAATACCCTACTCCACGGGGTGTTGGTGTTGTATTGGATGTATGAGCTCAATGTCAGTTGAGCGTGTAGAGTGAGCGTGTCTCCAGCGAGTGTCTAGTGTCTGTCCCCGTGTCTGTGTCGTCGGCCTGTCCTTTTATAGTACAAGGGCAGGCCGTTACAAGTTAGCCTGGCCCGACATGTGGCCCTGGCGGTTACTGATATTGATACACATTCAACACGTTTAATTGCCCTTAATGACCGAGTTATGGGCTTTGACAGCACCGTTACTGGTAATTAAGGTCGTCCGATCGTGTGTCATTAATATAGTATTAATGACACTTAATCGGGTCTTGAAGTCCTTGATTCCCCTTTGAAGATCTGGAGCCGTTGTGGAGTCTTCTGGAGGTTAGAGGCTGAAGATCTGTCGGTTGGACACGTGGCAGCTCTGGAGCATACTGTGGGGAACAGATAGGTCCAGAGCTACCTAACACGTGTCAGTTCTGGAGCTTCCCTCGGTCTGGGGTTAGGTCCGGGGGTGCCGCTATGGTACATAGCTCGGAGCTTCCCCCTTGTGGGCGGTAGCTCCGGTTTGATAGTACACATGGCGACCCTAGGACTAACCATGTTGGAGAAGCGGGTCCGGTTATGTCTGACATGTGGGCCTCCGAAGGTCTTCAAATCAAGTAGATGACATTCCCTTGAGATCTTTGCAATCCCAAGGGGTATATGGTACCCAGGGTACCGACAGTGCTGATCTCTTCTGGACGTGCTGCATCGAGGATGCGTACCCGTCTCCGCTCTCTCCTTCATGCTGCGGGGTACTGTGAGTATCGTGTTCGCTTCGTCTACCACACCACCAGAATATCTGTACCCTCTATTGGTGGACTGGAGTGGACTACCCAGCTATCGGTCTTCTATGACTCGGAGCTGCTGCACTCACACTACTCTCCAGCTTGGAGGAGCTCCCAGCGTGCTGCTGAGGAGGATGCTACATGGGAGGTACCTACTGGATTCACGCCCATAGGTTCCGCCTTGAGCACACGGAGCACGCGTACACCCCTCAGTGCCCTAGTGGCACAGCCGACTTCATTGGACGTGACGTCGAGGGGCCTCTGTACCTTGCTCAGAGCGAGTGGCTGGTGGATGACGTTGTGGAGTTTTCTTCACGACTCCAGCGTTGTCAGCAGGATCTTCAGGACAGCAGGGACCTTGTTGACCGCTACGAGCAGCTTCGCCGACGCTATGCGGGGATCACTGCGGCTGATCCATACTCTCCTCAGTACGCTTCGGATGTTGAGCCTTGGGACCCAGACTCTCTGGATCATCGTGAGAAATCACCCGTGAAATCGGGGGAGGACCCGAAGGAGGAGGACCTCGAGGAGGAGACCGAGAAGGACTCCGACGAGGACCCCGACGAGCAGGAGTAGACTTGTTACCCTGTCGGACGACTCAGGACACCTACCCTCAGTATGTAGGAGCGCGTAGCTACGCTCTCTCTAGTCTTGAGTTGTGTAATCTATGGTATTGTATTAGTAGTTTGCTTCATGTTGTGTGTGTGTGTGACGTGAGTTGTGGAATGCTTCAGCATCCTGTCCACATCCACGTCATTTATATAGAGGCTTGTTAGTGTGTCGTGCGAGTTGTGGAATGCATTAGCATCCTGTCCACATCCGCACTAGTGGATTAATGAATTTGCTTGCTATATATATGTTTCCCTTGATGCATGTAGTTGGGACCGTTTACCATAGCGTACCCTTCTATACCGTATCTATTATCCTAAAGTTTTAATTATTCCCTATACAGATGGCTGGCAGAGGTAGAGGTCGTGGAAGGGGTGTTGTGCCCCAAGATGATGGATTTGGAGGATTGCCAGGATGGAATGGTAGGGGTGCACGAGGAGCCCCAACAGCGCAGCAGATGATGGCCATTCAAACCCAACTGCTCAACAACCTTACCCAAATTGTTACCAATATGCAGCAAGCCCCACCACCACCACCACAATACAACCTTCCAGCACCACCACCTTTTCCACCCAGATCCTTTCTAAGGGACTTCCTTAACACTCATCCACCCACCTTTGCCACAGTCAGTGAACCAATGGATGCCGATGATTGGCTCCGAACGATTGAAAGCAAGTTGAGGCTCATACATTGTGAAGGAAGAGAGAAGGTACTACTAGCCTCTCATCAACTCCAGGGACCTGCAGCCGACTGGTGGACAGCCTTCACTGAAGCCCACCAAAGTCTAGAGAACATCACTTGGGAAGAATTCAGGACAAATTTCCGCAATCACTTTGTGCCTGAGTGAGAAGTCCAAGCAAGACGTGAGGAGTTCCACATGTTAAAGCAGGGTCGTATGACTGTACGAGCCTACTTGAATGCATTCACCCAGTTATCTCGCTATGCCCCGAAAGATGTGGATACTGATTCCAAGAAGCAGTTCTGTTTCAAGAATGGACTGGACAACGAATTGAAGTTTGCCATGTCCTCCAGTGACTACAGCGAATTTTAGAAATTGGTTGACAAAGCTTTTGAGGTGGAGAGGACTAAGAATGAACTGGATGATGATGATAGGAAAAGGAAATTGGCTCTGGGACATGCCTCTAGCAGCAATGTACGCCCTTGTTTCGCCGCTCAGCCTGCAACACCTATGACTCGCCCTATGAACTACTCGAGACAGAGACTCCCAAACCCCAACTATAGGCCACCCACACCCTACAATCAGCAGATGCACCAGCAACAACAGCCTCCACGCCAGCCAATGCAACCCCCTCGCCAGCAGATGCAACCACCTCGCCCTTCAACGCCAGCTAACCGTCCCAATGGGCAACCCCCAAGACATCAATCAGGAGGTAACAAGGGCCAGAACAATGCTGCGGGAGTTCAATGCTATAAATGTGGAGAATGGGGACACTACTCCAACAATTGTCCAAAGAAGCAGCAAAACCCACCTAGACGTGTCAATCATGTGACACTAGAGCAAGCACAGGAAGCACCTGATGTGGTGATCGGTATGTTTTCTACTAATTCCCACCCTGCCACAGTCTTGTTTGATTCGGGTGCTACACATTCATTTATATCCAAAGATTTCATAAAGAAGCATGACATGGTAGTTACATTCTTGAATCGGTCATTGTTGATAAACTCTCCTGGAGGAGAGATGGTGGCAAGGCATCTATGCCATAAAGTGAGTATAAACATAAGGGGGTAGTCTTCTAGGCCAACCTAATAGTGTTGGACTCGCAAGGATTAGACATCATTCTGGGAATGGACTGGCTGACAAAAAATCAAGGAGTAATTCATTGTGCAACTAGGACAGTTTGCTTAACACACCTAGATGGCACTACAGTGGAATTCAAGCCAGATCAGACTCAAGAGGCAGTCATACAACTCAACCATCTTGAGAGTACAGAAGGCATTAGGGTTGTGAGTGAGTTTCCGGATGTATTCCTAGATGACTTACCAGGTATGCCCCCTAATCTAGAGACTGAGTTTATCATTGAATTAGTACCTGGAACGGCCCCAATATATAAGAGGTTGTATAGAATGGATGCTAAACAACTAGTTGAACTAAAGGATCATATTGAGGAGTTACTGGGGAAAGGATATATTCATCCTAGCTCATCGCCTTGGGGAGCACCAGTCATATTTGTACCTAAGAAGGATGGTACTCAAAGGTTGTGTGTGGATTATCGTGCCTTAAGTGCGGTAACAATCAAGAATAAGTACCCACTACCAAGAATTGAAGACTTATTTGATCAGTTGAGAGGAGCATGTGTGTTCTATAAGATTGATCTTCGCTCGGGTTATCACCAATTGAAGATTAGACCCTCAGATATTCCCAAGACTGCATTTGTCTCTCGATATGGACTATATGAGTATACAGTTATGTCATTTGGATTGACCAATGCTCCCGCATATTTTATGTATCTGATGAACAAGGTATTCATGGAGTACTTGGACAAGTTTGTAGTGGTGTTCATCTACGACATACTTATCTACTCCAAGACTGAAGAAGAGCATGAGGAGCACATCAGGATGGCTCTACAGAAGCTTTGCCAACACCAATTATATGCCAAACTTAGTAAGTGTGAATTTTGGCTAAAGGAAGTATCATTTTTGGGTCATGTCATATCTGAAGGAGGTATAGCGAAGTGGCCGATGTCCTTAAATGGGAAACACCTAAGAGTGTACATGATATACGAAGATTCTTGGGCATGGCTGGTTATTATCGTCGATTCATCGAGGGATTTTCAAAGATATCTCGACCACTAACCAAGTTGCTTGAGAAAGGAGTTGATTTCAAGTGGACCCCCGAATGTGAAGTGAGCTTTGTCGAGTTGAAGAAGAGGTTAACCAATGCACCGGTATTGGTGATGCCTGATATGCAGAAGGAGTTTGTAGTTTATTGTGATGCATCCGGTCATGGTTTAGGATGTGTCTTAATGCAAGGAGTACATGTTGTAGCCTATGCTTAAAGACAGCTTTGGAAACATGAGAGAAATTATCCAACCCATGATTTAGAGTTGGCAGCTGTTGTCCATGCATTGAAGATATGGAGACACTACTTGATGGGAAAAAAACTGAGATATACACAGATCACAAGAGCTTGAAGTACATATTCACACAACCAGATCTTAATCTCAGACAACGTCGTTGGTTGGAGTTAATAAACGATTTTGATGTGGGAATCAACTACCATCTAGGGAAGGCTAATGTGGTCGCTGATGCTCTAAGCAGAATAGGACAATGTAATAATTTGTCAGCACAAGCTCTTCAACCCCACTTATGTGAAGAGTTTGCAAGGTTAAACTTATGCCTAGTGACTAGTACTGAAGCAGTTGCTATGGAAGTGGACTCAACCCTTGAACATGATATACGAGAAGGACAAAAGAATGATGAGAAGGTCAAGGAGATCAAGCAATTAATGAAGAAAGGAAAAGCTCCGAACTTTAGAGAAGATGAACAAGGAACCCTATGGCTTGGAAGGAGGATTTGTGTTCCGTACATAAAAGAGATTAGAGAGTTGATACTAAGGGAAGCTCATGATTCATCATACTCCATTCATCCCGGAAGCACGAAGATGTATCAAGATCTTAAAGATAGATATTGGTGGCATGGAATGAAACGGGATGTAGTAGAATATGTGGCCATATGTGATACATGTCAATTGATTAAGGCGGAACATCAAAGATCAGCAGGGTTGTTGCAACCAATCAAAGTGCCAAAATGGAAATGGGAAGAAATCAGCATGGATTTTATTGTGGGACTACCGAGGACACAGTCTGGATATGATTCTATATGGGTTATAGTGGATCGTTTGACTAAAGTTGCTCACTTTATTCCCGTGAAAGAAACTTACAATGGTCCCAAGTTGGCGGAACTGTATATCTCCAGGATTGTATGTTTACATGGAGTTCCTAAGAAGATTATCTCAGATAGAGGCACTCAATTTACCTCAAGGTTCTGGCAGAAGTTGCATGTATCAATGGATACTCGTTTAAATTTTAGTTCGGCGTATCATCCTCAGACTGATGGTCAGACAGAACGTACCAACCAGATATTAGAATACATGTTAAGAGCGTGTGCTCTAAAGAATAGCCAAAGTTGGGATAAGAATCTGTCATATGCCGAATTCTCTTACAACAATAGTTATCAAGCCAGTTTTAAGATGTCTCCTTTTGAAGCATTGTATGGGCGGAAATGTAGGACACCATTGTTTTGGAATCAAACTGGGGAAAGTCAAGTCTTTGGGCCTGATGTATTAAAAGAGGCTGAGAGACAAGTACAAGAAATTCGGAAGAATCTAAAGGCAGCCCAAACAATACAGAAGAGTTAGGCGGATACTCGAAGACGTGATCTTACTTTTGAGGTTGGTGATTATGTGTACTTGAAGGTGTCACCCATGAGAGGGTTGAGAAGATTTAAAGTAAGAGGCAAGTTGTCACCCCGCTACATTGGTCCGTTCAAGATATTAGAACGACGAGGAGAAGTGGCTTATCAGCTTGAGCTTCCACCGCACTTATCGGATGTACATAATGTATTTCACGTGTCGCAACTTAAGAAGTGTCTGAGAGTGCCTGGGGAACAATTGCCTATGGAAGCAGTTGATGTACAAGAAGATTTGTCTTATGTGGAACAGCCAATCAAGATACTTGAGACATTAGAAAAGGTTACCAGAAACAAAGTCATTCGCATGTGTAAAGTGCAATGGCAACATCACTCGGAAGCAGAAGCAACATGGGAAAGAGAAGAAGATCTCAAGGCCGATTTCCCTCATCTATTCTCTTAGGACGTCTGAATCTCGAGGGCGAGATTCCTTTTAAGGGGGGTAGAGTTGTAACACCCATATTTCATGTGAATAAAATTGACCAAACCATTGTACATTCTAGTATGCATTTTTGTGTGAATTTTGAAGTTCAAACGTGTAGCAAACGATTGAAATTTGAATTTGAAATCAAATCAAAAGAAAAGAATAGGAAAAAGAAAAAGAAAAAGGCAACCCCCCCCCCCTGTTGGGCCAAAACCCACCCCCCACCCAATTCCCCCTCCCCTCAGCCGCGGCCCAGCCAACCCCTCCTTCCCTCTCTCTCTCTGCCCTATGGCCCCACACGTCATCCCCCACCGCAAGCAACCGCCGCCTCCTTTTCTTTCCACGCCCGCGCCGCGCGCAACCCCCCTCCAACCGCCTCACCCCACGCCGATCCACCCCAGGGAACTACCCCACGCACGCGCCATCAACCGCCGCCCTTTCCCCCCTACAAATTCAGCCTCCCCCTCTCTATCTTCCTCCCCGCGCTCAAACCCTAGCCCACCGTCGCTCTCAGTAAGATACGCATGTTCCTGACTAACCAGCGATCGCTTCACCCCTCTCTCCCCTCTGACCTATTCGCCGTTAACCCAAGAGCACACCGGACAAGCTTGCGTGGAAGAATTGACGGGGCTTCACCGGATTCGACGAGTGCTGACGCTAGCCGCCGTCGCCTCTCGTCGCCGACTCATCTTCCCCCAAGGTATACTCCACTCCCTTCCCTCTCTCGTTTAGTGTAGAATGTGCATCGATTAGTCAAGTTTTAGGCCAGATTGGCCAACGCCGGCGAGGTCCGACGCCGCGGGCACCAGCGCTGCCGCGCGCGTGTGGCCGGCGTTGCCAGGGCGACGTGGCCGCACCTTGGCCGTTGGTTTGAGACCGACGGCCTAGATTAGATCATCATAATGGTTCGGCCATTTAAATCACGCGCGTCCATTTCAAATCCAACGGCCCGTATTCAATTCAGTTTTCCCGCCTCCGCATTTGCACCGAAACCCCTGGATTCTTGCGGGCTACCCCCTGGATTCCCCTGCAATTCAAGTCTAACCCCTAGAATTATCAAACTTGCCCCTGGACTCTCTGGAAATGGATTTAATCACTTAATTAAGCATTCTAGCCCCTGGAAATCTGTAGAATTAGTGATTTGGCCCCTGTACAGTCTAGGAAAATTACCAGGAAGTCCATGAGGTTTTATTTAATTGCTGAATATTGTTATAGGAGTATTTAATGTGTAGAAAATAGATAAAAATGGTAAATAAATGTAAAAATAGTAGGAAAATTTGTATAAAATGTTTTTATGCTGTAATAAAATTGTAGAGTGCAAATAAAATATATTTTAACTATGGGAAATTTATTAAAAATGTTTAAAATACATTTTGGCCATAAAAATTCAATAAAAATGATTTTAGGCCATAAATAAATCCTAAAAATGTAAGATAAGTATAAAATGCATGTTTTGGCTATGTAAAATAATAAATGCTTCGTAGGGACGCATTAGTATAGAATTTTATGCTTATGTGTATGTTGTGATGCCATGTATTGTGTGCTCTTTACTTATTTAGCTTTTATTTCTTCTTGCCATGCTAGGGCAATATATTTAGAGTCGTACTACGACCCCAACTTTAATCTCCAAGTCCAAGACTTCACCAACAATCATGTCTTCGACGAAGGCAAGTGCCCTTGACCATCTTGTACCAATTTTAGGATTTTAGATAGATGCATGCTAAATAAAATGATGTCCTATTTCATGTTTCATGTCTTGTTCCATATAATTCCTTGTTACCTGATTTGGGTTGGGAAGTAGATAGGTAATAATTATGCTTAGCCATGCTTAGACATTGGAAATGGGATTTCATACAAATGTGACATGATAAACTTTATGATTACTTTAATTGTGATGGACACACAATAGTAGTGGATAGGAATCTGGTGGTTGGATAGTTTTGACATGGTGCAGTTTGCACAAGACCCGGGATTGGGTTTGGCACCACCGGATTCTAAGGACCAGTTTATGGAGGAGGCCACTAAGCTTTATAGTACCACCACGAGACTGAGATGGGGCAGCTTGGTCAATTAATTAGGTTTCTCTCGATTAAATGCTAGTAGTTGGATGGTGCGAGGAATGATGTAGGGGTACTACTCTGGGAACCGCAAGGCTCAAGAGAGGGCTCTGAGGCGGAGGGTTACTCCGGAAATGCCTCAGTGGTGGAAACCTTAGAGGGCTAGCACTAGTCGGGAGTACCTTTGTAAAGACCATGTAGTGATCTCCTGGCCTCACACCAAAGGAAGTGTGTAATGTGGTTAGCTACCACGGGCATTCAGGGAGGTTCACTTAGTCCACCTGGCAACAGGGGATGAAATCACTGCTTGTGGGTAAAGGGTACACTCTCTGTAGAGATTTGGTAAAACTATCATGACAGCCGTGCTCACGGACAAGAGCGGCTTGGGGCCAGTTCATAATTAGCTTATGGTTGGGAAATGGTGATTATTCATGATTCAAGTTACATTCATCATCATTAATATGTGTTGTATTTACTTCTTGAATTATGATATTGATAATTGAAAGCTAAGGTTAGGTACTAAGCATAGTGCTTAAGCCATAATTGGCCTTCCCTTGCTTAAGCCAATCATGTCACATTATCTTCCCACACTTGCTGAGTACTCTATGTACTCAAGCGTTTACTTTTCCATTAGAATATGAAGAAGAAGCAGCACCGAAAGACTTCTTCGTCAACCCGGAGGACTTGGTCTAGGCTGGCAATCCTTCGCGCGACTGCCTGTGAAGACGTAGCCCCACTTATCTATTTAGCCTTCCGCTGTAGTTTAATCTTTGTGAACTGTTTAGATGTTGTAAATAGGTTTGTGGTGTGTATTTGTAGACCTTCGAGTTGTATTGTAAGACTATTTATGTATTCGAACATGGCTGTGTAATGATATTTCACTTTCGTCAACGCATGTACGATTCAACTGATCCTGGCGTACATGTGATTAGCGTCTGTTCATATTTACGATGACCGGGCATGACATTTTCTCAGTTAACATAGAAAAGGATACGCAGCTTTTCTCGCTTGAAATGGTTCCCGACACCGAAATGCGGAGAAAGCACACTGCGCCGAGACAGAGAGAGAAAGAGCATATGACATTTTCCCTCGCCCCGTCTAGCGAAATCCGTGTTTGGCCACCAAGTCTTATCCTCCAGTCCAGTGGCACCAACGTTGTTAGAGAAGAAAGAGATCGGAGCAGAGAAGCGCAGAAGGGCTGTGAAAAGCTCGCTTTTTAGAGGAACAAAAACGCAAAAATGCGAACTTAAAAATTTTGAAAATGGACTTGGAAATCCAAACTCACATGACCCATATGAGTTAACCCCTGTTCACTAAAAATAGGAACTATTAAAATTTTACATATAGAACATGTTGTTAATGTAGATTGGAACTTAAGGTGTAAAATCCTTAATTTCCAAGTATTCACATTGTCAATGAAGAATTAAAGGAGAAAAGAAAACAAAATAGAGAGAAAGAAAAAGGAATTATTCCAACCCTAAAATGGGACATGCACAAAAATTCAAATCTATGGCTGTAAATTTTTCCATGACCTTCTAATATTCCAAATAGACTCTCGGTAAAGTTTCAAAATTTTTGAAGCATGTTTCCCATTTATTGGACACGTACTGAGAGTTTAATCAACGTCGACTTCAAATTCAAACTTTGTGCTCAACCTTGTCCAAATCAACTCCAAATTTTTCCTGAGGTCCCTTATGGTTCAAAAAGGTTAACTTCAAAGTTTCAGGATTTTTGAACCTAATCTACTATTTATTTCCTTGAGTCAAGTATTACCACTTGAATTCAAATTCAAACATGAGTTCAAATTCAACTTGCTCAGTTTTGAAATCTGATTGCATCATCAAATTCTCCACATTTTATTTAGTCATTGGGCCAAAGTTGAATATTTTTGAAGCATGTTTGCTATCTCTATTTGAATTTTGAAAAGAGAAGGGAGAAGAGAGTGGGACCCACATGTCATACTTATCCTCAGTACTAGGAAAGAGGTGGGCCCCACTGGTAAGCTGCTCAATGGATTGAGATATTTTGCATCTGGAATGATGTGGATGAGGGAATAAATTGGAGTGGGTCCCACATGTCATTCTTACCCTAGCTATAGAAAACCAAGTTCGCTTCTTCTCTCTCGGTACTTATCTTCCCCGGCTCTGCTCCCGACGGCGCCCCGCTCGCTCGTCCGTCGGCCCACGCGCCCCAGCACCTCCCCGCCGTCCGCCAGCCTCGGCCGACGCCGCGCTTGCCTCCCCCGGCGCGCTCACCGCGCCCAGCTGCTGCGCCCTACGCTCGGCCGCCCACGGCGCCACCAGCTCGCAGGCGCTCCACCTCCCGGCCACCGGCTCCTGCCGCCAGCGCCGCACCTCCTCCTCGCCGGCTCTGCTCGCGCTGCCGCTCGCCCTGCATCCTCCCCGACGGCCACCTCCAACGCCCAATGCCGACGTGCGCACCCCCGCCGTCCGCGTGCCTGCTGGCCACGGCTCGTGCCCTGAACCGGAGCCGCGCCCCTCCGGCCACCATGACGCGCCGGTTCACCGCCCCTTGGTACCCCGCCTCCCGGCCGCCGCGATGTCGCCCCACGCCGGCCGCCGCTCGCCCTGGCTGCTCCACCCCACGCGTGTCGCCTCTCCCTGCCACGCCAGCACCACGGTACACCGCTCGCCCCCGGCTGTGCCTCCTCATGGCCGCCTGCAGCGCAGGCCCATGGCCACCCTGCTGCACGCCTGGCCGCGTCGTGCCGCGTTTGCACCGTGTTCCAGCCCTTGCCGAGGCCACTACGTGTTGCACGCGGGCTCCCCTCCTCTGCTCTGCTTGCTGCTGCTTGCACCCGCACAGAGCGCCCGTTCTGCTCGCAGCCATGGCGCATCTTCGATGCCCTGGCAACTCAAGCTCGTTCCCCAACGGTTATGCACGTCAAAAGGTCCGCAACCACATGTCCTTCCTCATGCTGTCCTCGCATCCTCGGGCGTTTCGCGCCATGGTTGCACCCAACCAGCAAAGCGAGGGATGTATGTGATGTATGAGATCCCAGAACGCGTCGTTGACACAATGGTATCGACCATTGATCCAAGGTTAGCTATTATTTTGCAAGAGTGATTGGATCGGTGACTGCAGCCAAGGTGTTCGATGAAATGGTTACAAGGCGAAACTAAGTGTGTTGTCGTTCCATGCTGGTCTATGGATGTAGGTCTATTCTGGGGTGGCAATCGACAAGGACATGTGCCAAGGTGCTCTTGGAATGTTGATGAAGTAACCGAATCAAGTACGCACCCAAGTTGTTCGGCGAAATGCCTACAAGGTGAGTCTTGCACTGAAATACCTTGCTTGACATCACCGACGTTCGTTCGTCGTGATCGCTAAGGTTACTCATGTGTCATCAAGTCGTACGTCCAGTTTTCGCATTGATATCATTCCTATAGGAGTCCCTAAGTTGACCTCTTTTGTCGTTTGTATCACGTCGGCCTGTCCGTGCGTGCTCGTGATGCTCCACCATGAGTCGCGTCGACATCGTTGACCACATGACGTCGTCGTGACGCTCCGAGTCGTCATCGTGCCCTGGCATCGAGATGGAGGATGCTTGTGATGTGTGTGGTGCTGAAACACCAGCACGACTCGTTGGATAATGGTTGTCAAGCCAAATTAGGTTTAGTCGTTGTCAGAGTAGTCGAGTCCTAGGTATAGCCAATGTCCTCGACAAAATGCCCTCTAGGTTAAACCAAGGTGGTTGGTGATCACCGATGACCTGGGGCAGAGGAATGCAAGAACGTTGCGACCAACAAGGAGAACTAGACCAAGGGGAACCTTGGATAAGAGTTCCTTGGTTGTGTCGAGGATGTTCCCTAACCGATCGCAGGATTGGTTAACTTGGTGTACCACTTCATCGACGGTAGGTTCGTCAAGTCGCTTATCAATAACCGATTCGACATCACTAGCCTTAAGACTCACAAAGTGGTGTTCGGGATTCCGCTCACCCCATTGACGAGTCCGGGTTGTTATGGACGTCGCGAAGACGATCTTCTCGAGATGGCAAATCCTGCCTTCACGGCAAGGTCTCGCATCATGTTTAAGTCCCAAGAGCTTATCGAGCTCACCTGGACGATCTTGCAGAAGACACTACTTTAGTGTTGTCTTGCAAGCACTCGAACGATGCTCGAGAAGCTTGCCATAGAAACTACTTTACCTACAAGTCATTTGATGTTGTCTCGGTACTCATGCTGGGTTAACAGTTCTTGTAATGACTTCTTAAGTCCAAGCCATGTTGATCCCAATTCAGTCCCAAGTGTCGTTAGGTTCCATCATGGTGCATCCTAAGTCAGGACCCTACGACAGCACTGCTCACTTAACTAGGTTTACTCCTTTATGAGTTAAGTCAAGTTCATTGGTCTACTGCTAAATCGCGACCTTCGTCTTGTACACTCCACTCATACTTAGTTTTCGATGTTCCCCTTGATTCTTTAGTCATCCTTACACTACCAGTCCAACACTTCCACACCATTCAACTTTATCATCCTTGAGTGGCATAGCATCGAGTGTCGAGTGCCAAGTTGCAATGTGTGCTTACGTTGCACCTTTCAATTCACATCTCGATACTACTATGGCCACTGGACTCCATCCTTTGTTTATCCACAAAACAGAGGCATATCTGTCCTTCTTAGTCAAACTCCTCATTCTTAGAGTTTACACAACCCCATGGAGTCTATTATTAAACAACTTAATTACTTATATGCATATCATGTCGATAGGAACGTGATGATAGGTGATCGACGAGAAGTTTCGCTTGGAGGAGAAGGCCAGGGTGTCCACTTGAAGTCCTTGGCGGAGTCTGCACAGAAGGATCACTAACAATTGACATTTATTCAAGTCGCAAACTAAGGCAAGCCCCGGTTTGCATTTAAAAGCTTTACAGAGTTTTGCAGTATTTCTCACATTACGTCTTAAGTTTGATATGTGCATTACGTATAGGGTGATTGATAATCCACTTGCATGACCACAAATCCCAAGGATTGGTTGGAACGGTTTACAGTTTGACCTGTAGTAGCTGCTTAGCTAATGTATAGGAAATCCGGTAGAAGTCGAGTAGTTGGAATCTACTCGCGAGAGGGTCACATTTTATTGATCACAAGTCAAGTAGTTGAATTCTACTTGCGAGAGAAGTCTAGTAGGGGAATCTACTCGTGAGATGTTACCAAAATGTTCACTCATAATAATTGGAGATGTGGACGGGGATGTTCCTGTAGGACGGGACGCGCAAGGTTGTCTGATCCCGGATGAGGGGGACAATGCTTGCGACCACATTTGGGCGTGGGCCGGTAAGGGTAAGGCAAATGTGGAGGTTGGTTGTAGCCCCGTCTGTGTCGGTTAAGGACCGTCTCGTGTGCGGCCCTGTTGAGCAAGTTTGAACAGTACCAGTTACATAATGGATTAATGGGGTCCATTAAACTGATGTAGCTCGGGCACCCTCGTGTCGAAACTTATATCGCCGTCCTTCGGGGGAAGATGATCGTAAGGTGGGAACCTCTAAGGAGCAACTTCGACGTGCTCAGTTAGGGACCTTACTTTTAGGACGGTAGAACTGGTTCGACATCGGGATGACGGGTGAAAGGTGGCCACATACGACGTGGGAGTGGAGTACAGTGAAAGGTACTTCCGAGCGGGCGTATGTGTCGTGTATTCCGGGTGTGTCCTGATTGCAATCACCGTCCCTCGCGGTAATAGAGTACCACTTGTTCACTGAGTTGTGACGTAGTAAATAAGAGTAATGGAATGATGATAAATATTGCCGATCATGCTTAATCATTGTATTGCAACCTTATTTGGCTTAGAGATAGTATAATTAAAAGTTTACAGTTTCCCCCTACTTTACCTGTAATAGCATTATGTGCTTTGGGCATGACATATCATCGGCAAAGCGTTTCTTGTTTGATTGTGGAACCCATGATGTGCCGTGCTTGGAGAATGTCATTTGCTACTTAAAACATGATTATAAGGATCCACTTATAGGCGAGTCTATTTATGCTATTCCTTACCTATGTTAGTATTCACCCTGCATATGTCTAGTGAGACGGTTAAGTCTTGCTGAGCCTTATGCTCACGTTTGTGCTTTAACGTTTTTTGCAGGTATTAGTTTTATTTTTGTTGTTCAGGTTGTACATGAGACTCGAGGTGTCGAGATAAATCTCATGTGAACCACGCCGTTGCTGCATGTTCTTCTTGTTGCTAGTGAGAATCGTCCTAGGGCATGGACGTCTTCTCTCCTGCTTAGTTAGGTGAGATTATGAGTATGTATTTTCCGCTGCGTGTGTACTTTTGTGGTACACTCTTTTGTCAACTCTTCTTATTATTAAATGACAACTTTATATGTTTTTGTATCCTTTTTTGTGTGTGCTGTTAGGTGCTGCATCGCACGGCACCACCTAATGAGATCCTCGGATGTGTGGACTCCGGTCCCCACAGGCTGCTGACAAACGTGCACCTTAAGCTGTGTTTGGTTTAGAGAAAATGTAAGATGAGATGGATTCATCCTAGTTTTTAGAGATGGGATGATCCTATTCTTTTAGAGGGATGGATTTCGAGTCGGGTCAAGTGCTTTCAGTAGCACTTTATCCCGAGTCTGATTTCCGGTGGATGTGAGACCTATGTGTTAAATACATTAGCAATTATGTTAAAAGTAAGAGTTTACATGTAAAGTTTTAAATATACCCGAGAAGTCCACTTCAGATTGTCCGAACTTGCGGGAACACACTTCGCAATGTCCAAACTTAGTGGCACGTGAGTTGCATGTGCTTTTCACTTTGGACTATTCGAACTTTTCCTTATATAATGCATAGCGGTTGTTTTGTATTGTCCGATCTTTTTTTTTGCTGAAATAATCATGCAGATGCAATGTTTTAACTTGCAGTGTTTCAAACTTTCTTTACTCTTATGGGAAGGTTTGTTTGGTATTCATTTACTAAGTTTATGATGTGTTTTAGCTGATCATAGTGGATATTATCTTACTATGTTTGCAACATGCTTATGTGATGTGCTCACATAAGGTGATGTAGTTATCGGACTAATGTGAGTCAAGTGGAGGATTTATGCTCAAAATAATTAGTTGTTTGATCATGTGAAGGTGTTGCCTGAGGTCAAGACATGACTAGTGATGGTGATCCATTGAGCTAGTCTTAGAGAGAAGATGAGGTTCAACAACCAAGTTCAGGAGTAATTGTGGTTGAGTTGGTTGAAAGGTCACACAACATGTTTGGGTCAAGAACAATGCATATGAAGGTATCGTGGACGTCGTTGGAAAGTGTTTGCACATGTGCAAGGGATGCATGGACGTGGCTACATTGTTACAAAGCGTGATGAAGAGCTATAGATGTGAAGAATTGGCCAGAAAGTTCCAACCAATTGGTTTATATCTCAGGCTGCGGCTGAGGTGGTTATGGTTCGTATATAAAAGGTTTTGAGCCTTGTTTTGGTTAGATTTTGTGTTGGCCAGGAAGTCGAGTTGTTTTAGAAATAGTTGGGACGTTTCTAAGGCTATCCGCATCAGCGTCCTCTAAAGCATACTCTATACACTATTCTTCTTCTACTTTTACAGTACGTACTCTAAATTACACTGCGTACAATGTATCTAGTATGCTTTACAGTGTGCCACTGCGGACGGTCTAAGGGGTATGGAAGTCTTAAGGTTGCCTCTATCTGTGTATGGAAAAGTCTTGAGCAGTTATGGAAAGTTTCGGTTGAAGCTGACTAAAATTAGAGCGTCCTAGTTGGATTGGAGTTGTCTTAGGGCTGGTTATATAAGAAAGGGAGGCTAAGGCTCGTGGAAGCATAACTCTGGGTTGTTCCTCTTGTGCTTCTTTGAATAAAATTCATAGTTTGTGAGGAGTTTTTGTGCCTTGTTCGTCCGACTTGTTTTCGACAGGTCTTTCTCTTTGAGTTTTTGCGCTGCGCGATGTTGTCTCGGTGTTTTGATGGTAACTCGAGTTTTATAGATTCAATTGACGTGATTCTTTTTGTTTCTCCTTCAAAACTTGATGATCTATTATCTCTCAAAATTTCATATTCATTGGATTTTTGGTTTTTTATCTGCATGAGTTTCTTTGTAGCATAGCATATCTATTTTTAACTCGGGTTGAACACATTGACCTTTGCTCAGTAGTTTGATCATAACTTGAGTTTTACTTGACGTTTTGTCGCGATTCTTGTTGTCGTGTCTTTGTGACTTGATTCTCTACAGTCACTAATGATTTGGTCATGAAGACACACAGGTAGAATAGTCACACACACAGTTTTTTAACAGATTGATTTTTGCTGAGGAATTTTTTGTAACCTCCGCTGAAAAAGTTTTAATCTACCATTCATCCCCTCTGGTAGCTTTTCACATGATCTTTGATCCTATAGTGAGATTGAATTTTAGGCTGAATTTTACAATACTAAATGCAAGTATTATACGAAGTAATAAATGAATGTCAATTCTAGGATGCACCTCTGAAAAATGTGCGAGGACGAACATGCCGCATATTGTTCTATGAAGTCTGACCCACTGTCGTGTGCTTAGCTATCTAGTTATCGTCGTCTTGTTCTAGATAATTAGTTATGGGTGTTTGCATTTGTATTCATTTATAATAAGATGATCATAACCTCTTTAGAAGAAGGTCAGGACTTTAAGTACCCATCATTAAAAAAAAGATGAATCGATCCATGTTTTTTTGTTAGTTTTGAGAGATAATGTGAGATGAAATAGTCATGTCTTCTGTTTGAATGAAGAGATGGGATAAAGACATATTTTTGGCAGGATTATTTTTTCATGAAGAAAAAAATATTTTTGCTAAAGAAATGTGTTTTCGTGAAGAACACTTCCTGAAAGAAGTGTTTGTTTGGCAAAGCATAAAACATTGTATTTTATTCAGGTAAATAGCATCCTGTAGGAGAGAAAAAATACTTGTAAACTGAAAAAGAACAGCGTCAGCAGGGAACGACCGCCGCCGGGTAGGGAGCAGCCTCTGCAGATTTTGCCTTAGCCGCCTTGTTTCTTCGGGAGTGCGGTGTTTTTTTCTGCGCGTGGTTTTTTTCTTCTACATGGCACACGCGCCGGATGGAGGTGGGACGGGATCGTCGGACACTTCTAGGAGAGATGGATGCATCCCGAATGTTCCTTGTTAGGGTGACTTCATCCCACATATCTTTGAAACAAACATTACGAAAAACGGGTTCATCTCATCCTGTTTTACCATATCCTTCAAACCAAACACACCTTTAGAATATTTGAGAGCGACTGTAAGAAAGAATTGTAGATCTATTTTAAGTCGGTTCCTGATGTGTTTCTAGATGGATTCAAGTTCTCCTAGTGATCGAACTATGCACCCTATAAACATAAAGGGTCACCGTGGATTGAGAGAACCTAATTAATTCACTTTATTTTTGTCATGTTTTCCTCTCTTTACTATTTTTAATCTCTTCTTGTTTTTCATATTTCCATAAACGCCTTAGAATATCCGCACTCGTTTACTCTAAACACATATTATATACCCTACTCTTCTAGTATGTCCTCTAATCTTTCAGTATGTTTACTCTGTACACTTACTCTACAGTTCCACTATGTTTACACTCCAGTTACACCACTGCAGACGATCTTCAAATTGCTGACCGACGTAGGGCACACTGGCAGCACTCGTATCCTCACGCCGATAGTCCTTGCTACTTTTTGCTTAAAAATTAGTCCATCATCCCGTAAGCGTGATTCATAAACTAGCTAGCCGTTCGTCATCGTAAAAGCGTGATACCTACCTTTATCGAGCGGTCATCGTAAAAACGGGTCAGTTGTTTTCCTACAAACTGGGCGGGTTGGTTTCTGGCAAGAAGCGCTACAAGGCATGCTACAGGTTACATATTGCATATTTGTGTGGAATGGTGCGTTTCTGCATCAACAGGTCAAAATTAGACCCGATGCTTTTTTATTGTCCAAAAAGTGGTCATGTACGAGAAAAACAGGCCTGGAAGAATTTGGAAGCAAAGCCATGCAAGTTACAGAGTACAGTGGAGCAACAAGGTAGCAGGAAGGAGGAATCCGAGAACGCGCGATGCTGCTGCGGGCGGGATCAAATTTAATCGAACAAGGCTCGAGGTTGCCAACCTGACCATCCTCATCGCTCGTGCGCTGCTAACTCTAGAGGTCGTGTGCATCCATCATTGTGACGGCTGTGTCCAGTTAGGGTTTCAAGTGTGGAGTCGAGTGTGCATTGTGTCTGAATCGTGCCCTGCGATGCGATTGTAAGGTGTTGGACTGACAGGTGAACCATCCTGTTGTGTGGGTCAGGGTAGGCCCCTACTAGATATGTATCCAAACTAGAAAAATATAACGGGTAAGAAAACAAACCAACTCAAACATATTTCGGTTGCGCGTGCTCGCTCCTGTCTTCTGCCCCAGCGCTGCGCGATGTTGTCGACTTGGTGGAACACTACTAGACGGTGAAGCGCCATCACTGCTACAATAAGCCTCATCACAGGCGGCTCCAAACCTATTATCACAGACGGCTTTTAAAACCGCCTGAAACGAAGAGTCTGTGATAATCCGCAATTTCACAGGCGGAGAAGTGAAACCGCCTGTGAAGACTAATTATCATAGGCGGTTCTTCACTAAGGATAGCCGCCTGTGAAGACCGATTATCATAGGCGGTTCTTTACTTAGGCTAGCCGTCTGTGAAAATACTTTATCACAGACGGGTCGTGCAGCATATATAACCGTCTGTGATAAACGTCTTATCACAGACGGTTATTGAAGAATAACTAACCGCCTATGATAAGAAGTCTTCACAGCCGGGTATTGAAGCATAACTAACCGCCAATGATAATTTGTCTTCACAGGCGGATTTTGAAGCATAGCTAACCGCCTATGATAATGAGTCTTCACAGTCGGGTATTGAAGCATAACTAACCGCCTATGATAATGTGTATTCACAGGCGGATTTTGAAGCATAACTAACCGCCTATGATAATATGTCTTCACAGGCGGGTTTTGAAGCATAACTAACCGTCAATGATAATGTGTCTTTACAGACGGTTATTGAAGCATAACTAACCCGTCTATGATAATGGTGTTATCACAGACGGAGTTTACCTATATCAGCCGTCTGTGAAGACCCTTTAACGCAGCCGGTTTCTACCATAACAGACACCGCCTGTGAAAATTAGGTTATCACAGATGTTTCTTTACTTGTATCTAGCCGCCTGTGATAATTGTTTTTCACAGTCATGCAGTACTACTGCTGTTATTTCTAATTTCCAGGTCAATTCAATATAATCACAGAACAAAAAACAACAATCATCACAGAACAAAAGACAACAATATTATCATCACAGAAGTCAATTTCACTAAAACAATATACATACACACAAGTTACAGATACAATTTCATCTCAAAGTTTACAAGTTTTCACTAAAAACTGTTTAGATTGGTATAGTCGGAAAGTTTTGGCACATCAGCTGCTGAACCTCTCTTATCAAAGAACTTCCCCGTTTTGTGCAAAATTTCGCGACGAATGAACTGACAGAGTTCAGAAGCAATCCTGTCGGCTCCTCCATCAGGAATACTTCTACAAACCGGCCATTCTTCGTTTAGATTCTTCTTGTGCTGCAATATAACACATAACAAGGTTTAGAATGTGTTGGTTTGAACAATCTCAAAGTATAGATCAAAGTGAGAGTATACAAGAATTTAGTAGGTATTTTTGGAGCAGTTGTACTATGAGCAATTGAATTTTGAAGTTGGAATCAAAATATGAAAATAATGTTTCTGGTAATATTGAACAGCAGAGAATATAAGCATTAAACTATGCTAGTTACAATGAAAATGAAACACAAAAGTAAGAAAATAAGGTATCGACATTAAGGATAACTTACATCCTCACGATTGACTCTATATACGGCGGCGGTCCGAAGATGCTCGCATACATAATACCCGCATAAGACACTCCCAGCAGGCTGCTTCGGACAAGCATAATACGTTTTAATGTCCAATGCATTCGTATTAGGAGGTCTCTGACCGCCAAGCTGTTCCGCGTAAAACCGCCAAGCGCTGTAATACAAGAAATGTCATATAAAACTTGTCAACACATTCTAAATGTGCGTAAATTAAAATTATTGAATAAACGTACTTTTTCAAAATGGAAAGGAAATCTTTGTAACGATCTGGTGGGTAATCGGCCGAGTCCAAGACTGTTGCCATTCCCTGCGTTGGCTTGATGAAGATCATGATGTAGTGATTACTGCAAACATACAAACACACGTGTTAACAATTACCAATAATTGCTATTTCAATGCCTTGTGTCGAACTTACTCGAAGTGGTACGGAGCCTTTACGAGGTCCTGGCCGTCTCTGACAAAGTTAAACATTGCATGTCCTATGTAAGCTGCAACTTCTGCCTTTCTATCCTTCTTAAGTTTTGCAATTGCTCTTTCAAAATCTTTTTTTTCATGTGTTTGTACTGGCTTGATTCTCGATTCGCCTGGACGTCGAATAGCGACTTTGCAATCCTAGTAGGGTCAAGGATACCTGTCTTGTGCGCCAACTTTTCATTATCCATGTATTGCATCCTATTGAAGAAGTCCAGAATTGTTATAATCTCATGAAATGCGTATGCGTGTAGTAAGAAAAGCAAATACAAAATATTAGAGCACTTACAAGCACCAGACGAGCAGCAGGTTGATTTCGAGCATGCCCCGATGGAAAAGGGAAAGCAGCTCGTCAAATAAAATGACTCGTTTATCTACTCCAGTGCTCCAGAATGCTTCTTTTGGAATACGAAATGTGACGCAATTAAGACCATATTTTGTGATGGCAGTGATGTACCACTCATGCATTCTTCTGAGCGCGACGGGTTGTTTGCTAAGTTGTACGGATGTCATTAACGGCTTCCCATTCTCAAATTTAGGAGGAACATCCTCAAGCTTGTATATTGGAACTCCTGGTTTAACTAAAGTCGTCCGCCGATTATACATGACACCGTCTTCTTCCCACTCCTCGATGTCTTCTAATGCTGGCTCATGAGAAGAACGAGATGCACTCGATTTTCTAATATTTTCCTTCATAGCTTCCAAATACTTTGTCACTTCTGATGAAGGTTTCTTATTTTCGTATGAGCTAACTTTGACAGGCACTGATGATCGAGGAGTAGTCGTCGGAAGTTGGACACTGGCTTGTTGTTGAACCTGTTGTTCAACTGATTGCTCTTTACTCCCAGCAGCTGGCTCTAGTACTACTTCAAGCTGTTGCTCAACTAGTTGCTCTTTACTAGCAACAGCTTGCTCTGGTACTGCTTGAAGTTGTTGTCCAACTTGTTGCTCTTGGATATCATCATCCTTGCTCAGACATAGGGGGAGTGGATCTTCCCGGACTGGGAGTGGATCTTCATGCACTTTCGCCTTAGAAGATGGGGTTGCAGTATTTGGAGATGCGACGGGGCTAGAAATTGGCTCATCGTCCAACACGATATCGCGTCGGTGCCAAAGGATTAATTGGTTGACAGCCTGCCCCAGAGTCGCGATCCCCTCAGGTGTGACGTGGTCTATTTCATAATCTTAATAATCATTATCAATGATCTGAAGAACTTGCACCACAGAATAATACAACGGAAGTGGACTCCCGTTGAAGTCACGATCAGGCTTTGCCATAGCAGTGGCAACCTGTTTGGTTTTGTTCCCTGCTCTGCCTATCGGGACAAGAAGACGACAAGATTTGTCGTTAGCAATATCATCAACAGGGAACTTATGGGCTGACCCTGAGCCTGGCACGGAACCAACGCTGCTAGGGTAGGCAGTTGGAGATACTAATTGCTCCTTTTGCACCGGAACCATAATTGTACTCGGTGCCACTAATTGTCCTGATTGTCTAAGTTGTTCCATTATTTCTTGCATATTTTCTTTGACCTTTTGAGCAATTGTTTCATCAAGTGTTTTCTTAAACTTCTCACGTCTTCTATATGTGTCTTTATCTTTAGGGAAACCATCTAGCCAAGACATTTGAGAAGAGACCGCTCGAACCCGTCCGCTGTGTTCAGGGTTTCCCAAGATAGCGGTAAGTTGGTCATTCCCCCTCTTCGGCTTGAAGAGACCCTTCTGTTGCTTTTCAATTACTTCTTTCATTTTATCCTCTACTTCATTCAGAGAGTCGGGCTTTTCAAGTTTGCCCTCGCTGGTGAAACCTGACCGAGCAAAGACCCAGCGTTGAGTTCGCTCATCGCACCCTTCTAATGGGTGAGGATTGCCCTTACTAAGAATTTCGTCTATTATCTTATTCCATTTCTGGACTTTGGGGCCATATCCGGCAGACCCCAAGCGATGATGGTATTTGTTCTTTCTTGCAAGCTCTGACCTAGTTGCACTTAGAGCTTTAGCATCAGGTGTGCTCTTTTGACGAACAAACTCTTGCCACTGAGCTTGTGTGATTTTTCCCATCTTCCTCGGGCTAGGGACCTTATTGGCCTTAACATAAGCATTCATTTCACTCTTCCAGCATCGAAACTTCTTGCCGCAAGAGACCAATGTTGCTTTCTTTACAGCTTCTTCTGTGCCTTTCGGGAACTTGAATTGTTTCTTTATCTTTTCCCACAACTCATTCTTGGTCTGCTCGGGTAATTTCCTCCAATTCTCGGTTGTGATCGGCACAACCTCCCTAAAAAGAAAACCGCATGCATTACGGTACTTGGTAACTGAATCCAGTGGTTCTTGGGGAAGCCCACCTGGACCGACCCTTGTTATGTACATGATGCGGTCCAATAGACCCTTATTGGGACCTCGTTGCCCTCGTTTCCGCTTGAGTGAAGCTGAGGATTCATCCATTGGTGAACCTTCTGCGGTTTTAGGAGCCGATGTCACCTCATTGTCTTCGAGATTAATCTAGGTAGAAAAAAATTATAAGACTTCGTATACTTGACAACCAACATTAACTTGAACTGCTGAAGTTAAGATTCGTGATCCATACCTCGTCGGCAGGATCATATTCCGGGTCTAGATCCACTGAAGTCTTTTTAATTTTTATATTCGGAAAAGGATCCGAAGGACTGTGATAGGAGCCTGAACTGCTGGAGTCAGTAAACTCCATATTGTCTTCTTTGTTGTTACAATCAGGACCAGTCTTCTTAGGGCTTTCCATGCTAGATCTAATAAGACAAAAAATCTAATAAATGGCATAACTAAATTTGGTCATATTTAAAACAAATTTTCTCAATTTTGGCTCAATTAAGTAAATTTAGCCAAAACACATTTTTGAAGTTATATAGGTCTAACTAAATTCTTGTATCATAGAGATCGGCATCATATGCTCAGACTCCATCGCCACACCAGGTGTTACCTAGATATGGGCGTGAGGATGCTCCTGGCATCACAAATGAGTTGGCCAGCAACTTTTGTTTGGCTTCAGAGCTAAATATAGCATAACTTTGGTAGCTCAGATTAGGTACAATTGCTCAAATGAAGCTGATGGAGCCACAAGTGCAGACATCTTTGGTAGCACAGATTAGCTACAATTGCTCAAATAAAACTTAGAGAAATAAAAGCAAACTTAGCCAAACTTAGTCTAGCATAGCTAACTCTAAGCAAAAGTAGCCAAATATAGCTAAATATAGCATAACTTAGTCAAAATTAGTCAAGTATAACTATATCTAATGTAACTTAGCCAAAATTAGCCAAATTTGGTCAACTTAACCAAATATAGCTAAATCTTGCCCCTAATAGAGAATTATGTGGCATATGCAAGGCCGATGACAGAAATAGGGAATATACTGCTGTTACTAGAGTCTAGAATCATGTTTACCACTAATGTGTCAGAACAGTTTCAGACACACAGAACCAACTACCAATTTATCGTGATATAACCATCCACATAAATCTTGCCCCACCGAACCCTAACCAAAGATGCCACCGAACTTGACAGTTTTTCGAATTCCACCGAACCCTAACCAAGGATGCCTACCATTATCTAATTCCCGAACCCTAACCAAGGATATGCAAGGCGGCAGCGAGGGCGGGGAGGGAGGCGGCACGGCGAAGGAGGATGGAAGGTCGAAGGGTTTAGGGTTTACCTTGAAGCTCAGCGGCGACGGAAATGGCTTCGCTCGGCGTACCTGGAAGTGAGGAGGGCGAAGCTCGGCGGCGACGACGAAGCTCGGCGACGGCGAAGCTCGGCGGCGTACCTGGAAGTGACGAGGGGGAACACTTGGCGGCAAACGAAATTTTGGCAGCCTAACGGCGTCTAAGTGTTTCGCCCGGGTTAGGTTTTTCCAATGCTGCCGAGGGGTATATATAGACTCACATTTTCTCAGGCGGATTTTAAGTACCGACCGTCAGGGAAGACTGTTACCTCAGTCGGATTTTACTTACCAACCGCCTGAGAAGATACAATTATCTCAGGCGGTTGGTTAGTAACACCCGCCTGAGTTAAACATGGGCCTGTGAAGATATTTACTTCTTCTTAATTTGATGAACGCCTACATAAAGACCCCTCACCAACCGGGATGAGGATCCCCTGACTTAATCAGCGGTCACTGACATGTGGACCCGGTCCCACACGTCAGTGACCATGTCACGCGTGCGCGACCTTTCTTTTCCACTCCGCGCGGCCTTAAAGACGCGCTATCGCTCACAAGCGCATCGCTCACTTTGAATCCTCTTGTTTTCTTCGTCTTCCTCCGCTCCGACGACCCAACACCACTATGGCCGACCTTCCGCCGCCAAGCCCTCCGAGGGAGCCACCTTGCAAGAAACAATGTTGCAGCTCCCCCGAGAAGATCAACACCGAGCAGCGCCTCCTCATGGCGCGAGAGGCGTACAACAATACGTCTCGCGCCATGAGTGCCTTGGGGCTGGGTACCCTTCCAGAGTATACTGGAATGGGTACCTTGGGCCACTACCTCTACGCCCTCGTGGGGGTGGCTGATCGTCTCGACATTCTGTTCGCGACGATGGCCCAGGTTCTTGGCCCCGAGGGCCGTAGAACGCTGGTGGAGGCGACGGCTAGCAACCTCGGGGTTGCACCGCCGGTGCAGCCGGTGCAGCCGGTGCAGCCGGCCCTGTCTCCTGTTGCACCGTTGCCGGAGTCGCCGCCGGAGGACGAGGAGGAGGAGAAGGAAGAGGAGTAGGAGTAGGATTTAATTAGTTTTTCTTTTTGTTGTTTTTAGTTGCTTCTGTTTTGTATATATTGTTAATGAATGAAATCTATCTTTTTTCATCTATGTGATTGAATATTACTTGTGTATCTTTTGTGTTCTTGTATGTTCTTGTGTAAATATTGTGCATCTTGTGTGTTCTTTTATGAGATGTGCATATTGTTAATGAATGAGTATCTTGTGTGTTCTTCAACTGTGTGAATGATTGAATATTGTTAATGAATGTAGTGTGTTCATCGTTAATTAAAATTTCACGTCTGAGAAGAAATTAATTTGATATTTACCAAAACATTACAATGTCAGCTATACAAGTTTTAAAAATATTTTGTTCAGGTGGTAGATGTTAATTTTATACAAATGTAGAAGAAAGAATCATCGAATTTGGACACAATTTGCAGAATCTAAACATGTTTGAGTATTTATATTGGAATGTAAATAAAAAAGAAGCAAGGGATAAGGAAACTGAAGAACAGTATCGGGCATTATCTCAGGCGGTTGTTAAGCAATAACCGCCTGTGAAGATATTTACTTCTTCTTATTTAATATTCTTGATTAAATGTGGTCCTTTAAAAAGGCAAAAATCCACTTTCTTGTAATATTATTGATAAGTAAAGGTTACCATTAAATTTCACTTCATAAATCCTTTTAAATTTGTCAGAACATAAAAAACATACAACAAATGCTATTTTTCATTTTTCTATCTTGATGAATATAATGCTTTTTTCATTTATTTTTTCAGTGGACATTTTTAATCATCATACCAACATCTACGAATTTTTTCATATTTTTTTAAATTTTTTGGAATCAATGTGTGTTCATAATTTGATGAATGCCTCATATGAATATGAGCATTTAGTTAGAATGGTGGATAATTTGAAGTTTGACATGTTGGAATGCTTTTAAAAAAATTAAAAAAATTCATACATATATAAATTATACAAATATGTTCATACCAACAATTTTGAGTGAAGGAACTTTTTTTTATGAGATACACAAATGTGAATAATATGTGAGTAGAAATTAATTTGATATTTACCAAAACATTACAATGTCAGCTATACAAGTTTTAAAAATATTTTGTTCAGGTGGTAGATGTTAATTTTATACAAATGTAGAAGAAAGAATCATCGAATTTGGACACAATTTGCAGAATCTAAACATGTTTGAGTATTTATATTGGAATCTAAATAAAAAAGAAGCAAGGGATAAGGAAACTGAAGAACAGTATCGGACATTATCTTAGGCGGTTGTTAAGCAATACCCGCCTGTGAAGATATTTACTTCTTCTTAATTAATATTCTTGATTAAATGTGGTCCTTTAAAAAGGCAAAAATCCACTTTCTTGTAATATTATTGATAAGTAAAGGTTACCATTAAATTTCACTTCATAAATCCTTTGAAATTGGTCAGAACATAAAAAACATACAACAAATGCTATTTTTCATTTTTCTATCTTGATGAATATAATGATTTTTTCATTTATTTTTTCAGTGGACATTTTTAATCATCATACCAACATCTACGAATTTTTTCATATTTTTTTAAATTTTTTGGAATCAATGTGTGTTCATAATTTGATGAATGCCTCATATGAATATGAGCATTTAGTTAGAATGGTGGATAATTTGAAGTTTGACATGTTGGAATGCTTTTAAAAAAATTAAAAAAATTCATACATGTATAAATTATACAAATATGTTCATACCAACAATTTTGAGTGAAGGAACCTTTTTTTTTATGAGATACACAAATGTGAATAATATGTGAGTAGAAATTAATTTGATATTTACCAAAACATTACAATGTCAGCTATACAAGTTTTAAAAATATTTTGTTCAGGTGGTAGATGTTAATTTTATACAAATGTAGAAGAAAGAATCATCGAATTTGGACACAATTTGCAGAATCTAAACATGTTTGAGTATTTATATTGGAATCTAAATAAAAAAGAAGCAAGGGATAAGGAAATTGAAGAACAGTATCGGGCATTATCACAAGCGGTTGTTAAGCAATACCCGCCTGTGAAGATATTTACTTCTTCTTAATTAATATTCTTGATTAAATGTGGTCCTTTAAAAAGGCAAAAATCCACTTTCTTGTAATATTATTGATAAGTAAAGGTTACCATTAAATTTCACTTCATAAATCCTTTGAAATTGGTCAGAACATAAAAAACATACAACAAATGCTATTTTTCATTTTTCTATCTTGATGAATATAATGCTTTTTTCATTTATTTTTTCAGTGGACATTTTTAATCATCATACCAACATCTACGAATTTTTTCATATTTTTTTAAATTTTTTGGAATCAATGTGTGTTCATAATTTGATGAATGCCTCATATGAATATGAGCATTTAGTTAGAATGGTGGATAATTTGAAGTTTGACATGTTGGAATGCTTTTAAAAAAATTAAAAAAATTCATACATGTATAAATTATACAAATATGTTCATACCAACAATTTTGAGTGAAGGAACCTTTTTTTATGAGATACACAAATGTGAATAATATGTGAGTAGAAATTAATTTGATATTTACCAAAACATTACAATGTCAGCTATACAAGTTTTAAAAATATTTTGTTCAGGTGGTAGATGTTAATTTTATACAAATGTAGAAGAAAGAATCATCGAATTTGGACACAATTTGCAGAATCTAAACATGTTTGAGTATTTATATTGGAATCTAAATAAAAAAGAAGCAAGGGATAAGGAAACTGAAGAACAGTATCGGGCATTATCACAGGCGGTTGTTAAGCAATACCCGCCTGTGAAGATATTTACTTCTTCTTAATTAATATTCTTGATTAAATGTGGTCCTTTAAAAAGGCAAAAATCCACTTTCTTGTGATAGTATTGATAAGTTATACCCGCCTCAGATAAACATATTTGTAGACGGTTGTTAAGTACCAACCGTCTGTGAAGATCTTTACTTCTTTTTTCTCAGGCGGTTTATAAGTAATACCCGCCTGAGATAATCATTTTTAAACTACAATATGTTAATTAACGGCCTGAGAAGTGTTAATTAACTGATGCGCCGCACGAGGTCTGCGGAGAAGTTGAGAAGCCGTGGTGCAGGGACGCGTGCAAGGATCTCTCAAGATCGTCTTCCACAGTGGTTTAATTGTGCGCCGCACGAGGTCTGCAAAGAGTTCAATGCGCAATGAACAAAATATTTTGTTCAGTTGGTAGATGTTAATTTAATACAAATGTAGAAGAAAGAATCATCGAATTTGAACACAATTTGCAGAATGTAAACATGTTTGAGTATTTATATTGGAATCTAAATAAAAAAAGAAGCAAGGGATAAGGAAACTACAGAACAGTATCGGGCATTATCCCAGACGGTTGTTAAGTTATACCCGCCTTAGATAAACATATTTGTAGACGGTTGTTAAGTACCAACCGTCTGTGAAGATTTTTACTTCTTTTTTCTCAGGCGGTTTATAAGTAATACCCGCCTGAGATAATCATTTTTGAAACTACAATATGTTAATTAACGGCCTGAGAAGTGTTAATTAACTGACGCGCCGCACGAGGTCCGCGGAGAAGTTGAGAAGCCGTGGTGCAGGGACGCGTGCAAGGATCTCTCAAGATCGTCTTCCACAGTGGTTTAATTGTGCGCCGCACGAGGCCTGCAAAGAGTTCAATGCGCGGGAAACGAACCGCTCCCTCGTCTACTCCGCACAGACCTATATAAGGCGCGTCGTCGGTTATGGACAAGCACAAAACTTTTCTCCACTCCTTTCTTCTTCTTCCATCGTTCCACCTCTCCTAGCCCGCCGCCGATTAACCACCACAGCCATGGCCAACCTTCCGCCACCTAGCCCGCCGAGGCAGCCACCCTGCAAGCGGATACGCTGCAGCTCCCCCGAGAGGGTGAATGACGACCAGCGCGTTCCACCGCCGGTGCAGCCGGAGCCACCGGTACAGCCGGAGCAATCGGCTCAGCCGGAGAAGCCGACCCTCTCTCCTGCTGCATCGTCGCCGGAGGAGGAGGAGGAGGAGGACGACTTCGACGACGACGACGATGATGACGATGATGACGACGAGTCGTCCTCCGACGACGGCGACGACGAGTCGTCCTCCGACGACGGCGACGACGAGTCATCCACCGACGACGGCGACGACGAGTCGTCCACTGATGACGGCGAAGACGACGACGGCGACCACCACCATGGTGACGACTACGACGACGACGACGACGAGTCAGAGGAGGACCGCTTGGCTTGGTTTGAGAAGCTGGCGGAGAGGATGGAGGAGGCGGGGCCGTAGTGTAGTTTTAGGATTTCAATCAAGTGTTCTTGTACATTTTTCTTGTGTTTTGTACATATTTCAATCAAGTGTCAATGAATACTGGTGGATAATTTGAAGTTTGACATGTTGGAGTGCTTTTAAAAAAATTAAAAAAAATCATACATGTATAAATTATGCAAATATGTTCGTACCAACAATTTTGAGTCAAAGATCTTTTTTTATGAGATACACAAATGTGAATAATATGTGACTAGAAATTAATTTGATATTTACCAAAACATTTCAACATCAGCTATACAAGTTTTAAAAATATTTTGTTCAGTTGGCATTATCTTAGACGGTTGTTAAGTAATACTCGCCTGAGATAAAAATCTTCCTTGGCGGTTATTAAGTACCAACATCCTGTGAAGATATTTACTTCTTAATTAATAAACATCATCTCAGGCGGTTGGTAAGTAAAACCCGTCTGCGATAAAGTTAAAAACCGCCTATGAAAAACCTACGTCTATATAAGGACCCCTCACCGCAGTCAAAACGCAACCCTGGAGAATTTATATCGACGCCGCCAGGCTGTTGAAATTTCCCCTGCGCCGCGCCGCCGCTCCGCCGCCCAGCCCATACTGCCGCGCCGCCGCTCAACCCCGCACCGCCACTTCTCCACCCAGCCGGCCCACCGTGCTGACGCCTCCCCACCGTGCTGACGCCTCTGCAAGGTAAATGTAGTTTCCTTACTTTTTCTTTGTATATTTTCATTAGCTGATAAGCTGTTAGTTTTGTGTGTTCTGGTATATGGATTCTGTCCTTTTGCATGTGTAAGGACTGTATGGATTGTGTTCTGGTATATTGATGTATGGACTATATGGATTGTTTCCTTTTTGTACCTATTATGTGACATGAATATGATGTTTAATTAACAGATGCTATTGTAATATATATAAGATGCATCTGGGCCTTGTTTCCCGATATAACGGACTGGATCCCACCCAGACCTAGCCCATGCTGCTGGGCCTGTTTCCCCCTTTAACTCCGTCCGCCTCAAGACGTCGCCCGTCTCCTACATTAGTCGCCCTAATCATACTTGTTATGTCTCTGTAAATTCATTTTATAGAAGACCTTTAGAGAATATTTGTGGCCAAATTTTGTAAATCTGACAAAAAATTCTATTATTGAAGCATGGACCGTCGAGCGTGGATGTATAACATGCCAAGACCCGATCCTATGTACATTCGTAATGTTGCAAATTTTATTGAAGCATCCAAGAGACATGCGAAGTTGCAAAAGATAGATGACATATTATGTCCATGTATCGACTGCGAAAATAAGATTGCTTGGACGGATACTATAGTAATCCAATCTCATTTGGTGAAAAGAGGTTTCAAAAATAACTACACAATATGGACAGAGCATGGTGAGTTAGATACACATGATGTGGATAAAGATGATGAGAGAGGCTCAGATGATGATAATGTTCATATCGATGATGGTAGTGACAATCAAGCTGGTGATGATGATGATGAGTTCGATTGTGAGGATATGTTGCGTCACATTGAACCATATGTACTGACTTCTATGGGAGCAAGCAAAGGTTTTAGTAAAATGGAGACATTGTAGAATGCGGCCACAGAGCTTTTATATGATGAATCAAACGGTTGTGATAAAGAGTTTACTACATTGCGTGCAGTCTTAGAACTACTAAAGTTGAAAGCTACACACGGATGGTCCGATTGTAGTTTCTCTGATCTTTTGAATCTTCTGGCAGAAATTCTTCCAAATCCAAATAAACTGCCTAGAAGCACTTATAAAGCGAAGAAACTTCTTTGCCCGATGGCACTAGGTGTGACAAAAATACACGCTTGTGTGAACCATTGTATTCTGTATCGCAAAGAGCATGAGCTCGCAACTAGATGCCCCATTTGTGGTGTCAGTAGATATAAGAAGGACTACAATCACCAGTATGTTACCAACATGAAAAAGACTCAGAAGAATAAGAAGTTTATTATTGGTCCTGAAGGTGACGATGACGATACTTCTGGCGATGCAGACGGGAAGAATAAGAGAAAAATTCCTGCATTGGTGATGTGGTACCTTCTGGTAATCGATCGCTTGAAGCGTTTGTTCTCAAACCCTAGGGAGGCTGAACTTATGCGTTGGCATTCCGAGGAACGCAAGAAGAATGAAAAACATATACGACACCCTGGTGATGCAACGCAGTGGAAAAAATTTGATATTCAGTATCCAGAATTTGCGAAGGAAATCAGAAATGTGAGGTTTGCCTTGGGTACAGATGGAATGAATCCGTTTGGTGAAAAAAGGAGCATACACAGCACATGGCCCGTGGTCTTAACTATGTACAACCTACCGACGTGGTTGTGTCACAAAAGGAAATAAATCTTATTATCTGTTCTTATCCAAGGTCCGAAACAACCCGGCATCGAAATTGATGTGTTCTTGGAACCTTTAATGGAAGATATGGCGAAATTGTGGAATGAAGGGGTACGTACATGGGATGAGTACAAGCGGGAGTATTTCACGCTAAGAGCAATGATATTCGTTACCGTGCATGATTATCCCGGACTGTTTACATTATCGGGACAATTGAAAGGGAAGAAAGGTTGCGTTAGGTGCGTGGATAGAACTGGATATCTATACCTCACTTCATCCAGAAAGACGGTGTACATGAGACATCGACGGTTCTTGACAGATACACACAAGTATAGGAAGATGAAAGAACAATTTGATAACAAAATCGAAAAAGATACTGCACCGAAACCTTACAGTGGAAAACTTGTGTTTGAAATGGTCAAGAACATTCATATTGCTTTCGGTAAGGGAAAAAAGAGTAAAGGAATTAAGAGAAAGAAAAGTACATCTTCGGATGATACAACTGACATGGCTTTCAAGAAACAATCAATTTTTTTCAAGTATCTTCCGTATTGGAAGAATCTGGAATGTTGCCATAGTATTGATTTGATGCACGTTACAAAGAATGTATTTGACAGCATCATTGGGACCTTGCTGGACATGCCGAGGAAGACAAAGGATGGATTAAATTCACGTATGGACCTAGTAAATCTTGATTTGAGACCAGAGCTTCATCCAGTAGAAAAGGCGAACGGGAAGCATTACCTTCCCCCAGCCAGCTACAACTTGACGCTAGAAGAGAAAAAAGCAATTTGCGAATGCTTGCGTGGGATCAAAGTGCCCACAAGTTTCTCATCCAATATCCGCAAACTAGTCTCGATGAAAGACTTGTCTTTATTCGGTTATAATTCTCACGACTGTCACATGATGATGACAGTTTTCCTTGCCATTGCAATAAGAGTAATCAAACCTGAGCATATAAAAGTTGTCATCACACGTTTGTGTTACTTTTTCAATGCAGTATCGCAAAAGGTGATAGCACGTGGAGATTTAGACTATCTGAAAACATACATCGTCGAGACAATGTGCAAGCTTGAGATGTGTTTCCCACCATCCTTTTTTGATATGAAAGTACACCTAATCATACATCTTGTTGATCAGATAAAAGCATTGGGGCCACTATATTTACATCATATGTTTTCGTTGGAGAGATATTTAGGAGTATTAAAAGGTTATGTGCGGAACCGTGCTCACCCAGAGGGTTCAATTATGGAAGGATACACCACTGAAGAAGTGATTGAGGGTTGCGCTGATTACATCAAAGATGGAAAATCGATAGGTGTGCCTATACCGGTACATGAGGGTAGACTACGTGGGAGAGGCAAAGTGGGTAAGAAAACTTTTATTGTTCAAGATTACAAGAATGTACACCGTGCACATTTTGGTGTACTACAACAGCTCGCAATAGCTGAGCCGTACATCGAGGAACACCAAATTGAGCTTCGTGATAAAAACCAAGACCGCAAAGAGGACTGGATCATGAAAGAGCACAGAAGATGTTTCACTGAATGGTTAATGGACAAAAATATATCATACGGAAACACTATAGAAGAGGCAACAATGAAAAAGTTAGCTTGTGGCCCATCTGCTTTGGTAACATCATGGCAAGCATATGACATCAATGGTTACACATTTTACACTAAAGAAAAAGACGGTAAGAGTGTTGCACAAAATAGTGGTGTTCGTATTGAGGCTTATGATTCACAAGGGCAGAAGACCACATACTTCGGGTTCATAGAGGAAATATGGGAACTCGATTATGGCGAAAGAATGGTAATGCCCGTATTTAAGTGCCAATGGGTCAAACATCCTGATGGTTTGAAAGTGGACAATTACGGGCTGACACTGGTAGACTTGAATAAAGTGGGTTACAAAGATGACCTGTGGGTTCTCGCCGATAATGTTGCACAAGTTTTTTATGTTCAAGATCCAGAAACTGAGAAGTTGCACGTAGTTGTTTTTGGAAAGCAAAATATTGTTGGGGTTAACAATGTGGGAGATAATGAAGAGGAATATAATCAGTATGAAGAGATGTACCTTTTCACCGAACCAGAAAACATCAAGCGCGTAGAGAGAAGCATTAAAAAGAATTTGAAACCCTATATGCGAGAAGATGTCAATGCTGGAAAAAATGTATATAGCAATGCGAGATGATATATATTGTATATATTTGTATCTTCTGAAATCAACTTAGAACAATGTTGGTATATGGATTGTGTCCTTTTGCATTTGTGTACATATGCGTTTGGACTCAATGATTTGGAAGTTTGGAAGTTTGGTCTTTCTTCAGATAATGATGTCTCGGGCGTGTAGCCGATTGAAAGAGGAGCGCTTGGCGTGGCGCAAGAATCATCCCCATGTATGTACATATGGCACACCGGTCACATGGTTGTATATACATATGTATCTGTAATGGACTGATGAACTTAACTGTAGTTTGTTTTTCCGTGTTGTTTGTTTTTGGTATTTTCAATTTCTCCGCGTAGGGTTTCTCTGCGAAGCCTGAATCGGGAGATTTATTGAAGTGGCAGTGCATCGTCCCCGGTAAAGAAGGGGTAAGTCATGAAGAACAAGCACAATATGAGTTTAACTATCGTCCTCCTATTAATAAATTTCTTTTGCAGACTGAATGGGAAGATGGTTACTACCCCCTGACAATCTCCTTCTCTGAGGACTATCCCTTGGTGCCTCCAAGATGCTCCTTTCCAATTGGGTTCTTCCACCCAAATGTCCATCGTTCGGGAGCACTCTGCATCGGGATTCTTGATCAAGAGACTGTAAGATAGACCTATTTTGTTCATGTAATTATTACTTATAATTTTTGTCGAACTTATTTGAACTGGTTTCTTATATTGCTTAAATTATATTTCGTAGGGGTGGTGCAGTGCTTTTACAATCAAAACTATACAACTTGAAGTTCAGCGTTTGCTGCATCAGCCAAATGTGCCTGATGTTGAAAATGATTGCTATAATCTACTTATCAAGGTTAGATGAAACTTTGACTTAGTGACCAATGTAGGTTATTCATTCCTCCTTCGACATTTGTTAATTTAAATAATGTCAATATTTTCAGGATCCAGCGGAATATAAGAGACGTGTTCGGGAGCAAGCAGGACGGTACAATTTAGATTGATCGATGGGACCTTCATCGTTGATCTACAATGAATGTAGCATGATTTTTGTTCAGTGTGTAAAGAAATTATCTTTGAACAATTGTAAAGCCTCTAATGGTGTATTATCACAATTAAGCCAGCCTCACTGGTGATCGAGCATTTCCTATAATGCATTACTGTACTAGTATCCGCTAGCTCATCTGTGTTTTTTTCCTGATACAATTTTGCCTACACGACTACATGCGGCTGTGATATATAATTGCAACTACATCCCTGTAATTTCAATGAAAACCGCTTATGATAATTAAACAATGACCGCCACTGAAAATACATGATCTTCTCAGGCCGTTGTTAATCAAGAACCGGCTATGAAGTTCATTGCATTACAGACGGTTATTAATTAAGAACCGCCAACGAAGATCATGTATTTACTCAGACGGTTGTTCCTTAAAATCCATCTGTGAAGTTCATTGCATTACAGACGGTTATTAATCAAGAACCGCCAACGAAGATCATGTATTTACCCAGACGGTTGTTTCTTAAAATCCGTCTGTGAAGTTCATTGCATTGCAGACGGTTAATAATTAATAACCGTCTGTGAAGATCATGTATTTACCCATACGGTTGTTTCTTAAAATCCGCCTGTGAAGTTCATTGCATTGCAGACGGTTAATAATTAATAACCGTCTATGAAGATCATGTATTTACCCAGACGGTTGTTTCTTAAAATCCGTCTGTGAAGTTCGTTGCATTACAGGCGGTTCTTAATTAAGAACCGATTCTGAAGATCATGTATTTACCCAGACGGTTGTTCTTTAAAATCCGCCTGTGTTGTTCTTTCATCACAGACGGTTATTATATCATTCGTCATCACAGTCGCATATTTTTAAGGACCGCCTGTGTTTGAAAAATTGAGGCGCCTGTAAAAATGCTTTTTGTAGTAGTGCATAGTCCTCGAGTCACCACAGTTGGTAATCACAGTCTACCCTTCTCTTCGCGCTCAAAATGTTCAGGGGCGGGGCTCGTGATTGGCATGATTTGGTGTTGTAGCGTTGTTCGTGGTGAACTTCATCGTTGTATCTGTTAGCGGAGGGGTACGAAGACTTCACAACGCCTCCCACTATCAAACTGTTGGCACAAACTCGCTTGGTGTAGGAGAAGGGTGCATCAGGTGAGTGAGAATGATGAGTGCTGGGAGAGGATGTTGGCGGAGAAGACTGCAAAGGAAGTGATGCGCTCTTTCAGCAGTTGGGAGACACTGTGAAATCGGGTGGTGTCGCTATCCCTGGAGCACATGGCAGATGAGATGGATAATTTGCAAGACGGGTATTCTATGTCTTCGGCCAAGAATCCTCAGAGTAGAGAAGAGATCCGCAGGAGAGGAGTTGATGAAGATAGGCCACCAGTAGGAAGAAATATGATGGGTAGGGGTTATCAGGTGCATCGGGAGATTGATAGGAGAAATGATCGATGTGGAGACAATTTGTACTCAAACTGTCATTTTCTATGTTCAATGCTGACAACCCAGCAATATGGTTGGACAAGTGCTTGGACTATTTCTCCATCTTCAATGTGACTGAATCATTCTGGGTGCTGCACCTTCTATGCACATGGAGGGTAATGCGGGCAAGTGGTTGCAGGTTTATAAAATCACTGAGGAATTGAAGGATTGGCCTCTTTTTGCAGCGACAGTGAAATACTATTTGGCGTTTGTTGGTGTTTGGATCCGGCAGATCTCCCGACACTACCTTTGGTAGATCGAGGAGTTGTAGTTCGGTGAAGGGCGCACAGAGATTCAAGAAGGTGAAAGACACGTGTACATAGAGATTTACGTAGTTCGAGCCGCCTGAGCGTAATACCCTACTCCACGGGGTGTGTTGGTGATGTATTAAGAGTGTGAGTCTAGAAGAAGCTCCAGAAGAAGAAGCTCGTCTAGCTCAAGGAGTTTAGTAGTGGTCTGGAACCGTCCGTTGTGTATCGTCGACCAGTCCTTTTATAGTACAAGGACTGGCTGTTACATTGTTTGCCTGGCCCGACATGTGGCCCCGGCGGTTACACATGCTTGATACACAATAAATGGGGTTAATTACCCTTAATAGCCTGGTAACGGGCCTTAACAGTGCCGTTACTAGTATTAAGGGCCATCCGATCGTGTGTCATTAATATGGTATTAATGACACTTAATCAAGTCTTGAAGTATTTGATTGCTCCTTGAAGGTCCTGAGCCGTTGGGGGGTCCACCAGCCTGATTGTTGAAGTTGAAGGTACGGCGGTCGCCACGTGGCAGCACTGGAGCTTACTGTCGTGGACGAGTAGGTCCGGTGCTACTGGACACGTGTTAGTACCGGAGCTTCCCTCTATCTGGGGTTAGGTCCGGGGGTGCCATACTGGTATTCCGACCGGAGCTTCCCATGTGTGGGTGATAGCTCCAGTCTTATGATACACGTGGCAGCCCTGGGACTAACCATGTCGGGGAAGCAGGTCCGGTTATGCCTGACATGTGGGGCCTTCGAAGGTCTTCAAATCTGGTAGATGGAGTTTCCTTGTGATCCTTGCAATCCCAAGGGGTATCCGGTATGGAGGGTACCGACAGTGGCCCCCTGGACTCACCTCCGGGAGAGACCTTTTGGATGAAGTCATTTCGCCGGAGGTGGGTCCATTCTTCGGTTTCTGAGCCGTGTCTTCAAGGGTCTTTGGTTGTGCTATTGGCGGTAGTTCATAGTTAAACTTCCGCCGCGTAGCGTATCTAGGAGGCGGCAGGTGAGATCTCAGCATGCGGATCTCACGCAATTGAAGGTCATCGGTTCCTGATACGAAAATTGTATCGGTTCCGCGCGCCCTGTCAGGTCGCCGCCTTCGGGTTTCCCGCCTTTCATGATGACAAACGTTCGCCTAGAGTAAGAACCTCGACTTGATTGTTGGGGTGGCCCCGGGCCCCCTTGTCATTGGCAGGGTGAAATTTTTGACTGGTATCGTCGGCTCCTCTGCGGTTTCCATCCAGGCGTTGCAGGGGCTTACTTAAAAGGAAAGCATGCACCGTTTGGGGTTCTTTACGCCTTTCAATCGATCTTGCGCTCAAACCTTCCAAACTTTTGCTTGCCTCTCTTCTCTTGCCTCGCTATTCCGCGATGGAGTTGGGTCTCCGCCAGAGCCGACTGGAGACCGATGACGATCTGAAGAAGGTCTGGGCCCTCATGGGATGGTCCCCTGAGGCTGTCGGAGCTTAGTGGCTCCAGCACTGATCATCGCTGGAGCTTAGTAGCTCCAGCAGTAGTCTCCATCGACGCGTAAAGCATCGATAGTTAGCCTTCTGGGGTGTTGGAGCTTGGCAGCTCCGGTAGTGACGTGTTGTGTCAACGACAGACTCCACTTTCGAGTCTTTCCACCATCTTCCAGTGAGGGCTTGCTCATTAGCTTTGCCGGAACTGAGTAGCTCTAGAGATGCTCGATGTCAATGTTTGAATATCGACCACAAGCCGCCTAGAGGATGTCAGATCTTATTTATTTTTCCTGCACACTGAAGTCAAGAAAAATAGTAAAATCCGATTCCTATCTATAACTTCATTGCGGTTTACTGTTCCCTAGAAAGTTTTAAGTCGAACTCAATCCTAAATACAATCAAGAGCGTCGTCTTGCTTCCTTCAGGTCCGATCGTTTCTGGACTCGCCTTACTTCGGCCTGCCGGGGTGTAGGTAGAGTGGCGTACTTAGGGTGCATGACCAGGCTAAGTCGATAGCACACTCCGGCCCTAGATTGGCTTGGCGGCATTCAGACAAGTAGACCATCAACAATGTTTGAACCCGGAAGGATAGACAATGCAACTCGAATTGTACATGAACTGGTCGAGCTAAAGTTTCTTAAGAACTGCACAACTTTGTTATAGACAAGAAAGAGAAAAATAAAAAATATTGAGCCTGTACAAAGTAAATGCACGTGGAGTCTGTTTTCACACAATGATGTCTTTCATTATAGGTCCGGGGTACAGGGGAAACAAGTACACTCTTAGGGTACGGAACCAGGCTAAGTGTGTTTCATTTCTCGTTTGACCCAAGGTAGCTAGCTACACTTTTAGTTATGAGACTGTGACAAGTGTTGCATGGACATTGCGGACCTAGCAGGGTAGGTCCGACTGCCCTCCCGGAGGAGCTACCCGACTCTGTACAATGACTCTATAACATACACCACATGTAATTACAGACTCACCTCTGTGATATTAAGCGTAGAACCTACGGAGGTGCTCAATGTTCCAAGGATTTGGTAGAGGTGTTCCATCCTCGGTTGCCAAGCGAACGCATCCGGGACGGGATACTTTGATCACTCGGAAGGGTCCCTCCCAGCTGGGGGAGAGTTTGTTTAACCCTTCTCTGGATTGTATTCTCCGTAGCACCAGATCGCCTTCCTCGAGCTGTCGGCTGTGAACATGCCGTTAGTGATAGCGCTAGAGAGCTTGGCGGTATCGGGCATTCCGAACAGCTGCTCGGCACCTTCCCTCTTCAAGGAGGTCAAGGTCTTCACGCCGGAGTTGGTCCTGCGTGGCTTCGTCGGAGGTCCAGACCTGGAGCAACCCCAAGGTGATTTTCGGAGGAAGGACTTCTTCAGCTCTGTACACCAGGAAGAAGGGTGTCTCTCCAGTTGGCTGGTTTGGAGTTGTCTTGTTGGCCCATAGAGTGGGCGAAAGATCTTCAATCCAGTTGGCTCCATGTTTTTTCAGGCGCTCATATGTGCGCGTCTTGAGTCCTTTCAGGATTTCTGCATTTGCTCTCTCGGCTTGGCCATTGCTTGCTGGGTGAGCTACGGAGGCGTAGCTGACTTGGATGCCGAGGTCTTCACAGTATCCATGAAAAGCAGAGCTTGGGAATTGGGTCCCATTATCTTTTATGCTTTTATTTGGGACTCCAACTCTGCATACAATGGACTGCAAGAAGTTGATAATTCATTGCTTGTTTATTGTCACAACTGGAGTTGCTTCCGGCCATTTGGTGAACTTGTCAATTGCAACATACAGGAACTTGTAACCTCCGACGGCTCTTGGGAAAGGTCCCAAGATGTCCATCCCCCACACAGCAAAAGGCCATGTAGGAGGTATCATTTGTAGAGGCTGAGTCGGTGTATGAATTTGCTTTGCATGGAACTGACATACTTTGCATTTCTTCACCAGCTCAGTTGCATCCTGGAGCGCTGTAGGCCAGTAAAAGCCATGCCAGAAGGCTTTACCGACCAGCGTGCGGGAAGATGCTTGGTTCCCACATTCGCCTCCATGGATTTCTGCGAGGAGCTTGCAACCTTCTTCCCTTGTGATGTACCGCATTAGGACGCCGTTGGCACCGCTCCGGTAGAGATCCCCTTCTACTAGCGTGTATCTTTTAGCCAATCTGACTATCCGGTTAGCGGATACATCATCGTCAGGAAGGATATTGTCTTTCAAGTAGCTCTGGATCTCCGAGATCCATGCATTGGAGCTTGCTTGAGCATTTGAGTCTTGCGTGCTGGGTTGCTCGGAGCTTCCGGCAGCACCTACGACCCTTGATGGCTGCCATGGTAACAGGGCCATCGGGACCGCCAGCTTCGGGATGCTGGTCTCGCCCCCTTTGCCCAGTTCGGAAGGCTGAGCTGTGGGTTTTGACAACCTTCGGACGAAGGTTCCGTCAGGAGCCGGAGCTCCGGTTGACGCTTTCGTCGAGAGTTCATCAGCTTCAGCATTATGGACACGCTGGACATGGTGGAGATCCAGGACTTCGAAGTCCTTCTGAAGCCTCTGGACTTCAAGGAGATAAGCAGCTAGTTGGGGATTGTTACAGAGCATTCATCCTTCACCTATTTAATGATGAGTTGCGAATCTCCCTTGACCAACAACTGCTTGACACCAAATGATAGTGCCACCTTTAGTCCATAAATGAGTGCTTCATACTCCGCCATGTTGTTGGTCGCCTTGAAGTCAAGGTGGACCATGTATTTTACCTTCTCCTAGGTTGGAGCGAGGAGAAGGACTCCAGCTCCGGCCCCCTGCTTTTGCATGGAGCCGTCGAAGTAGAGGGTCCAGTGAGGTTCAGTGAAGACTGGAGCCTTAGGTTCCGGCTTCTGCTCACTAGGGCCCCCAGGTTTTGATGAAGAGGGGGTCCACTCCGCCACAAAATCTGCCAATTCTTGACTCTTGATCGCTTGTCTTGGGACGAATTCAAGATCGAATTCGGCCAATTCCGCTGCCCACTTTGCAATGTTCCCAGTAGATTTGGGATTATGCAAGATCGCACGCAGTGGGTAAGAGGTCACCACTGAGATCTTGTGAGCTTGGAAGTAATGGCGAAGCTTCCTGGAGGCGATGAGAACTGCGTAGAGCAGCTTATGCACCTCTAGGTATCGAGTCTTGGCATCATGTAGTACTTCGTTGATGAAGTACACTGGGCGTTGGACTATCCGGACCCTCCCGGAGGGGCTCGGAGCTTCCTCCACATCGACCCGAACCCTCCCGGAGGGGTCCAGACTTGCTTCGGAGACCTCCGCTTCCTCGATGGAGGAACCCGGAGTTTCTATTGGAGTGACCCAGACCCTCCCAGAGGGGCCCAGATCTTCTGGAATAACTCCCTGTAGATCCAAGTCTGGGGGCTGGGACCTAGACTCACCTTCAGGAACCTCCGGACCCTCCCGGAGGGGTCTGGATTCCTGAGCTTGGGATGGTTTTGGTCTCTTCGCAACCAGGACCATGCTGACAAGCTCGTCGGTTGCTGAAATGTAAAGCAGTAAGGGCTCACCAGGGTTTGGAGCTACCAAGGTTGGTAGAGTGGTGAGGAGCTTCTTTAGCTCCTGGAACGCCTTTTTTGCTTCTTCAGACCATTGAAATGGCCCGGACTTCCTCAATAGCTTGAAGAAGGGTAGCGCCTGTTCCGCCAGTCTTGAGATGAACCGGCTGAGGGCGGCTAGACATCCAGTCAGTTTCTGGACGTCCTTGATGCGGGCTGGTGGCCGCATCTCTTCAATGGTTTTAATCTTCGCCGGATTTGCCTCTATGCCCCGGTGGTTTACCAGGAAACCAAGAAGCTTTCCGGAGCTAACCCCGAAGACGCACTTGTCTGGGTTCAGCTTTGTGTGGGTGACCCGCAGCTTGTCGAAGACAGCTTGCAAGGTGTCAAGGAGTGACTCCTTATACTTGATCTTGACGACGATGTCATCAACATACACTTCCACTACGTCTCTGATGAGCTCTCCAAAGGTTTTGTACATAGCTCGTACAAATGTTGAAGCTGCATTATTGAGACCAAATGGCATGGCAGTATAATAGTACAATCCAACTACTGTGATAAAAGAAGTATGTTCTTCATCTTCCCCAAAGATTCTGATTTGATGGTACCCAGAATATGCGTCTAGGAAACACAGTAATTCACACCCGGAGGTGGAATCCACTATCTGATCTATCCTAGGTAGTGGGAATGGATCTTTTGGGCATGCCTTATTTAGTGTTGTGTAGTCGATATACATCCGAAGCTTCCCGCCGGCCTTGGGTACAACGACTGGGTTTGCCAGCCATTTTGGATGGAAGACTTCTCGGATGAATCCAGCTTCGAGCAACTTCTTCACTTCTTGTCGTTTGAAGTTCTGTCGCTCTACGGATTGCTCCGAGGCTTCTGATATACGGGCCGAGTGTCAGGATCGATCTTCAGATTATGCTCGATCACTTCCCTAGGGATCCCAGGCATTTGTGACGGTTGCCAGGCAAACACGTCAACATTAGCCCAGAGGAAAATGATGAGCGCGAGTTCGTATTTGTCATTCAGACCTCCTGATATACGGGTGGTCTGAGTGGCATCGAAACTGATTTGGACGACTTTGACGGGGATGTCAGTGTCGCCGCTTGGTTGCACGTGAGGTGCGGAGGTTGAGCCTCGTTGACGAATGCTCGGGGGATTCGGAGCTTGCTCCTGGCTGGATTCTTCCTCCTGCGCTGTAGCAAGCGCATGAAGTTCCTCTAGAGTAGTCACTCCGGCAGTACGGTCTCCGCGGATCCGGAGAATGCCAGCTAGTGTTGGCATCTGCAACACCAGGTTGCCATAATGAGCAGCAACAATGAATTTGTACAAGGCGGGCCTGCCCAGAATGGCGTTGAAAGGCAAGTTGATCTGAGCAACATCAAAGATCAACTTCTCAGTGCGATAATTCTCCCGAGTCCCGAAGGTCATGGGGAGAGTAATGGCACCGAGCGGTGTTATAGCCCCCAGACCTACTCCGGGGAAAGGTCGGGAGGGGCGAAGGTCTAAAGGTCAGAGCTGAAGCTTGACGAAAGCTTTGAAGCTTATGAGGTTCAGCACCGAACCTCCGTCCACCATTACATGGTGGAGTTGAATGTTGTTGATGGTAGGTGATACCATCAAAGGTAGCTGGCCAGCTCCGATCATGTTCCGAGGGTAGTCTGAAGCATCAAAAGTGATGGTAGTGTCCATCCACTTTCGATGAGGCTCCGCCCTGGCTGTAGGAGCTACTGAGGCCATGTCCCGTCGCATGGTCTTGAGGACACGGCGGGGGTTGATGTCCCACGAACCACCAAAGATGGTGTTCATGGTCTTCCAACGCTCATTGTTAGAGATGTCGGAGTCATCGTCGACGGAGGTGTAAACAGCCTTCAGGGCCTTTTTAGGGTCCTGGAAGCCTAACTCCTCTTCAGCCGGAGCTTCATCGACCTTCTGTTTTCCTTCCCTCTGACGGAAAGGAACTTCTTCCCGGCGCTTGTTGTAGCGCTCGGCAAGGTTTTGGACCTCCCGACAGTCCTCCAAGTTGTGGTCGTTCGACTTGTGGATAGGACACCACATTTTGGAGTTGCCACCGTCTTTAGAGGACGGCCAAGGTCGTTTCTCGGGGCATGGCCCCTGGCCACCCGGAGCTGCTACAGCTGCAGCGGTAGATGTGCTGGCCGACGGCTTCTTCTTGCCGTTGGACTTTTTCTTCTTTTTGACACTCCCGGAGGTAGTGGCTTCACCTTTGGAGGACTTTTTGCCATCCTCCAGAGGTGGTTTGGAGTGCATTTCACGGCCCTCCGCAGCTTTGGCACACTTGTCTACCAAGCTGAAGATCTCCATAACGTTGGTGATCTCCTTGACCACCAGCTTCTCCAGCATCTTCTTTTCTCGTATGCCCTGTCTAAATGCCACGATAACAGAGGCGCTAGAGATAGAAGGAATGTTGTTTCGTACCTGGGAGAATCTCTGGATGACTAAGCGCAGGGATTCTCCCCCTTCCGCACGACTGCAAAAAGGTCCAGTTCGGTGCCTGGCCGGGGGTATGAACTCCCGAAATTGGCAGTGAACTGTTGGCACAATTCCTCCCAACTATTGATGGAGTTGTGAGGAAGGCTCATGAACTGGGACCGCCACTGGGAAGTAGTTGGCCATTACGACCTCATTACCTGCCTCAAGGATTGCGGTGGTGTAAATTTGGAGAAACTCGGCGGGATTATGATACACGTGGCAGCCCTGGGACTAACCATGTCGGGGAAGCAGGTCCGGTTACGCCTGACATGTGGGGCCTTCGGAGGTCTTCTTATCTGGTAGATGGAGTTTCCTTGTGATCCTTGCAATCCCAAGGGGTATCCGGTACGGAGGGTACCGACAGCGCTTATGAGTATCCAAAGTCTATGTATCATCTGCTACATCTAAGGATGAAAAGGAAACATGGATGAGTATGTTTCATACTTTAACAACCTCAGATATGCTACAACAATGCATAATCCTAAATCAGATGAGATGTTCTTTGTCACCCCAATTTGTGAAAGACCTCAAGGTGGAGCTACAAGGACCAGTGCATTTCAGGTGCCCACTTTAGTTAATAGGCACTACTACAAAAAGAATTTTCACAGGCGCCATGATTTTTTTACACATGCAGGTCGTAAAAAATCCGCTTGTATTGTCGAATGCGTTAATAGCCGTCTGTGATAATGTTACTTCACATCTAAGAGTCGCCTATGTAAATTTACAATTTCTACAGGCGGCTTTTGAAGACGGACCACCTGCATAGTAGCCATTTGTACAGGCGGCCCTTAAAGACGAGCCGCTTGCAGCGAGCGTACGTGCTCGCCAGTTACCGAGGCGCCTTAAACACGCACAATGCATGCGCATCTTTGAACTCAATTCGAACCGCTCCGTGGCCCATCACCACTACTGCGCGCGTCGAGAGACGAACCGCCAGGCTCCTACGCTATAAGATCACCCGAGCACGACATCGTCTTCTCTGCACAGCCACTCTTCCTCTCTTCCCAAAACCGCACCATGAACACCATGGATGACAAGAAAATACCGCTGCCGAGCCTGCCAAAGGACTCCAAGGGGAAGCGTCCCCGACCGCACTTCCCCCGGACATGGAGTGGGCTCCCCGGAAGATGGCGTGCGATGTATTTCACAATACATTGCGCTCCATGCGCCGCCTTAGGCTTGGTCCCCTTCCAGAGTATACTGGAATGGGGACCACAGGCCACTACGTCTTCGGAATGACGCACTTGGTTGGTCACCTCGACGTCCTCTGGGACACGCTAGTGGTCGAGCTCGGGGTCACCGGCTGCGACAACCTTGTGGCGGCGATGTCGAGGAAACTGGGCTTGCCGTCTCGGCCGCGGGATGCACCCCTGCCCTGCCAGGAGCCCAAGAAGGAGGAGGGGGAGGAGAAGAAGTTTTTTTTCTAGTTTTTAGTTTTGTTGTTTTTCTTTTCTTGTTTCTAGTTTGTGTTTTTTTTCTTGTTCGTAATATATTGTCTTAAGGTAATGAACTTTATTTTGTTGTTCATTGGTGTGCAAAAATAGTTCTAATTTTGTTGCTCTAACGATAAACTAGTGTACTATTTATCTCTTTTATGGATGTGTTATACATTGTTGATGTAGAAATTCATTATAGATATGTATCTTCTCAGGCGGTTATTAAGACTATGCGCTTGAGAAAATAAGTTTTTATAATTTATTTAAAATATTCCCCCAGACGGTTATTAAGACTATGCGGTCTGAGAAAATAAGTTTTGCAATTTATTTAAAATATTTCCCCGGGCAGTTATTAAAACTATACCGATTTAGAAAATTAGTTTAATAATTTATTTAAAATATTTCCCTAGACTAAGAAATCGCCACCCGCGGAAAATATTTTCTCTATAAATGAAGCATCGTTCGCGCCCCGCAACCCTAACATTTTCATTTTGCCGCCAAGCCTCCCACCTCTGCCGCTTCCAAACCCACACCAAGCACCTTCCTCACTCTCGGCGTCGCTGCTGAGCGATGTACTCACTCTCGGCGTCACCATCGAGCATCGTCCTTGCCGTCCACATTGGGTGCGTCCTCACCCTTGCCGTCGTCATCCACCGAACGCCGTCCTAACTCTCGCTGTCGCCGTCCACTGAGCGTCGTCCTCACTGTCAGCGTCACCGTCGGGCGTCATCCTCGCCGTCGCCGTCCACGTCGAGCGCTGTCCTCACCCTCAGCATCGCCACCAGGTCTACCCCTCTTCAAACTATTATAGTCCAGTATGGTACTGTTAGATATGTTGTTCTTTGTATTTTTATTGTCTTGTTATTTTCTTGTTACTGTTAGATACAGAGTACTTATTATCTTTGGTAATATTACTATTATAGTGCAGTTACTGTTCTTTGTATTTTTACGGTCACAATTGGCTTCTTAGTCTTGCAGGAAGATATGCTGCATAATTTATTTTGCAAGAACAAGAGGTCGTGCGAGACTAAACTTGGTATAGACAACCAGTATGGACAACCAGTTTCTCACTTCATCAATCCCAATTCCAAAATAGACAACCAGTATTTTCAAAATATTGCCCTTAAAATCAATGTGAAGGTCAGTGCATTTCACAGCCTTGGTATCCCCTTTAGCAATGTTCTTTTTCTGTTCAGGATATTAATATGTATATATTATATGTATCAGGTTGGAGGACACAGTTGCGAAGAATCTACCAGTCATCTCGAAAGTCTGGAGAATTTACTAGTCCTCCTTGATGGCTATGATAGTGTGGAAGTAGTGTCTTTCCTCTTTGTCTTCATTAGTAGAAGCAAGCTGAGAGAAACTATGAATTGCTATGTATCGAACTATATTTTACAAATGTACACACTATAAATTGCAATGTACGAAGCTATGCTTTGTAATGTATTAACTATGAATTGTAATGTATGAAGCTATGATTTGTAATGTATGAACTCAATTGCAATGTATAAACTATGAAATGCATTGAATATATTTGTGATTGCTGTTATTTAAATTTGATCAGGAAATTAGAAATAATAGCGTTTAATTATTATTGTCTTACTGTGAGACCTATGTGTGCTGAATACATTGGCTATGACGATAAAAGTTTTGAATACTGCCAAAACACCCTTTTAACAAGGTCCAACTCTAGTTCCGAGCTCCTATTAGGTCCAATGTAAGGTCCGTCTTACTTTGTCTAGGTCTGACTTGTTTTAGTTAGGTCCGACTTGCTGTGGCTAGATCCAACATGTTTTTGCTAGGTCCGGCGCAAGGTCTGACTAGCTTTGATAAGCTCCGGCGTTAGGTCCGACTAGCTTTGGTTAGCTTTGATGCTAGGTCCTGCTAGCTTTGGCTCCAGTTATGAATCCGGTTAGCTTTGGCAAGGTCCGTTGCTTGATTGCAATTGTTTTGCTTTTACCTTGCAATATTTCAAACTTGCTTTACATCTATGAAAAATTTGATTAGTATTCTTTTACTAAGTTTTTGGTGTGTTTTGGTGGTTATGGATGATATCGTTTTGCTATGGTTTGCAATATGCTTATGTGAGGTGCTCACGTAAGGTGTTGCGGTTATCGGAACTAACGAGAGTCAAGTCAAGGACTTATGCTCGGAAGTATTGGTTGTTTATTCATGTGCAGGTGTTGCTTTAGTTCAAGACAGGATGGTGACGGGATCCATTGAACTAGTATTAGGGAGAAGATGAGGTTCAACAACCAAGTTTGGGAGGAATTGTGGTTGAGTTGAACGGGAGGTCGCACAACAAGTTTGGATCCAGAACAATGCATATGAAGGTATCGCAGATGTCGTTGGAAGATTTTTGCACGTGTGCAGGGAGTGCATGGACGTGGCTACATGGTTCCGAGGTGTGATGAAGATATGTGGACATAAATAATTGGTCGGAAAGGTCCAACCAACTAGGTTATGGACTCATGCTGCGGCTGAGTTGGGTTTGACTCAAATATGGAAAGATTTGAGTTTGTTATGATAGGATTTCGTGTGAGTCACGAAGTTGGGTTGTTTTAGGAATGTAGGATATGTTCCTAAGGTGTTTGGAAGTTTTAAGATTGCTTCTATCTGCGTATGGAAGAGTCTTGAGCAGTTATGGAAAGTCTGGTTGAATCTGAGTAGGATTTGAGTCCTAGTTAGGATTGGGTTGGCCTAAGGGCTGGTTATATAAGGGAGGGAGGCCATAGCTCAAGGTGCAATACTTTGGGTTGTTCCACTTGTGTTCTATTGAATAAAATTTATAGTTGAAATGAACTTTTGTGTCTTGTTCATCTGACTTGTTTCATACAAGTTTTTCTCGTCGAGTTTCTGCACGACACTACCTTGCTTCGTGGTTTTATCATAACTCAAGTTTTACAGATCCAATTGACAAAATTCTTTTTGCGTTGTCTTCAAAACTTGATTATCTATCATCTATGAAAATATCACGGTCTTTAGATTTGTGGTTTTGAATATACACAAGTTTCATTGCAGTGTTGCAGATCTGGTTTTTCTCGGGTAGAACAGATTGACCTTCGTTCGATCTTTGGATCATAACTTGAGTTTTTTCGCGATGGTTTTTTGTGAATTTTTTTTCGTGTCTTCGTGAATTGATTCTCCACAATCTATACTGATTTTGTCATAATTGATCACGTCTATATTAGTCGCACACACAATTTCTTAACAGATTGATTTTCTGCTAAGGGGTTTTTGTTACTTCCGCTGAAAAAGTTTTAATCTACCATTCATCCCTCCTCTGGTAGCTTTTCACGTGCTCTTCGATCCTACAATTGGTATCAGAGCCACGGTGCTCTAATCTTTATGATTTGCACGTGTTTTTGACTAATCATCATGGAGAAATACTCCGCAAAACCTTGTGTCGTTAGTGGTATTGATTTTAAGGTTTGGAAGGCACGTATGGAAGCTTTCATCCAGGCACAATGCTTTGCAATATGGGAAAAGGTGTACAAGCCTTACAACGTGTCGTCAAATGATCAAGTCACGGCTACAAATAAGGGAGATGTCGACAACAACAACAAGGCTCGGAACTTGATCATACAAGGATTAACTCAAAGTGACTTTGACCGTGTTGCTCACCTCCGATCTGCATATGATTTGTGGAAAGCACTCTGCGACTACCACGAAGGATCCAACACAATCAAGGAGGTAAGGCAAGACATGTACAAAAAGGAGAACATGCACTTTGAGATGCAACTAGGTGAGTCCATCGACGATCTCTTTGCTCGCTTTAATAAAATTCTTAGCAACTTGCGTAGCGTTGATGTTAATTTTTCAGATGCTGAGAATGCTAGGAAATTACTAAGTGCATTAGTGAAAGTGCATCTAGGCATCCCTTGTGGGTTTTGATTGATTTATGACAAACAAATGAGATCCTAACAAAATTGTTGAGATGAGCGCAATTTTTAAAGAAATTAGGAGGAAAGCTCAAAAAAAAAAGGAGAATGGGGAATCAAAAGGAAAAGAGCTCAAGAGCTTAAAATATTAGATCATTGTGTATGGAGTGTGTTGGAGAAACACACCCCAAGAGCTCAAGTTAACAAACAATTTAACTCACTGCACAATTCATAGGAAAACTAGACTAGTCCGATATATACCAGAATAGTCTGATATTTCTCTGACTAGAAATGCACAAGTCTCCCCAGTGCGGACATGTCCGCAAGAACTCCAATTTTCACAGCACCGGACTAGTCCGATATCGCCATGAACTAGTCCGATATCTCTCTGACTAAATTCGGACAAGTCCTCCAAGTCCGGACTTGTCCATTAGCCCCACAATTTTTCACGACACCGGGCAAGTCCGATATCACCACACACTAGACCGAAAACTCTCTGACTAAAATCACACAAGTCCTCCAAGTGCGGACTTGTCTTCAATTCGACATGAGGTTCACCACATCGGACTAGGCCGATTTGTGCCAGACTAGTCCGAACACTTCGAGAGCCCAAATCGGACTAGTTCGCAGATTTTCGGACAAGTTTGATATATCTGAACACTTAGGATTTTCCACACGCCGCACACCGGACTAGTCCGGAGTCCACCACGGACTAGTCTAGACATCGCAAACCCTAGTAACTTTTGGAAACCCTTGTATAAATAGAGGTGTACGATCCTAGAACCAGATCTCTCAAACCCCTACAGTGTCACACCTTCCAAGAGCCCAAAATACACATCTCTCCACACATTCTAATCCTAGAAAGATCAAATATTTGAGGATTAGCATTGATCAAAAGGAGAGACTTGTTCCACACAATCTTGAGCTCTTGGGTTTGAATCTCTCACACACTCTTGTTGTTTATTGCATATATTTTGAGTGTGATTGGTAGTGTCCGTCCTTATAAATCTTGGGGAGCCCTCAACTTGTGAGAAGACCCCTTGAACACTGTTATTTTCCCCTTCGTGATTAGTGGAAGAGAATCGGCCTTCGTGGCGATTTGACGAGGGTAGGGTTGGTGAAGACCCGGTCCTCCGTGGACTTCTCAACGTGGATGTAGGTTTCCTTCGGGGGAATCGAACCACGAGATAAAATCTTGTCTCGTGCATCTTTGTTTTACTTTTCATCATAACCTAGGTTTTGTCTAGTGTTGTGAAATTCACCTTGAAACATTGTATCATACTTGATCATTGCAATATACTGATTCATTGGTTCAATACACTTTACTTGTATTCTGATTTCCGCTTCATAGTGTGCTAGACGTTGAATTGTCAATTTACTTTGATCGTTTAGTCCGCGCACACCGGACTAGTCCGCACAATATCGGACTAGTCCAATCTCTGTGTATTTGATTGATTTGTTAAGTGTTTCAGGATCCGATAAAAGTTCAAAAAGCCTATTCACCCCCCTTTAGGTTACATTCAATTAGACATGTCAATTTGGGAGACAAAAGTCACATCTATTAGTGAATCTACTGTCATGAGTACACTTACTTTAGATGTTCTATATTCTAAACTGAAAACTCATGAAATTGACATAATCTCACGTAAGAACCCCAACAAGTCTTTTGCATTTAGTTCTCAACGTGACATGCCTAGCTCCGTCCAATCTTCTTCTTGTGGAACACATGTTTTTGTCCTCTCTAACCCTTGAATAGATTGAAGAGTTTATAGAGGAAGAACTTGCACTCATCTCTACTTGGTTCTCAAAAGCATTGCAAAATGTGAGAACTAGAAGGAGAGGAAGTGCCAGACCTCAACGATGCTTCGAATGTGGTAAGACATGACATTTTCGCATGGATCGCCCTAACCTTTCAGGTGTTACTTCCTGTGATGAAAAGCAAACAAGGATGAAGAACTCCTCTGCAAACAACAACAAGAAAAAGATGGGTTTTACAGAATGCCAATTGGTGAATAGTTTTATCTCCGCACTTCAAGAACTTGGCTTGAGCGATGTGGACATCAAAAGTGATGAATATGAAGATGATTTGGCAAACTTGTGTTTCATGGCGGGTGTCAAAGTGTTAAAGTGACACTTTCTCCGGATCTGCTAAGGAGCAGCCCGCGGAGGTTCTTGTTCGACAGGGCTTAGGCCTCAATCAAGTGTTCTAGTGGAAGAGAGTATGACACGATGATTTTTACGTGGTTCGGGCCGCAAGGAGCATAACACCCTACTCCACGGTGGATGGTACTGCTAGTATATGTGTATGCGTGTGTGTGTATCAGGGATTGAGTGTCTGGTCCGTGGCTGCCCAGCCCTTTTATAGTCCAAGGCCGGACGGATTACAAGTGGGGCCCGGGGCGCAACAGGTGGCCCCGGGGTGATCTTATCATGTACAAGATCTAAGGCTTATTGCGTACGCTGCCTCTGACCACACTTTGAAGACTTGTTGTCTTGCCGCGTCGGTCTCCAGTGGCAGGACGTAGTCGTTGATGATGGCAGGGAACGTCCCATCCGTCTTGCCGCCATAAGCTACCCACTTGGCTGCGTGGGGTAGGTCTGCGGTGCCTTCACTGCGATGTGATTGGGCGTAGCGGTACTTGACAGGGGCGTGCACCGCACCGTGCACCTGGGGAAGGCATGTGCCTTCAATGCACGACTGTACAGGACACACTGCCCTTTACTCTTTGGGGTCCACGGCTCATTACAGGCCGTAGGACACACTCCAGCTCCAGAGCCCTCCTCGGTGGGAGCAAAGGCTCGGAGCCGGAGGACGCGTGGCAGCTCCGGAGCCCTCCTCGGTGGGAGAAAGGGCCCGAAGCTGTATGACGCGTGGCAGCTTCGGAACCCTGCTCGGCGAGGACGATGGGTCTGGAGCTTCTTCTTGTATGTGGGGGTACCCGATCTTGAGGGTACCGACAGTGGCCCCCGGGCCCACCTCGGGAGAGATGACGATCCCGTAGGTGGGGCCTTTATCTTGTCTTGTAAAAGTGACGCCAGCGGGCCCCCTCGAGGGGTGCCAGAGCTAAGAGAAGTGATGTTGGCAGCCCCCTTGGGGCTGTCGGAGCTTGGAGAAGTGACTCCAGTGGCCCCCTTAAGGGCGCCAGATCTCGAAGAAGTAACATCGGTGACCCCCATGGCGGCACCGAAGCTCGGAGAAGTGACGCCAGCGGCCCCCTTGGGGGCGCCAGAGCTCGGAGAAGTGACACCGATGGCCCCCAAGGGGGGTACCAGAGCTCGCAGAAGTAACGTCGTTCGTCCCCGTGGGAGGCGCCGGAGGTCAAAGAAGTGACACCAGCGGCCCCCTTGGGAGGCATCAAAGCTCGAAGAAGTGAGCCAGCGGCGCCCTTGGGGGTGCCGGAGCTCGGAGAAGTGACGCTGACGGCCCCCTTGGGGGGCGCCAGAGCTCGCAGAAGTGACGTCGGTGGTCCCCGTGGGATACGCCGGAGCTCGAGGAAGTGGCGCCGGTGGCCCCCTTGGAAAGCGACAGAGCTCGAAGAAGTATCGGCGGCGCCTACCACGGATGTGTAGAACGTTGGCGGCGGGCTCCCTGTATGTGAAAGTGCAATTAGGCATCCCCGTGGGTTTTAAATGATTGATGATGGAAATTATGAGGCTAATGATCTTAGTTGATCTTAAGCACATGTGCAATGATTGAAATGAGATGAAATCCCTCAAAAAGGAAAAGGATAAAACAAGCGTCAAAGACTCAAGCGTAGAAATTAGGGTTTCTATGGTGTTGAGATTATATGAGCCGTGTCATGTGAGAGGGTGGATGTATCATGTGCCTTGACATCATTCTAGAGGGCTCAAAGTGGTGGTCGAGAGAAAAACCTAAGTGAGAAGCCAAAATGAGGAAAAACCCTAGGAGGCCGGACTAGTTCGGGCCTCAAGGCCGGACTAGTTTGACCAGCCAGAGAAGTCCACTTTGGGGTGGAATAAACATCTATGGATGAGTTCGGACTTGTCCGTATGAGTACGGACTAGTTTGTTCATCCCTTAGTAGAGTTGGAGCTAAGTCCCTGAAAACTGGACCTGTCCATTATGGAACGGACCAAAGCTCTCTAGAAAAGTTCAGACTTGTCCGTGGTGGTGTGGACTAGTCCGTTTGAGACTTAGTGTGAGAGAAACCAAGCAAACCCTAGAGGGCAGGACTAGTACACCCCCTGTGGCTGGACTAGTCCGGGCCTACCCAGTTGTGTCCGTTTTGGGACGGACCAAACCTCTCTGTCCTACTTCGGACTAGTCCGTAGTGAACAAGACTAGTCCGTGTTATAAGTGGCCATTTGAAATTCAAACATTGGCACACACGTCATCTGTTTTGTAGATCAACAACATGAAATTGTCGGTGGTCCCAGAAGACCGGACTAGTCCGTGGTACAGGGCCGGACTAGTCCGGGTTCGCCCTGCTGGCAATGGTTAGTTACCAGGACCCCTATAAAAAGGGGACCTCTGGCCCCTATTTGATAAGTCTTGAACCCTAGCGCTGCCACAAGTGACCTAGATCCTTCCAAAGCCTTCCACTTGTCCTACTAGGCCTCTAAGACCAAATCTTGAAGAGATTAGGGTTTGGGGAGGAAAGTGAAGGAAGATCATCGCGCTTTGGGTCTCAGTTTGATCTCTTTGGACATTGTGTTGTGTTTTGTGGCTTGTGTGAGTTGTGCTTCGTGTGCTCCTCATTGTATTGATTTGTGGCAGCCTCAATTTGTGAGCAGAACCAATCAAACTTGGTGATTACCTATTGATATAGTGGAAACCATATCGCCCATTGTGGTGGCTTGGTAAGAGAAGGGTCAAGTGAGACCCGGTCCTTGTGTGGACTTCTCAACGTGGATATAGGCTTCTTCGTGGAGCTGAACCACGGGATAAAATCTCGTCTCACTTGTCATTCTACATTTCATAATCACTAGCATTGCTATTAGGGTTCTTATTGTTCATATTTCTCTTCACTTTGATCTTTGTTGAAATCTTGTAACTTAAGTGCTTTAACTTCACAATCTAAGTTGTACTAGGTTACCACACATTGCTTATCTCTTCAGTGAACTTAAATTCCAAAAATAACTTGTAGAAACCAAGTTTTTAGGTTTTCACCCTGTGCTGAGCGGACTAGTCCGACCCTGTCCAGACAAGTTCGGCCTTAGGAGTTTAATCTCGTTTTATTAAGTCATTTCAAGTCTTATTGCCTATTCACCCCCCTCTAGACGACTTTCAATTGGTATCAGAGTAGGCTTCTTCACCAAGAGTCTAACAACTTGGAGAAGAAATGGCCGGAAGGGGTGAAGACGAGATTCCGGTGATTGTTGATGACACCAAGATGAAGAACATCGATGTTCTTCAAGATGATCCAAATGACGATGAAGAAGTTCGTATGCTCAAGGAACAGCTTCGTGAGAAGCTCAATGTGCCCAAGAAGGAGATCGAGCCAATTGCTCCAATCAACTTTGACAATGGGAATAGTTCACAAGACTACTCCCGGTATCCTTACAACTATGAGCAACTTAGCGCAAGCAATCACTATTTGTCTATTCCTATTGGCAAACCTCCTCAGTTTGATGGAAATGATTACTCTATGTTGAAGCATAATATGAAGATGCATCTCATTTCCTTAGACCCTAGTTTGTTGCAAATTGTTATGACAGGTGTACATCTTCCGAAGAATGAGGAATACATCACTCCGGAGCAAGCCATCCTCCTCCATCGCAGTGCTCAAGCTGTTGGAGTGATTACCTCCTCATTGACTCAAGAGGAGTTCAACCGCATTGAAGGGTTGGAGGTTGCCAAGGAGATATGGGACACCCTCAAGACGACACATGGGGGCAACCATGTCATTAGGGAGGCGAAGATCGAGATGATCGAAGGAGAGCTTGGGAGGTTCACCATCATGGAAGGTGAGTCCCCTCAAGACATGTATGACCGCCTCAAGACTCTCATCAACAAGAGTCGATCTTATGGAAGCACACGGTGGACTGACCTCAGGTGGTAGAGAGTCCGGGTTTTCACAAGATGACTCCCGAAGAAGTGTTTGGGAGAATTATCAACCATGAGATGATGGAGCAAGAATCTATGCTCTACAATGATCTACAAAAGCTCTCCTCCTCCAAGAAAAGACATGTTGCATTCAAGGCAACATCCTCAATATCACAAGAAAAGGAAGAGAGTGATGAAGAGAGCCCCGACACCGATGAGGAAGAGGCACTCTTCATCAACAACTTCAAGAGGATGTTTAGAAGAGGGAGGGGGAGCTACCATCATGAAAGCAAGAGCAAAGACAAGCCCAAAAAAAGATCAAAGAGGGCTTGCTACAATTGTGGGGAGTATGGCCACTTCATCGTGGATTGCCCACATGAAGAAAACAAGAAGAAGAAGGAGGACAAGTCCAAGGAGAAGAAGTACTTCAAGAAGAAGAAGCAATCCGGACATGACCACCTTGGAAAGGAGTGGGATTCAAATGAGGAATCCTCCTCTGATGAAGAGGAAAAGATAGCAACCATTGCTATGAAGAAGACAACCGTGGAGAACAAGCTCTTCCCAAACATGGAGAAATCAAGGCCAACTTGCCTCATGGCCAAGGAGGTAAGAAAGAAGGTTAAATCTAAATCCTCCTCTTCAATTTCCTTGCATGATGACTTTGATAGTAGTACTGAAAATGAGCACATGCATAAGGACATGAGTAAAAGTACCTTGAAAAGATATAGGTTGTTGACGGAGGAGATATTTGAGAAGGAAGAGCTCATCAACCATCAAGATGACATGCTCATACAACAAAAGAAGAGATGCCAAGAGGTTGAGGAGCTCTTGGAGCTTGAAAGAGAAAGAAGCAAAGCACTTGAGCGTGAACTCACTTTGAGCAAGGAAACTTGCTCAAACCTTGAGAACACTACAATTGTGCTCATGGGTGAACTTGTTAGTTTGACACAAGCTAATAAGATCCTTGAAACACAAGCGAAGTCTCGCAAGGTCAATGCCCCTTCTTCCTCAACAAGCTCACCTTCTACAAATGTTAAATCCGAAGCACCTCAACCTTGCAAATGTGCAAACTTAATCATGAAACTTAAAGATGAGCTTAAGTTGGCACAAATCAATCAAGCACCAAAGGGTGACATCTTTGACAAGGAGAAGATGGCATATGCACGTAGTGCATACACCAACATAAGACATCCCCTTGTCAAGGATGGTCTTGGTTATTCTAGGGAGATGAGGCAAAACGCCAAAACTCCCAAGAATGGCAAAGACTTGATTGTTTTTGTCAAGGGAGTCTCATACAACAATAAAGGAAAGAACATTGCCACATCTCCTAAAATAACTAAGAAAGAACCTCATCCCTTGTTCCATGATTTTGATGCATCATATTTTAGGAACAAGTTTGGAAAGGCCTATGCTAGGTATGTTGGGCCACACCGAAAGAGTCATAAACCTTGTGTGTGGGTGCCCAAGTGCCTCTTGACTAACATCAAAGTACCCAACACCGCTTGGGTATCTAAAGCCAAGGCTTAAATCTTTCTTGTAGGCATACTCCTTTGGTGGAACCAAATTGGTTCTTGATAGCGGGTGCACTAATCATATGATCGAAGAGAGGAAGATGTTTGTCGAGTATGAGCTAAATGAAGATCTAAGTGAAAGAATCTATTTTGGGGACAATAGCCAAGGAAAAATCCATGGCACCGATAAAATTGCTATATCCCCTAAACACACTCTTTCAAATGTTTTACATGTTGATTCACTTGATTATAACTTCTTGTCCATATCACAACTATGTGACAAAGGTTATAATTGTTTATTCAGTAATGAGGGTGTGACCGTTACAAGGAGAAGCAATGACTCAATTGCCTTTAAGGGTGTACTCAAGGGAAAGCTCTATCTTGTGGATTTCTCTGCGGATAAAGCCCAACTTGATACATGCTTAAATTGAAACTAACATGGGATGGCTTTGGCATAGAAGGCTAGCCCATGTTGGGATGAGAAACTTGCAAAAACTCCTTAAAGGCGAGCACATTCATGGTTTAAAGAATGTTGTGTTTGAAAAGTATAGGCCTTGTAGCGCATGCCAAGCCAGAAAGCAAGTTGGAGCTCAACATCCATCCAAGAACATTATGAAAATAACAAGACCATTGGAGCTTCTATACATGGATCTCTTCGGTCCAATCGCCTACATAAGTATTGGCGGTAACAAATACGGTCTTGTTATTGTTGATGATTTTTCACATTTCACTTGGGTATTCTTTTTGCATAATAAGAGTGAGACTCAAGGTGTCCTCAAGAAATGCTTGAAAAGAGCTCAAAATGAGTTCTCCTTAAGTATCAAGACAATAAGGAGTGACAACGGCACCGAATTCAAGAATACTCAAGTTGAAGATTTTTTGGATGAAGAAGGCATCAAGCATGAGTTTTCGACCCCCCTACTCCCCTCAACAAAATGGGGTGGCCGAAAGGAATAATAGAACTCTAATTGAGGTGTCAAGAACCATGCTTCATGAGTACAAGACGTCGGACTGGTTTTGGGCAGAAGCGGTTAACAACGCTTGCCATGCCATAATCGATTATATTTTCACCGCAAACTTAAGAAGACGTCTTATGAGCTCCTAACTAGTAACAAGCCCAACATCTCTTACATTGTGTTTTTGGGAGCAAATGCTACATTCTCAACAAGAAACCTAAGAATTCGAAGTTTGCTTCTAAGTCCGATGAGGGTTTCTTGCTTGGTTATGACTCAAACACCTACGCCTATCATGTCTTCAACTAATCCTCCAGAATTGTTGAAGTAGCACGGGACGTAGTGTGTGATGAGACTAATGGCTCCCAAGTGGAGCAAGTTGATCGACATGTGCTAGATCAAGAAGAAGCTCCACAAGTGGTGATAGGAAGGATGGCACTTGGAGACATACGACCACAAGAACAACCTCAAGACTCAAGTGATCATCCTATTCCTCAAGAAAATTCTTCCTCAAATGATGATACTCAAGTTCCCCAAGATGCACCCCAAGAAGATGAAAATGGAGGCATCAATCAAGGGGGAGACAATAAAGATGAGGAAGACGAAGATGAAGATTTAAGACCTCAAGCGCCTCACCCAAGATTGCACCAAAGCATTCAACGGGACCATACCATTGACAATATACTTGGAGACATCTCCAAGGGGGTAACTACTCGATCTCGTTTGCAAACTTTTGTGAGCATTACTCTTTTGCTTCCCCTTTCGAGCCTCACAAGGTTGAAGAAGCGCTACGAGATCCGGATTGGGTAATTGCCATGCAACAAGAGCTCAACAACTTTGAAAGAAATCAAGTATGGGAGCTCGTGAAGAGGCCTAATGTGAATGTTGTAGGCACCAAGTGGGTATTCCACAACAAACAAGATGAGCACGGGGTGGTTACAAGGAACAAGGAATGACTTGTGGCCAAGGGGTATTCACAAGTCGAAGGTTTGGATTTCGAAAAAACCTTTGCTCCCGTAGCTAGACTTGAATCAATTCATATATTACTTGCCTTTGCTACTCACCATGTTTTTAATTTATATCAAATGGACGTCAAGAGTGCATTCCTCAATGGTCCAATCAAGGAAGAGGTGTATCTAGAGCAACCCTCCAGTTTTGAAGATGAAGAATTCCCAAGCCACGTGTACAAATTGTGTAAGGATCTCTATGGCCTCAAAAAAGATCCTAGAACTTTGTATGAGTGTCTAGAGACTTTCTAACTCAAAATGGTTTCAAAATTGGGAAGGCGTATTACACTCTATTCACTAAGCATTTTAATGATGATTTATTTGTTTGTCAAATATATGTCGATGACATTATATTTGGTTCTACTAATAAAGCCTTTTGTGATGAGTTTTCTAAGATAATGACGGAAAGATTTGAGATGTCCATGATGGGGGGGGGGTTGAAGTTCTTCCTAGGTTTTCAAGTAAAGAAACTCATGGAGGGCACGTTCATTAGTCAAACCAAGTACATACAAGATATACTCAAGAAGTTTGACATGGACAAGGTCAAACCCATCAAGACTCCTATGGCAACCAATGGACATCTCGATCTTAATGAAGATAGTCCAAGTGTGGACCAAAAGGTATATCCCTCCATGATAGGTTCATTGCTTTACTTATGTGCATCTAGGCCCGATATCATGCTTAGTGTGTGTATGTGTGCTAGGTTTCATGGTGCTCCTATGGTGTGTCATTTGACCGCCATTAAGAGAATTCTTAGATATTTGGTTCACACACCAAGCCTAGGACTTTGGTACCCCAAAGGTTCTAAGTTTAACCTTATTGGATATTTCGATGCAGACTATGCAGGGTGCAAAGTTGATAGGAAGAGAACCTCCGAAACTTGCCAATTCCTTGGTAGATCTATAGTGTCTTGGTCCTCAAAGAAACAAAACTCCATTGCTCTTTCCACAGCCGAAGCGGACTATGTCACCGCCGGAAGTTGTTGTGCACAACTTGTTTGGATGCGACATCTGATTGTTATATTCAAAATTCACACATGCTTGCGAAAAACACATCCACCTCAATTTTCTATAAATTATTTTGAAAATTATTGAATCTTTGTGAATAATGGTCATAGTTTGATTGTTGATTGCTTACTGACCATGTTCACAAAGATCTTTTGTGAAAATATAGTCCAAAAGGATCAAATCTCCACTGGAAACTCAGTATATAGGAGTTTTCAGTCTTAGGACCGAACTAGTCTGACCCTGAACCGGACTAGTCCGAATGTTCAAATTAGTCCGGACCCAGTCCGCTAGCTGGACAAGTCCGGGTCTCCAACCAGATTAGTTCGGCCTTCGGGGACTTAAGCTCCCCTGGACGCCCTCGACCTCTCCGCTTCATTCAAACACACTCTCTCTCCAAAATGCACGAAAACTGCCCCAAATCGGCGATTTTCGATTCCAACCACAGAATCTCAATTCTAATCCATGGATTGAAGCCTTAAGGTCCGTGGGAACTCTTCCCAAGCATCGGAGGTTTGAGGGACCGTGGTCCACACATTCCAAGAATCGCATTGGGTGGTGCCGTGCGATGCAGCACCCAACAGCACATAAGAAAAGTCATACAAAATAACCAACACAAATATTTTCTTCACAAGGTGATTCTCTTTTACAGCATAATATACAATGGAGCGGAATATTTTATACTCACACTCTCAACTAACTATGCACAAGAGAAGCCATCCATGCCCGCGGACACATCTCACTAGCCACACGAAGAAGAGAGCAGCGGCAAGGTTTCCGTGAGAGATACATCTCGACAAGCTTGAGGTCTCACGGACAACCACAACATAAGCATAAGCTAAAGATACCTGCAAAAACCACAATAGAGCAACTGTGAGCTTGACGCTCAGCAAGACTTAACCGTCTCACCTAAGGCATAAAACTCTACATGCTGAAAACTCTAAAATACGCAAGCTGAATTTGCATAAAGCACACACCTACATGTAAATCCTTACTTTCATTTTTAGCATCAAATTAAGGCTTCATGGAAAGTAAATTTAGTTTGCACTACAACTACTGCATACAAGTTTGCAATACAATTATATATCAAGAAGTATCAAATTCCAATAAACCATGTTTACTTCTTACTACGTCAAGAATCAGTGTCCAAGTACGCTCCAATAACCACGAGCGGCGGTGATTGCAACCAGTAGACACTCGGACAGCACAACACGTACGCCCATACTCGGAGTTGCAACGGCACACTTCACTGATGTCGCACACAGCCACCTTTTCCAAGACTCACCCACATCAAAACAGTTTGATCGACCCGAACAGCGAGCACCCTCATGGTGCATCTCCGCCGTGAGATGTTCATGAGCGAGTTGACTCCCACTGTACTAACAGCTGACAACTTAAGCCGATTGAAAAGGTTCCAACATAGGATCCTCAAGGAACATCAGTTTTCTGAGTCCCATATAGCCAGTATGCACCTGGTACAGTTCAAACTTGTCCAATAGGGCCAGGCACGAGACGGGCCTTAATCAACACGGGTAGGACTAGGCAGCCAGGACCATGTCCTGCTGCATCCTATGCTCATGCTCGGTCTCCAATTTATTAAAGTGAATCCTCACAATTAAACTCATAATTCCAATCCAGTGTAAACCAAGTACTAGTCTCGCGAGAAGGTTCCAACCTCTCGACTTCTACCATTTCTTCCAACAAGACATTAAGCATAGCATATCGAAACATGGAGTATTAATCTACCCAAACCAATCTCTGGATTATTCTGGTCATGCAATTGTGTTTCATTGCACAAGACCTAATGCACAATACATCTCATCCATGTAGTGTGTATAAATGAAAACTTTGCATGATTTCTTAAATGCAAACATGGGCTTGCCTTTCGCTTGAAATAAAAGTCAGCGACGATCAGTTAGTAGCCTTCGTCGAGAAATCACGCCACAACAGAATCACTATAGAAATCCTCAGCTCCGGGTTGTGCTTCTTATCGGCCACCTTTGTCGCGAGTACTATCGAAATGATATGCAAATAAGATATTGCAATTTATTAATATAACAATTGAAGTTGATTATAACTCAAGAAGGATTAATACTAGCTAGGACTGGAAGTTCTGTTACTGGAAATGCACAGCAACAGAGAGGAAACATGATGAACTTAGGAAATGGAAATATGAAGTGAAATAGATATTGTTTTGTACATAGAGATGTGATCTCAATTTATATAGGTTCGATAGATCTCCTAAGCCTGAAAAAATTACAGGGAGTTCATATGGTCATGGAGGAATAACCAGATAAGTTTAAGATACCGCAATTGAATATATTGGTCTACAAAATTTCTTAAGTGATTAGCCTTCTCTAAATTTTCATGGACAAACAAAGGCTTTGACATAAGCCAAACTTGATTTTTCTGGGTAGATCATATAGAGTCCAACACATTTGATTTTATTATTTTATAAGCATTCTACAGGGAGATAGCCATTTTACAAGTTCCTCCAATTTTCTGAATAAGTCTTTGTTGTTTTTCCTATTTTTCTTGATATGGAAGAATGAAATCAAAATTTGATTCATTAAATGAAGTCAAATTGTTCTTAAATTTTTACTGGATATTAAAGATAATAAAAGGAAGATTGTAGCCAAGTTTGAGAATTTTCTAAGAAAGGAATCACCTGGAATAAATTCCCAATGATTTAATTTGTGGAAATTATCAGCCAAAAACCACGGATTTTCATAGCCAATAATTTGCACCACTGAAAATTACTTGCCATGAGGAATCCAGCAAAATTTATTTCTCAATTTTTGGACATTTCTACTGTCCATGGTGAATTTCCAAAGATTGGTTAGTTTCTGCAATTATTTCTCTATTGGAAATTTGGCTGAACCGTTGACAGTGGGCCCCACTATTTGAAATGGGCTACTAAGGTGGAAGCAACAGAATGGGCCACAAATAAACCCATGCAGCCGCACTGGATCCCAGCCACACTTAGATCCGGGACAGTTTAAAAGACGCTGACATGTGGGGCTGGCCCAGGGCCTTCTTCAACCTCGGGCAAGGACCGAGTGGTGGCGCCCGACGGCGGACCCGGCGGCGCACAACGCCGACGGCCATGCTGACAGCTTCTCCCCTCCCCAAACTAGTCGCCAGGGCCTAAAGCAACACGGGAAGCACTATGGAGTGGTCGGGGAACACTGGTACTGACCGGAGAGACTCCCCACGGCGGCGGACCTAACTCCGGCGAGGTCGCCTAGTGTACAGAGAGCACCATAGCACTCGGGATTTGATCACACGGCAGCAGTAGGCGATGAGGAACAAAAATATGAACTCAAATCAGGAAGAAATTGACTAGAAAAAGGATTACACCGGTGACCTAGGCCGAAACAAAACGGCGGGTACGAGAACTCGAATAACAGGGCCTAGGATTGATGATTTTATTTAGTTTTTTATTCAGGGGGGTCGTATGGTCATGAGTAAGATCTTTTCTAACTGAACTGAAAAATAATTACACGTAGAATCTGAATTGCTTGGCGAAAGTTTTCCCTGTTCTTGAGAACGGCCGAAGCAAAAAATCGAACTCCGGCTAAACGGTGCTACGAACGGACTAGCAACAAAGGGGACAGCACGGTGAAGTTGTGGTGAACCTTGGGACGTCTTTTTTTGCAGGGAAGACGGTCCGAGATGACCGGGTGTCGAGGAATAGGGGCAGCACTGAAGTTTTTGAGCTTTGGGGAAGAAATGCCGTGCATCGCCGGCAGAGAAATAAAACACTGGAGGAGCTGCGTGGGAATGTTTAGAAGGCGCCGGCGCACCCAACAGCTGCACCAGATTTGCTTGGGGATCCTAGTTTCGGCTGGACAACTAAAAACAGGGGTCAGCCACAGTGAGCTCGAGCAGAGCTGTGCCAGGGAAGAAATGTCGACCAGAGGGAGAGGAACGATGAAAGGGGCACCAAGCTCGGATGATAAGGGCAAGAGTTGGGGCATGCTGTGGACAGGCTGTTGATGGGAAGGTGTCACATGCAGCTGGTGTGGTGGTGCCATGGGAAGAGCAGAGAAATGGAACACGCCTTGCTCTGTTGTGCTGGTTCACTGGATGACAAGTGGGTCCCACCCCTCTCCTCCTTATCCCTTCTATGTCCTTTTTATTTCCACCACCAAACAAGGTCCAAAATTCATGAAAATTTTAGATAGGCTCAAACAAATACCTAGGATCTTAATATGAATTCAAAACTTTGAATTGATCAAGTTTCAACTTAAATTCAAATTTGAATTTGAAACTGAATGGTATTCAATGGAGCCACTGAATTAAATAGCAAATGTGCTTCAAAATTTTTGAAACTTTGTAGAGAGGCTATGTGGAATATTTGCATTTAAATGGTAAACTCAGATTTTTATTTTGGCAAAGGTTGAACAGGAGCATGTTTTGAATATTTAATTCCCTCCATTGAAGGTTGAATTGGTTTGAGTTTTAAATTGTCCTTTTGATTTATTTTTCCTATTAAAATTTTAAATTCTCCTATCTGAACTTTGTACTTTGAATTTTTGGGCTTTACATCCTCCCCCCCTTAAAAGAATCTCGTCCCGAGATTACAAATGAAAGAGACGGAAGTAAAAGATTATCGGAGATATGCCGATAACATGTCCGGATACTTTGTGCGGAGATAATCTTCACTCTCCCATGTCGCTTCCTCGATGGTGTGGTTACTCCATAGAACTTTATAAAACCACAGTGAACGATTTCTTGTGACACGAGACTTTTCATCGATAATCCGGATTGGATGCTCGACGTAGGTGAGATCTGGTTTCAATTCTTCCAATTCTTCAATGCGGATGTCGGTAGATGGTTTGAGATATTTCCGTAATTGGGATATGTGGAAAATGTCGTGAACATCAGCTAGAGCTATTGGTAACTCCAATCTGTAAGCAACCGGACCACATCTTTCTGTGATAGCAAATGGACCGATGAATCATGGAACCAACTTCCCTTTTACTCCAAATCGATGAATTCCTTTCGTCAGAGAGACACGGAGATACACGTGGTCTCCGATGTTGAAGATTAAAGGATGACGCCTTTTATTTGCATGAGTATTTTGTCGAGACTGAGCGGCTTTTAGATTAGCTTGAATAAATTTTACTTGATCTTCAGCTTCATTTACTAGATCAATTCCATATACCACTCGTTCGCCAAATTCACACCAGTTGAGTGGTGTGCGGTACTTCCGGCCGTAGAGAGCTTCATAGGGTGCCATTTTGATACTAGATTGATATCCGTTGTTATATGAGAATTCCGCCAACGGTAAATGATCATCCCAATTTTTACCGTGGTGTATGGCACATGCTCTCAACATATCCTCAAGTATCCGATTTACCCTCTTGGTTTGTCCGTCAGTTTGAGGGTGATATGCGGGACTACGAATTAACTTCGTCCCCAATGATGCATGCAACTGCTCCCAGAAACGAGCAACAAACAACGATCCTTTATTCGATACAATGGTGTGGGGAACTCCATGTAAGCACATAATTCTTTATATGTATAAATCCGCATATTTCTTCGCATTGTACGCCGTGTGCACTGGAATAAAATGTGCTGACTTAGTTAACCGGTCAACGATCACCCAAATGGAATCATGCTTATGAAAGGTGAGAGGCAATCCGACAATGAAATCCATACTCAGATCCTCCCATTTCCATGCCGGTATTTTCAGTGGTTGCAGCAGTCCACTTTTCCTCATGTGGTCAGCTTTCACTCTCTGACATGTGTCACACTCGGACACATACTTTGCTATTTCTCTCTTCATACGTGTCCACCAAAATTTACTATGGAGATCTTGGTACATTTTATTGCTTCCTGGGTGGATGGAATACTTGGACAAGTGAGCCTCATCCAAAATCTTTTTCCGCAGTTCCATGTCCCGGGGTACCACTATTCGACTTTTGAACCATAAAGTTCCTTGTTCGTCTTCCCAGAAACATTTCATTTCTCCACTTTTAAGTCTTCTCTGAATATGAAACATTCCCTTGTCTTTCTTCTGAGCCTCTACAATCTCCTCTCTGATTGTAGGTATGAGAGCAAGGTTATACAACGCTCCATAAGGAATCACACGTAGACTTGGTTCATCCTCTTCCATAGGACCAATGGTTAAATTATGAACGTGAGACTTTCGACTAAGTGCATTGGCAACCACATTGGCCTTGTCGAGATGATAATGAATCTCAAGTTCATAGTCTTTGATTAACTTTAACCATCTCTATTGTCTCATATTTAATTCCTTCTGAGTGAATATGTACTTCAAACTTTTATGATCTGTGTAGAGATGCACTAGATTTCCCATTAAGTAGTGCATCCACATTTTCAACGCAAGAACTACTGCTACCAACTCTAAATCATGTGTCAGATAGTTGTGTTCCTGATTTCGGAGTTGCCTTGATCCATATGCAATTACTCTTCCATCTTGCTGAAAGCATCTAGGCCCCATGAGGTACGGTTTCGGTGATTAATGACAACCATTCGATATTACTAATGAATCTGTGAATGAAGGTCCCAATAATCACTCAATCAAATGAAATCAAAATTACATTGGAGACCCATATAAAATCAACCAATGAGATCAAATCGAATCATATGAAGACAAAGAAGTGAAAGCTCTAACTTGACATCACTCAATGCTTGAAGACTATCAGAACAACACTTCAAACAAGTATCAAAGAGGTCACAAGTTCGAATTCCAAAATAACAACTCAAAACTACTCGAAGTCAACAAATTGAACACATCGGATCATCCGATGTTTTCTGAGTTGACTGCATCGGTCGAGTTGTGTCAACAGAAGAAGAAGACCTCAGAGCAAAGAACTCACCGGATCATCCGATGTGAGTGGCTCAGTGACATCGGTCCATGAACACAGTTTGCAATACCATTGGACCAAGTGAAGCACCGGATCATCCGATGTGCAGAATTACACACATCGGTCGATTACTCCAGTAAGCATCAAGATCAAGCAAATTCTGGAGGAAGAGCCACCGGATCATCCGATGAGAAGACAGGGTCAACATTGGTCTAACAACGGTCATATCTGACATAGTGACATCAGCTAATTTGGCTTTGACTGATGATAACTGAAGGGGAGACATCGGATCATCCGGTGTTCGCAGAGCAGTGATGTCAGCCTACTTTTCCAACGGCTATTTCGTGGAGGTTGGCTATTTATACCCCTTCAACCTATCAAATCGATAAGACTTGAAGCCCAGACATACTCTACACATCCTAGAGCATTCAAGACATAGAGCTACCACTTTCACATCATTGTTCATCATTTGTACACCAAGAGATAGGCTAGAACTAGCTAGAGATAGTGCTTGTGTGCCTCCATTCTTGGTGATTGGAGTCTCTAGTGTAGTGAGAGCCATAAGGGAGTGTCCCTTGGTGTGTGTGAGACTTCCGGAGCTTGCCAAGAGGATTGTGGAAGCCCGGAGGATTCAAAGTGTACAAGGCTTGAGCTCCACCTTGCCAAGGTTGGCGAACGGAGAAGAATAGTGAAGACCCCCTTGTCTCGGTGACTTGGGAGTGGCAAAACCCTTCGGTGGGTGCCACAACGTGGATGTAGGAAGATCCTTGTGATCTTGCCGAACCACGGGATAAACTCCGTGTCCCTTGAGCGTTTGCATCCCTCTCCCTTTTACATTTATGCAATCTTCATTCCGCAACTTTAATTTACATTGATTGCATAGACTAATCGCATAGGGAATTGGGCTTTAAGTTGTTGGCTTTTAATTACCTTAAAATTTGAAAGAAAGCCCAATTCACCCCCCCCCTCTTGGGCGTTTCGATCCTTACAATTGGTATCAGAGCCTTGTTGCTCATTGGATCATTCTAGCCTCACCGCTAGAGAGCTAAAATGGCCAAGAATGGGGGTTCGGTTCCTACCTTCGAGGGCAAGAACTTTGCCTATTGGAAAGCACGCATGCGTGCCTACCTAGAGGCTATTGCTCCCGAAGTTTGGGAAGCGACCCATGCGGGGTTTGGAGATCTTAATTATGTTGGTGATCAACTAAAATGGGATGCTAAGGCTAGAAATGCTATTTATGAATGCATAAGTCAAGACGTATTTGCTAGAATTGCTAGTAAAGAGAAAGATTGTGAAATTTGGGCATGTTTAATTGAAATACATGAGGGCTCATCTCGTGTTAAAGAACTCAAATATCACTTGCTTAAATCCAAGTATGATGAATTCAAAATGCTTCCTCATGAGAATGTTAACCAAATGTTTTCTCGTTTAAATGTGTTCATTGAGGAGATTAACGCACTTGACATTGCTTCTCTTGGTAAGGGACTTATCAACCGCAAGATCCTCATGCTTCTACCCAAGCCCAAGTACAACATTATCAATTCAATGCTCCAAAAAGAGTCACTTGACAACATTGAAGTTTCGGAGCTCATTGGAGAAATTCATGCTCATGAGATGAGCATACTTGGAATGATGGAGGAGTCATCATCAAAAACCATTGCTCTCAAGGCTTCAACCAAGAAGACAACTCCCAAAAAGAAGAAAGTGGTTGAGCCTAGCTCAAGTGAAGAAGAGCAAGCAACAAGCGAAGAAGACGATGATGAGCTTGCATTGATGATGAGAAAATTCTCACGTCTAAACTCCAAGATCGCAAAGAAGTGATACTCTTTTGATCCCAAGAAGAAAGCCTTCCTCCCAAGAAAAGATGAAAACAAGACATGCTAATTGTGGTGATCAAGGCCACATATCATATGATTGTCCAAGACCGGACAAGAGGAAGGACAACCACAAGGGAAAGTATCAAAATCTAGAAGAAAGTGATGAAGATGAGGAAGAGGTCAAGCCCAAGCACTCCTTTGGAAAGAAGAAATTTGACAAAGGCAAGAAGACCAAGCTCTTTCCAAAGAAGAGAAGAGGGCCTCAAAAGGTCTTCATGTGCGAGGCCAATGAGTGGATCACGGATGAAGAGTCAAGCGACGAAGAGAGTGAAGATGAAGAAAACTTGGCGGGCCTTGCCATCGTCAACAAGGATAACTCACCTCTTCGTCCACCTCCTATGTGCCTCATGGCGAAAGGTAACACTAAGGTACGTGACGATTCTAGCGATGATGATGATGATCTCTCCCCCGATGAATTAGCATCTATGATTAATGAGTACCATGTCATCATAAAAAGGGAGAAGAGCAAGGTTAAGGCACTTGAACAAGCTTGTGCTAAGCTTGAGAGTGCGAAGCTCGATTTGCATGACAAGTATGTAACCATACTTAAAGAGCATGACACGCTCAAATCACATGTCAAGCAAATCGAGGAGGAAAATGCTCAAATCAAGCTTGATCATCATGAGCTTGACTTAGCAAACCAAGCACTCTTGGGAAAGCACAATGACTTGGTTCAAGAACATGAAGTGCTTAACCTTGCTTATGAAGCAATTGAACTAAAATTGAAAAACATGAAAAAGGAAACCCTTGATGGCAAAATATCAACTATTTCACATGCCACTAATATGTTGGATAAGTCTTTGCCGTTGAAAGCAAGCCCTAGGGAGAAGGAGTTGATGGACGAGATTGAAAGTCTCCGCACTAGTGTGGCAAGACTTTCTAAGGGGGAGGACAAGCACAAGGAAATCCTCTACCAACAAGCTAAAAGCTTCAACAAGAGAGGACTTGGATCCTTCCCGGTGCTCAACAAAGGAAAGGTGCCCTCACCGGAGCTTAGGACAAGCTTCATCAAAGAAGTTGGTTCCTATTGTCAACATTGTGAGGTCACCGGACATCACACGAGGGAGTGTCCTCTTCCCAACCGTCCTTCTCCAAAATTGCCTCCTAACTACAAATCTACTTTCAATGATTACCACTATCTCTTGAGCAAAGTAGGTGGCAAGGTGAAGGCAAGGTTCATCAGCAAAAACATTAAGGGCATGAAAGGGAAGCTCCCCAAGCAACTTTGGGTCCCCAAATCACTTGTATCACACATACAAGGACCTAAGTTGGCTTGGGTGCCTAAACTCAAAAACTAACTTCATGTGTGTAGGTGAACTACAAAGCCGGAGGAAAGCATTGGGTACTCGATAGCGGGTGCACTCAACATATGACCGGCAACGATGGTATGTTCACCTCCATAGAGAACCCCGGCAATCATGAACAAGTCACCTTTGGTGAAACCTCAAAGGGGAAGGTAATTGGTTTAGGTAAAATTGCTATCTCGCATGATTTGTCCATTTCTAATGTGCTATATGTTAAGTCTCTTAGTTTCAATTTGCTTTCCATTGCACAATTATGTGATCTTGGACTAACGTGCACCTTTGACAAGAATGGAGTTGTAGTGACTAGTGAATCAAGCAAAGAACTAATCTTCAAAGGTTTTCGGCATGGACATCTTTACTTGGTGGACTTCTCCAACAAGGATGCTAGCTTGACCACTTGTCTTTTCACCAAGACGAGTTTGGGATGGCTATGGCATCGACGCATTGCTCACATTGTGATGAGCAAGCTCAAGAAGTCGTTCAAGCTTGGGATGGTGACCGACGTGAAGGATGTCACATTTGAGAAGAACAAGCTTTGTAGCGCTTGTCAAGTCGGGAAGCAAGTTGCTTCACACCACCCAATGAAGACAATGTTGTCAACCTCCAAGCCGCTTGAACTACTCCACATGGACCTCTTCGGACCGTCCACATTTCAAAGTCTTGGTGGTAACCTCTATTGTCTTGTTATTGTTGATGACTATTCTAGATATGCTTGGACTTTGTTTCTAGGTGACAAGGGTGAAACTCCGGAAGTCTTCAAGACCTTTGCTAAACGTGCTCAAAGGGAATTTCAACTTCCCATCATCAAGGTACGGAGTGACAACGGCACCGAGTTCAAGAACTACAACATTGGGGAGTGGTGTGATCGTGAAGGCGTGAAGCATGAGTTTTCGGCCACATACACCCCTCAACAAAATGGTGTCGTTGAAAGGAAGAACAAGACTCTCATCACCCTTACTAGAGCAATGCTTGATGACTATGGCACGTCAGAGAAGTTTTGGGCCGAAGCTATCAACACGGCGTGCCATGCCGCTAATAGGGTCTATCTTCATCGACTACTTCAAAAGACCCCATATGAGCTCCTCATTGGGAGAAAGCCCAACATCTCCTACTTCCGAGTCTTCGGGTGCAAGTGCTATATCTACCGCAAGAAAAGGCTCGGTAAGTTTGAAAGAAGGTGTGATGTTGGTGTCTTTCTTGGTTATGCGTCAAGCTCAAAAGCATATCGAGTATTCAACCAAACCTCCGGGTTAGTTGAAGAAAGTTGTGATGTTGAGTTTGATGAGACTAATGGCTCCCAAGAGGAGAGTTTTGGTCATGATGATATAGATGATGAGCCTCTACGAGAAGCCATGAAAAACATGACCATTGGAGACATCAAGCCCGAAGTTGAGGAGAGCCATGATCAAGGGGGAGCATCAAGTTCCAACATCAACACCTCCATGGCGCCTCAAGTTGATGAAGAAGAAGAAAAAGATGATGATCCATTGCCAATGCAAGATTCACAAACCACACAACATCAACAACAAGAAGAAGAAGTCCAAGATCAAGTCCAACCACAGGACGAGCAAGATGCTTCACCACCGCCAAGTGCTTCACAATCACTTATGAGGCATGGACGCATCTCCAAGGCGCATCCGATTGATCAAATCATCGGAAGTCCGTCACGGGGAGTAAGTACTCATTCTCGCCATGTCGCTTCGTTTTGTGAGCACTACTCGTTTGTTTCGTGTGTAGAACCCACTCATATAGAGGAAGCACTCCAAGATCCAAATTGGGTGATGGCCATGCAAGAATAACTCAACAACTTCACCCGAAATGAAGTTTGGGTGTTGGAGGAGCGACCCAAGGACAAGAACGTCATCGGAATGAAGTTGGTGTACTGCAACAAGCAAGACGAGAACGGCGTTGTGGTCTGCAAAGGCAAGACTTGTGGCCAAGGGTTTCTCACAAGTTGAGGGACTAGACTTTGGAGAAACATTCGCTCCGGTCGCTCGGTTAGAAGCTATTCGTATACTCCTTGCTTTTGCTTCACATCACAATATAATGCTTTATCAAATGGATGTTAAAAGTGCCTTTCTTAATGGTTATATTAACGAGCTTATTTATGTTGAGCAACCTCCCGGGTTTGAAGATCCGAGGAATCCTAATCATGTGTATAGGTTGCACAAGGCGCTCTACGGGCTCAAGCAAGCACCTAGGGCGTGGTATGAACGTCTAAGGGATTTCTTGGTCATGCAAGGATTCAAGATCGGGAGGGTGGACACTACACTCTTCACCAAGGACATCGACGGTGATTTATTTATTTGTCAAATTTATGTCGATGATATTATTTTTGGCTCAACTAACAAATCGCTTAGCCATGAGTTTGGCACCATGATGTCTAGGGAATTCGAGATGTCAATGATTGGAGAGCTCAACTTCTTCCTTGGATTTCAAATCAAGCAACTTCAAGAGGGGACCTTCATCTACCAAGAGAAGTACACCAAGGACCTCTTGAAGAAATTTGAGATGGGAGATTGTAGCTCAAGAAGTACTCCAATGGCGACAAATTGTCATCTCGACGCGGACTTGGACGGTAAACCTATTGATCAATCTCTCTACCGTTCCATGATTGGTTCATTGTTATATCTTACCGCATCTAGGCCCGATATCATGTTTAGTGTGTGCTTGTGTGCTCGCTTTCAAGCGGCACCTAAAGAATCGCATAAGAAGGCGGTCTTTAGGATACTTCGGTATCTCAAGCATACCCCAAGTGTAGGTTTGTGGTACCCCAAGAACGCTAGTTTCCATCTCTTGGGTTACTCGGATTCGGACTTTGCCGGATTCCGTGTGGATCGCAAGAGTACCTCCGGTGGGTGCCACTTACTTGGGCGTTCCCTAGTATCTTGGTCAAGCAAAAAGCAAAATTCCGTGGCTTTGTCCACCGCGGAGGCGGAGTATATAGCGACCGGTGCATGTTGCGCCCAAATTCTATATATGAAGCAAACCCTTTTGGACTTTGGAATTAAATTTGGTTGTGTGCCTCTCCTTTGTGACAATGAAAGTGTGGTTAAGATAGCTAGAAACCCCATTCAACACTCCCGCACTAAGCACATTGATATTCGCCATCACTTCTTGCGGGATCATGAGGCTAAAGGAGACATCTCTTTGCAAGGTGTTAGATCCGAAGAACAATTGGCGGATATCTTCACTAAACCACTTGATGAGAAAACCTTTTCTAGACTTAGAAGTGAATTAAATGTGCTAGATGCATCTAACGTCATGTAAGTTGCCATTATCATGTAAGGTTGCATATCATATGGGTCTTGTCTAACTCCCAAAGGATAGGGGCGAACTAGAAATAGTTTTCCCTGAGGAAGCCTTTGGAAGGTTTAAACTTGGCAAGATAGATTTATTTTATGCCTTGCATGATCCCTACCATATAGACTTGCACTCATTTTAATTTCTTGCACTATAATTTGTTTGGCATTGCATACGGTAGATTGTCACAAAGGGGAACCCACCTACATGAGAAGGAGACTTGTTTGAAATACAATATCTCAACTCATATAAGGTGGAAAGAACAAAATATTAGGTACGTTAATGCCTAGAGGAACATGCTTCAAAGAGATAGAAGTCTTCATACTCTACCTCACAAAGCATGGGCCTTACATTTTATTTGGATATTTTCTCCTCCATTTTTCTCGATGTTCCATTTGCTTTAAGGTTTAGCCAAGCTATTGGCATATTAGCTTCTTGAGGGGTAAGGGGTTGCCCAAAAAGTCCTAAGACATGTGTTTCTCCTTGCTTGTTTGTTTGGTCAAAGGACATATATGGGATGTTTTTGTTCTGTTGTCATCGGATTATCAGATGCCTAAGTCAATCCCTCATCGGATCAATAGGTATTCAATCTTCAAGGGCTAGTTCAGTCAAAACGGCAAATGATCCGACGAGTTCATTCTGAAAAACATCGGTCCATCCGATGTTCACTCTTCTGGTGCTATGTTCAATTCAACCGATGTTTACTTCCTCCAACGTCGGACCATCCAGTGTCAACATCACTCTTTTGAACACCCTTACTGTGCCATTCGACCGATGATCCAAACCCTAAACGTCGGTCGATCCGATGTCAACAGCAATTTTTGAATATCCTTTTTGTGGCATTCGACCGATGTTCATTTCTCCTAGCATCGGTCCATCCGGTGTTAAAATAACGGCTAGGATTTGGGGTCCACTATTTAAACCCGCGCGCCGCCGCATTTTCTCTCTCCCCGATGCCTCGCTCCCCCGTGCCCGCGCCACCGCCTCTCGCCCACCTCGCCGCAGCCGACCGCGCCGCCACCTCCTCCGCCGCCAGTCACCGCCGCCGCCGCCACCCACAGCGCCACCGTCGTGCTCCCGCCGGGCACCACCGCTGCACACCCGCGCCGCCTCACCTCCAAGCGTCGCTCCGCCGCCTCCACCCTCGCGCCGCTCGTCGCACCGCTGCCTCCACGCACCTCTCCACCGCATCCAAGCGCCGCCACTGCTCTTCCCTTCGCCACAGCGCCTCCACCGCCCCACGCGCACACCTCGCCGTCGTGGTGCCTCCACGGTCGTCGTTTCCTCATCGCTAGGGTTGCCAGCCGTGATCCTTACTCGTTCTCGCGCAACACGCGATCGCAATGGCTCGCGACAAGAAGAACAAGGGCAAGGCTATCGCGGAGCCCGCCGCGAAGAAGCAAAAGCTGTCCAAAGAGGAGAAGAAGGCGTTGATGGCCGCTCGGGCTGCCGAGGAGCGTGAGCGTGGCCGAGGAGGGTCCCTGAGGATCCGCGAGGCTCGTTCCAGGCAGCCTCCCGTGATTGATGACTCCGAGGCCGAAGAGGAGCCGGTTGAGCCTCTCGTCTGCCGGCGCTCAGCCCGGACACGTGGAGGTCACACCGAGGTTGCTCCTCGTCCGAGACCGACGGTTTCCGACCGTCGTGAGGACAGGGAGGCCCAGCCTGCTATCTACGAGATGGACACCACTGTCCATGTCGCTGAGGGAGTCCGTCTCACGGACTACCGGAAGATGAAGGCCAAGCAACTTCAGAAGCTCAGATGGAGTGTGTTGCTTGAGGAGTGGTACCCGCAGCCCCAGGAAGCTTTGGTGGACAGTCGTTTCTAGACGATCACACAGGCGTCTCTCTACGATACCTACAGACGCCGAGGCCACAAGTTGTTCCAACACAACTACATGGATTGGGTTCAGCTTGCAGTAGCCGCAGGGACAGAGATGAAGCCATTCTTTGAGAGATACAGGGGCCTGGTACAGTTGCTGTCATATGAGTGGAGTGATTACGTGGAGGATTGGATCCGCGTGTTCTACACCACCCTCTACGTCTCTGAGGGCAGACAATCCATTGACTTCATGTTCATGGGTCAGCACTACCACCTGTCGAGGCAGACGCTGGGACAGTTGCTTGGAGTAGACTTGCACGACACTTGCATACATGAGAGAGTCTACGGTCAGGCAGACCCGCCGAGGAGGCCGCTCACTGGAGGAGTGGCTCCTGCTCTGGAGGAGATCAGATCACTGTTTGAACCCACTTTCTCTCCAGACCAGCCAAGAGTACCGGCCTTGTTGACTCCTGCAGCGCGCACGGTGCACCTCGCCCTGCGTTGCTCTCTCCTGCCGAGGTCCGGCTATCTTGAGGGTTTCACCAGCCTCCAGCAGACGATCTGTTCTACATCATGAACGGGATGGACTTTGACATAGTGGATGTCATCATCTGCGAGATGGAAGATGTGATCACAAACGGTGTGGGCATGATGAGACAGCTAGTATATGGGCACTGGATCAGCTACCTGCTCACTATGATGGTTCCTGAGGGGTCCGCCACACACGACCGTCTCTCTGACGAGAGTGTATCACGGTTCGGACATTACCGAGCTCCAGCTCCTGGTGACCGCCGCCTTGGCCGTCCAGTTGAGCGTCAGGTCAGGGCCCGACTGACTGAGGAGGACTGGTCTGATCTAGAGAAAGAGGATGAGCGACTAGCAGTGGCAGAAGCTCAGGGAGGAGACCTGCAACACGTCTGGTCCGAGAGCGACACAGACGAGAGTGTCGAGGAGTTCTTCCCTCCTCCTCCACCCTCACCGAGGCAGCACGACGCCGAGGCAAGAGGATCAGCTGCTCCACCACCGACACCACCCCCTGTGTCCGAGGCGCAGGTGTCACAGCCGTCAGAGCTGTCGACACTTCTTCAGCAGATGATCGAGCAGCAGCGCCAGGACAGGCTCGCGGCTGAGCAGGCCAGGGCAGAGCAGGCTGCTCACCTGGCACAGCTTCAGAGGCAGCAGCAGGAGCTTCAGCTGGAGATCGCCAGACAGAGGCGAGAGGATACGGATCGGTTCACCAACTTGGTCGATCAGATGCACCACCGTACCCTCGACCAGCAGCAGCAGACTCAGCAGGCCATGATGGGGATCCTAGGGTTGATCACCAACCTATACACTCAGACCGGGATTGCCCTTCCTCCACAGCAGCCTGGACTGGGACTGGCTCCAGGTGTAGCTCAGGTGCCTACTACTCCAATTCCTTCGATCAGTATGTCACCACTTCTGGCACCCAGCGCACCGATCCACTCACCTCTGCCGGCGACGACTCTGTTCCAGCAGACGCTGGCATCCGTGGTCAGTGCCCCACTTCCTCCAGCTCCACCGGCGCCTCCCGTACCTGCTACTTCCTCTCCAGCACCGACAACGGATCCCCCAGCTCCCTCCGCTCCAGCTCCTGCGACCGGCAACTCCAGCTCCGATGACAGCGACGGTGACCAGTTCGTCATCGCGCCTAGCTCTCAGGGTCAATAGGCTAGGAGTCAGGGGGAGTAGTAGTAGTAGTTTCTCAGTCTCAGGGGGAGTTTGCTCTTTATATTCTTGTGTGCTTGAGTACTTTTGTAATTTTATTTAAGCACTCTTCTGCTTGTCACATTTGCTTATGGTTTTAATCGATTGAGCTTTTCGCGCCATTATTTTCATTTGCTTTCTACAAGCTCGATGTGTCTTATCTTATCTACTTGAGTATTGTACCATCAAATTCATTATTATTGCGCTTTAAATTATTGTGTTGTCATCAATCACCAAAAAGGGGGAGATTGAAAGCATCTAGGCCCCATGAGGTACGGTTTCGGTGATTAATGACAACCATTCGATATTACTAATGAATCTGTGAATGAAGGTCCCAATAATCACTCAATCAAATGAAATCAAAATTACATTGGAGACCCATATAAAATCAACCAATGAGATCAAATCGAATCATATGAATACAAAGAAGTGAAAGCTCTAAATTGACATCACTCAATGCTTGAAGACTATCAGAACAACACTTCAAACAAGTATCACAAGTTCAAATTCCAAAAGAACAACTCAAAACAACTCGAAGTCAACAAATTGAACACACCGGATCATCCGATGTTTTCTGAGTTGACTGCATCGGTCGAGTTGTGTCAACAGAAGAAGAAGACCTCAGAGCAAAGAACTCACCGGATCATCCTATGTGAGTGGCTCAGTGACATCGGTCCATGAACACAGTTTGCAATACCATTGGACCAAGTGAAGCACCGGATCATCCGATGTGCAAAATTACACACATCGGTCGATTACTCCAGTAAGCATCAAGATCAAGCAAATTCTGGAGGAAGAGCCACCGGATCATCCGATGAGAAGACAGGGTCAACATCGGTCTAACAACGGTCATATCTGACACAGTGACATCAGCTAATTTGGCTTTGACCGATGATAACTGAAGGGGAGACATCGGATCATCCGGTGTTCGTAGAGCAGTGATGTCAGCCTACTTTTCCAACGGCTATTTCGTGGAGGCTGGCTATTTATACCCCTTCAACCTGTCAAATCGAAAAGACTTGAAGCCCAGACATACTCTACACATCCTAGAGCATTCAAGACATAGAGCTACCACTTTCACATCATTGTTCATCATTTGTACACCAAGAGATAGGCTAGAACTAGCTAGAGATAGTGCTTGTGTGCCTCCATTCTTGGTGATTGGAGTCTCTAGTGTAGTGAGAGCCATAAGGGAGTGTCCCTTGGTGTGTGTGAGACTTCCGGAGCTTGCCAAGAGGATTGTGGAAGCCCAGAGGATTCAAAGTGTACAAGGCTTGAGCTCCACCTTGCCAAGGTTGGCGAACGGAGAAGAATACTGAAGACCCCCTTGTCTCGGTGACTTGGGAGTGGCAAAACCCTTCGGTGGGTGCCACAACGTGGATGTAGGAAGATCCTTGTGATCTTGCCGAACCACGGGATAAACTCCGTGTCCCTTGAACGTTTGCATCCCTCTCCCTTTTACATTTATGCAATCTTCATTCCGCAATTTTAATTTACATTGATTGCATAGATTAATCGCATAGGGAATTGGGCTTTAAGTTGTTGTCTTTTAATTACCTTAAAATTTGAAAGAAAGCCCAATTCACCCCCCTCTTGGGCGTTTCGATCCTTACACTTGCATAAGTATGCAGTCCAATCCGATGCCGGATGCATCACAATAAACATCAAAAGATTTCGTCGTATCAGGTTGAACCAAGATCGAGGATGTTGTGAGATGCTTCACTAGAGTTTTGAAGGCTTCCTCACATGATTCACTCCATACATACTTGCTGCCCTTCTTTAATAAGTCCGTCATAGGCTTTATAATTTTTGAGAAACTTGGAACTAATCTTCGATAATAGTCTGCTAAACCCAAGAAATTGCGGACTTGATGTACAGATGTGGGAGATTGCCATTTCTGCACTTGTACCACTTTACTCGGATCCACAGCTATGCCTTCCGCTGAAATAATATGACCAAGGAATGGAACTTGATTAATCCAGAACTCACATTTACTGAATTTGGCATAAACTTGTGATCACGCAGTCGTTGAAGCACGATCTTGAGATGTTCGGTATGTTCCTCTTCTGACTTGGAGTAAACCAAAATATCATCGATGAACACCACGACGAACTTGTCTAACTCTGGCATGAATACTGAATTCATCAAGTACATGAAATGCGTTGGGGCATTTGTGAGACCAAAAGACATAACCAAATACTCATAAAGTCTATATCTAGTTGAGAATGCCATCTTCGGTATATCTTCTGGCCGTATCTTAATCTGATGATAACCAGACCGAAGATCCATTTTAGAGAATACCTTAGCACCCACTAATTGATCGAAGAGCAGATCAATATGTGGTAGTGGATACTTGTTCTTGATAGTCATGGCATTAAGCGGACGGTAATCCACGCATAGTCGCAATGTTTTGTCCTCCTTTTTGACAAAGAGAGCCGAGCATGCCCAAGGTGATGAGCTCAGGCGAATGAAACCTTTACCCAATAAAACATTTGCTGCTCCTTTAATTCAGCTAACTCCTTGGGTGCCATTCTATATGGTCGTCGAGAGATAGGTGTAGTTCCCGGTATTAATTCAATCTTGAATTCCACATCTCGGTCGGGCGGTATACCCAGCAGATCATCAGGGAACACATCCAGGAAATCACAGACTACCGGAATGTCTTCCAACATACTTGTTCCAGAATGATTCACTGTTGCATTTTCTTGAACCATGTTCTCAAGAATTAAGGTGTGGTGGCCGTGAGTTGAAGAGTTGAGCTCAACGGTGCAAGGACTGATGTTTAGAACAGCTTTGTGGTTGCTTAACCACGACATTCCCAAGATTACATCAATCTTTTGGCCTTCAAGGATGATAAGAGTAGTGGGATATATTCTACCACCCAGACATAATGGTGCTCGAGAGATAACATCACTTGCGGTAATATTACCTCCGGGTGAAGATATAAGATAGCGATGTTTTGTGGTAGTGATTGGAAGCTGGTGCTTGAACACAAAGGATTGACTTATGAAATTATGTGTAGCACCGAAATCAAAGAGAATCGGTATAGGTATATGGTTGAGAGTGAACATTCCCGCTAACATGGGTTCTCCTTCCGGTACATCCTCAATGGTAGTATAGTGGACACTGTCAAGCTTTGATTTATTTTCCTGCTGATTGGGAAACTGACTTGAATGTTGAAATGATGACTGGCTGCAGCTTTGATTTCTCTCTGGACAATATCTAGTAAAGTGACCCACAAGGCCACAAGTGAAGCACGGAGATTTAGTCGGTTCAGCGCTGACTTGTGGATGAAAACTGGGTATCTTTGGCTGCGGTGGAGATGGATAACAATTTATGTGCTGCTGCTGCGGGGGTGATTCAAAACTGGATGCAAGCAGCGAGCGACTTTGATATGATGGTCGAATAGGTGGCTGCCATTCTTGACCGGATGGCGAGCGATATACCAGCCGATATTTCTGAGCAACAAGACTAGTGTTATCATGCGGAATACTCCGCTTTCTCTTCTCCGCTTGAAGACAGAGATCTTATTTTTCTTGTAGGATAGCGGCATTGACTAACTCGTTGTACTTGCCGTGATTGAATAATGCCAAACTAACTTGAAGTTTGACACGTAGACCTCTGAAGAAATGATCACACCTCAACTTCTCTGTATTCACATAGACGGGCGCATATTGTGCCAAACGGTTGAACTCCTTAAAATACTTATGGACACTCATGTCCCCTTGCTTGAGTTCAACGAATTCATCATACTTGGTCTTTATAATCCCTGTCAGAATATGACGAGCGCAGAAAGCCTCACGGAACTCATTCCATGCTATCCGATGACCTTCAGGGCGAGTTGCACTATATTCTGCCCACCAGGCTCCGGCAGCTCCATGGAGTTGTTGAGCAGCGAACAATGTCTTTTGATAATCGTCACAGGGAAGCACACCAAATTTGGATTCCATTACACAAAGCCAATGATCTGATTCTAATGGTTCAGTTGCTTTCGTGAAGATTGGCGGTTGCGTTGCCAAGAAATCCAAATAGCTGTTTTGAGGTGGAATAACTTGCTGTGTTTGATGAATTAGACCTTGCTGCACCAAAGCTTGAAGTAACTTAGTGTTCTCTTGGTGAGATTCGAACATTTTTGACATGACATCCACCAATACCGTTGATGGTGGTGCCTGCGGTGGATTCGAATAATCACCGTCTCGAAGAGAACTTCCGACCTTAATCAATGAGCGAGTACGAACCATACTGCACAAATAAAGTTGTGATGAGTCAAAGTTCGATCTCAGCAATAAGTGACGATAAGGAAAACATGAACATGTCAAGAACATTGTGAAAGTATAACGATATTCATGTTCACGCAAATTTTCAAACTTATGCTTCATTGATGAACTGTTCTGCCAGAATTGACCAATCTGGAGTAATTCGAGAATTTTATCCACTTAGAGGCACAATCATGATTTGAAGTGAACAAAAAAATTGTAGTTCACTTCCTGGACTTTCCAGAATGTATTTATTTGATTCAATTTCAGTTCTGGTTAATGAGATATGAATTTCCAAAATTGACAATGTTTCCAGATTTTCTGACAAATTTTGACAGCACCTCCTTTGTGTATGGCTGTTTTGTCCACAGTTTTTCATATACAAAATATCCAAATTTGCCAAAACTGTAAATTACAACATTGTCACATATCTTATCTATTTTCCAGAAATATATCATATACTCTCATTCGATGTTTCTACTGAGAGTTATAATCAAATTGGTGAGAAGTACAGAAACTATTCCAGTTTCTGTCCAGTTTTAACAGGTTTTGGAATTTTCATATTTTAGCTATGATCCATGGGGATTCTGCTCTGGCAATGAAAAACAATTATTTAGACGACTCTCATATATTTCCAATCATTTATGGAACACCTTCATGGGATAATTCTACCAGGAGATATGACTTTTCAAACTGGAGCTAAATTTCTGTCAGAATAACACAGGAAAGAACTGAGGTTTACAGTTTTGGTTCAAATTTCATTTTTTTCAGTCAAGATAGGAATCTGCTTTGGATATTATTTGACACTTGTGTTGCGAGCTACACCTTTGGCATGGATTTTTAACCATCGATGTGCCGATGCAACCCGAATGCAATACCGGTACTACGTCCCCACCAAATAAAAATCCTAAGCCGGTATTCCGGCGTACGTCTCAAACGTGGCGCTAATAACGTTCACTCACAAACGTTTTCTACTCGATCTACGAATAACACGGTTAGTGTACTTGCTACTACACACAAATTACTGATCAATAATATGGTACCGTACGGCACAGCCCGCACGGGCGATCAATTCACAATAATGTATATGAAAGTAAAAACATTCATCCCGTATCATTCCATACGGGCCGCCCCGAGCTAAACCACGTCTCGAGGTACATGACCGAGTTTTCTACCACCCGACGGGGTCCCATGTATTTTCATAGTGTTGCACCAGTAGGGGGCGCATCGGGTTATGTCCCACCCAACAGGGGCTCCCACTAAGTTTGAAGCACGCTGGAGTACCGCGTGTCATATGTTCTAAAAAACATGGAAAGTTTCAGAGACTCATATTGACATTTCCGTGCCAATCCATAGAAACAATCACATGCTACCTCTCGCATGGTGAGCTTACCACAATTGATCCGCTTGTGGTGGCGTACCTTACCTCTTACCTGACATCGGAGCGTCGTTACAGAATATAATAACACATAGGTTAGCTTGCCACCTTAAGTAACTAATACTATAATAGACCTTATGTAGGCATAATAACTAATCCTCACTCGACTACTTCGTAGTTTTCAAAAATAGGCGCTTTACAAGCGTGCTATTCCCAATACAGCTCTGATACCAAGCTGTGAGGGACCGGGGTCCACACATTCCAAGAATCGAATTGGGTGGTGCTGTGCGATGCGGCACCCAACAGCACACAAGAAAATCCATACAAAATAACCAACATAAATATTTTTTTCACAAGGTGATTCTCTTTTACAACATAATATACAACGCAGCGGAATATTTTATACTCACACTCTCAACTAACTATGCACAAGAGAAGCCGTCCATGCCCGCGGACGCATCTCACTAGCCACACGAAGAAGAGAGCAGCGGCAAGGTTTCCGTGAGGGATACATCTCGACAAGCTCAAAGTCTCACGGACAACCACAAAATAAGCTTAAACTAAATATACCTGCAAAAACCACAATAGAGCAACCGTGAGCTTGACGCTCAGCAAGACTTAACCGTCTCACATAAGACATGAAACTCTACATGCTGGAAACTCTAAAATACGGAAGCTGAATTTGCATAAAGGACACGCCTATAGGTAAATCCTTACTTTCATTTTTAGCATCAAATTAAGGCTTCATGGAAAGTAAATTTAGTTTGCACTACAACTATTGCATACAAGTTTGCAATACAATTATATATCAAGAAGTATCAAATTCCAGTAAACCATGTTTACTTCTTACGACGTCAAGACTCAGTCTCTAAGTATGCTCAAATAACCGCGGGAGACGGTGGTTGCAACCAATAGACACCCGGACTGCACGACAAGTATGTCCATACTCGGAGTTGCAACGGCACACTCCACTGATGTCACATGCAGCAACCTTTCCCAAGACTCACCCACGTCAAAACAGTTTAATCGACCCGAACAGCGAGCTCCCTCAAGGTGCACCTCCGCCATGAGATGTTCATGAGCGAGTTGACTCCCACTGTACTAACAGTCGACAGCTTAAGCCGATTGAAAATGTTTCAACATAGGATCCTCAAGGTACATCGGTTTCTTGGGTCCCATATAGCCAATATGCACCCAGTACAGTTCAAACTTGTCCAACAGGGCCAGACACGAGACGGGGCTTAATAAACACAGGCATGACTACGCAGCCAGGACCATGTCCTGCTGCATCCTATGCTCCTGCCCGGTCTACAATTTATTAAAGTGAATCCTCACAATTAAACTCATAATTCCAATCCAGTGTAAACCAAGTACTAGTATCGGGAGAAGGTTCCAACCTCTCGACTTCTACCGTTTCTTCCGACTAAACATTAAGCATAGCATATCGAAACGTGGAGTATTAATCTACCCAAACCACTCTCTGCATTATTCTAGTCATGCAATTGTGTTTCATTGCACAAGACCTAATGCACAATACATCTCATCCATATAGTGTGTATAAATGAAAACTTCACAAGATTTCTTAAATGCAAACCAGGGCTTGCCTTTCAGTTGAAATAAAAGTCAGCAATGATCAGTTAGTAGCCTTCGTCGAGAAATCACACCACAACAGAATCACTATAGAAATCCTCAGCTCCGTGTCGTGCTTCTTGTCGGCCACCTTTGTTGCAAGTACTATCGAAATGATATGCAAATAAGAGATTGCAATTTATTAATATAACAATTGAAGTTGATTATAACTCAAGAAGGATTAATACTAGCTTGGACTGGAGTTCTGTTGCTGGAAATGCACAGCAACAGAGAGGAAACAAGATGAACTTAGGAAATGGAAATATGAAGTGAAATAGATATTGTTTTGTACATAGAGATGTGATCTCAATTTATACAGGTTTGACAGATTCCCTGAGCCTGAGAAAATTATAGAGAGTTCATATCGTCATGGAGGAATAACCAGGTAAGTTTCAGATACAGCAATTGAATATATTGGTCTACAAAATTTCTTAATTGTTTAGCCTTCTCTAAATTTTCATGGACAAACAGAGGCTTTGACATAAGACAAACTATATTTTTCTGGGTATAGAGGTTCATATAGAGTCCAACACATTTGGTTTTATTTTTTATAAGCATTCTACAGGGAGATAGCCATTTTACAAGTTCCTCCAATTTTCTGAATAAGTCTCTGTTGTTTTTCCTATTTTTCTGGACATGGAAGAATGAAATCCAAATTTGATTCAGTAAATGAAGTCAAATGGTTCTTAAGCTTTTACTGGATATTAAAGATAATCAGAGGAAGATTATAGCCAAGTTTGAGAATTTTCTAAGAATGGAATCACCTGGAATAAATTCCCAATGATTTACATTTTGGAAATTATTAGGCAAAAACCACGGATTTTCATAGCCAATAATTTGCACCACTGCAAAGTACTTGCCATGAGGAATCCAACAAAATTTATTTCCCAATCTTTGGACATTTCTACTGGCCATGGTGAATTTACAAAGATTGGTTAGTTTCTACAATTATTTCTCTATTGGAAATTTGGCTGAACCGTGGACAGTGGGCCCCACTATCTGAAATTGGCCACTAAGGTAGAAGCAACAGAATGGGCCACAAATAAACCCGTGCGGCCACACTGGATCCCAGCCACACTTAGATCCGGGACAGTTTCAAAGACGCAGACATGTGGGGCCGGCACGGAGCCTTCTTCAACCTCGGGCAAGGACCGAGCGGCGGCGCCCGACGGCGGACCCGGTGGCGCCCAATGCCGATGACCATGCAGACAGCTTCTCCCCTCCCGCAACTAGTCGCCAGGGCCTAAAGCAACACAGGAAACACTATGGAGTGGTCGGGGAACGCCAGTACTGACCGGAGACGACTCCCCACGGCGGCGGCGGCGGACCTAACTCCGGCGAGGTCACCCGGTGTACAGAGAGCACCATAGCGCTCGGGATTTGATCGCATGGCAGCAGAAGGCGATGAGGAACAAAAATATGAACTAAAATCGGGAAGAAATTGAATAGAAAAAAGATTACACCGGTGACCTAGGCTGAAACAAAACGACGGGTACGAGAACTTGAATAACAGGGACTAGGATTGATGATTTTATTTGGTTTTTGATTCAGGAGGGTCGTATGGTCATGAGTAAGATCTTTACTAACTGAATTGAAAAATAATTACACGTAGAATCTGAATTCCTTGGCAAAAGTTTTCCCTGTTCTTGAGAACGGCCGAAGCAAAAAATCGAACTCCGGCTAAACGGTGCTACGAACGGACTAGCAACAAAGGGGACAACACGGTGGAGTTGTGGCGAACCTTGGGGCGTCTTTTGTTGCAGGGAAGACGGTCCGAGATGACCAGGTGTCGAGGAACAGGGGCAGCACTGAAGTTTTTGAGCTTTGGGGAAGAAACGCCGTGCACCGCCGGCAGAGGAATAAAACACTAGAGGAGCTGCGTGGGAATGTTTAGAAGGCGCCAGCGCACCCAACAGCTGCACCAGATTTGCTTGGGGATCCTAGTTTCGGCTGGACAACTAAAAACAGGGGTCAGCCACAGTGAGCTCGAGCAGAGCTGTGCCAGGGAAGAAATGTCGACCAGAGGGAGAGGAACGATGAAAGGGGCACCAAGCTCGGATGATAAGGGCAAGAGTTGGGGCATGCTGTGGACAGGCTGTTGATGGGGAGGTGGCACATGCAGCTGGTGTGGTGGTGCCATGGGAAGAGCAGAGAAATGGAACACGCCTTGCTCTGTTGTGCTGGTTCACTGGATGACAAGTGGGTCCCACCCCTCTCCTCCTTATCCCTTCTATGTCCTTTTTATTTCCACCACCAAACAAGGTCCAAAATTCATGAAAATTTTATATAGGCTCAAACAAATACCTAGGATCTTAATATGAATTCAAAACTTTGAATTGATCAAGTTTCAACTTAAATTCAAATTTGAATTTGAAACTGAATGGTATTCAATGGAGCCACTGAATTAAATAGCAAACGTGCTTCAAAATTTTTGAAACTTTGTAGAGAGGCTATGTGGAATATTTGCATTTAAATGGTAAACTCAGATTTTTATTTTGGCAAAGGTTGAACAGGAGCATGTTTTGAATATTTAATTCCCTCCATTGAAGGTTGAATTGGTTTGAGTTTTAAATTGTCCTTTTGATTTATTTTTCCTATTAAAATTTTAAATTCTCCTATCTGAACTTTGTACTTTGAATTTTTGGGCTTTTACAGGAGGCCGATTCCACACCCACATTTCGTCGAATTGAAGATTTGAAGAGGTATTCTTGACCTAACTCCAAAATCTTCGAAACTCAATTCTTTTAGGTCTATTGATAGAAAATTCTTCACAAATTTGTTGTCCACATCATTGTGATCATGTACGTCCATTTGTGTGGTAGGATCCGTAGTTTTTGCAAGATTTGTCTAGATTAGGGTTCAATTTGTTGTCCACAAGGCGGACAAGTTCGGCCCTGGACGGACTAGTCCGTCCCATGGGCGGACAAGTCCGGGTTACACAGTGAAAACCCTAACCTACATCGATTTTGCGAATTCTACCACCATATCTCTACTTCTTTGGACTCATAAACATTCCTTTGCATCTCTTATCAGCAGCCATGTCGGAGTCCGATTACGTTCCCCTCTCCGACCCCGAGGCCGAAGCGGGAAGGCAAGCTTGTTAGCGTCAAAAGCGCAAGGAGGACAGCTTGTCATGGCGTATCTCGACTCTCAGTCAGAAGCTAGAAGAGCAAAGAAGACACAACGGGAGGCTCATAACTCAGCTGCAGCCGAGGCAGCCCCCAAGAAGAAAATGCTTGTGACTGTGGGGGAGAAGGCAAAATCCCAGGAGGCAAGGACCTCCAAGGACAAGGGCAAGGCACCGGTGGATGCTGCACCCAAGAAGAGTGTCATTGTTTCTAAGAAGGTTGCAAGCAAGGCCAAGAAGAGAGCCACTCAGCCCATAGGTCCTTTGAGGATGTCATCACCTGCACGGAACCCTAACCATGCAGCTGCCTTCGACGCCAACGTCTTCAAAGGAAAAGGTGCTGAGAAGGCTAGGAAGCTCAGGAAGGTCAATGTCTATCAGAGGGAGAGGAGCACAGTGGATACTCGCTTTTGGTGTGACTTCCACTGTGACTACTACAAGACAATCTATATGTCCAAGCAAACACCCGTGACTGATGCTCAGTGGATTGACTGGGACTACATGGCCCAAAAGGATCATGTGGCTTTCAATGTTGTGATTGAGGCCATAGAGCGCCATGGATTGAAGAAGTTCATGACATTTAAGTATGATTGGAATGTGGAGGTAATTGCTCAATTCTACTCCAATGTATACTTCCACACCAATGGGGATCGGAGGATCACCTGATGACTCACAGAGAGCAATACTCCACCACCTACTGGGAGTTTGCCCAGTTACTTGACTTGGTGGACCAACTATACAATGAGATCATCCTCTCCAATCTAAGGCCAGTTTATCGATACACTTTGGAGTACATGTATCCAAGTCATGTACCTTTTAAGGCCGGACATATAAGGAACATCAAGCCCTTCTACAGTGTCCTCAACCGAGTGCTCTGGAAGACTATTGCCCCCAAGGATGGAGATGCGGGGATTATTCAAGGAAACTTGAGACACTTGACGGTGCTAATTGATGGAGATGTCCAATTCAATGTGGTGGACTAAATTTTTGATGACATCTTCAACACCTCGCATACTCCAAACCGAACATGTGGATATGATCCATACATCATGTACATGATCGAGAAGGTGTCCGGGCTCAACTTCAAGAAGGATATCATTCATAGAAGGCTTCGTCCTCAAATTCCACCTCCGGAGCCGGCTGCCCCTCGTAGGAAGAATGCGGATCCTCCTGCTTCTTCTTCACACTTTGTGCCACCACCTCCTCCTTCATCACAATGCGGCAGTGGATTTCTCAAGTGCTTCAAAGCCATATTCTCCTCTTGCCGGAAGGTGGAAGTTCGGCAACGTCGCATGGAGCGTCACCAAGAGAAGTATCTCAAGGCGATGTGTGACAAGCTGGACATCCCTATGTCTCCTGCCGTAGAGAGTGATGGGGAGATGACTCCATTTCCGGAGTTCACCACCGAGGAGCTCGCTCAATTCGGTGAAGTTGATACCTCTATGGCGGCTCCGTCTGAAGATGATGATAATGGTGACCTGGAAGCCACGGAGAGCGATAGCGGGCGCCAAGGAGCCGGAGACGATGACGACGACGCCGATGATGATGAAGAGTAGACACCAGGACTCTTCCCTCTTTTTTCCTTTTTGGCGTCTTGATGCCAAAGGGGGAGAGATTGATGGGGTACTTAGAGAGGGGGAGAGTTTGGAAAATGGGGTTCTACTTAGACAATAGTTGTATGGGGGAGAGATTGATCCACTATGGACTTATGTTTTAAAACTCTCATTTCAATTGTTGTAAGACTTAATTCATGTACCTTGACTAAATTGTGATGTTATGCTTGAATTACATGTTTATCTTGCATATTTGTTGCCTCATCACAATTTATAAGCACATCACTTAGGCACCCCACCATAACATGTATATGTATGAAAACTCTCTCAATTTCTCTTACTCATGATGCATACATTGAGGGGGAGTTACTCATACAAATACATGTTATGAAAACAAATTATTATCCTTTTTGTTGAAGTCTTAATGTGTTGTCATCAATCACCAAAAAGGGGGACATTGAAAGTGCATCTAGGCATCCCCATGGGTTTTGGATGATTGATGATGACAATTAAGAGGCTAATGAGCTGAGTTGATCTTAAGCACAGGTGCAATGATTGAAATGAGATGAAATCCCTCAAAAAGGAAAAGGATAAAACGGGCGTCAAAGACTCAAGCGTATAAATTAGGGTTTCTATGGTGTTGAGCTTATATGAGTTGTGTCATGTGAGAAGGTGGATGTATCATGTGCATTGAGATCATTCTAGAGGGATCAAAGTGGTGGTTGAGAGAAAAACCTAAGTGAGAAGCCAAAATGAGGAAAAATCCTAGGAGGCCGGACTAGTCCGGGCCTCAGGGCCGGACTAGTCCATTTAGTCAAAGATGTCCGCTTTGGGGCGGACTAAATGTCTCTGGATGAGTTTGTACTTATCCGTATGGGTACGGACAAGTCCGTTCATCCCTTAGTGGAGTTGGAGCTAAGTCCCAGAAAATCATACTTGTCCGTTATGGAACGGACCAAAGCTCTCCGGAAAAGTTCAGACTTGTCCGTGGTGGTGCGGACTAGTCCGTTTGAGACTTAATGTGAGAGAAACTGAGCAAACCCTAGAGGGTCGGACTAGTCTACCCCTTTGGCCGGACTAGTCCGGGCCTACACAGTTGTGTCCATTTTGGGACGAACCAAACCTTTTTGTCCTACTTCGGACTAGTCCGTAGTGAGCCGGACTAGTCCATGTTGTCAGTGGTCATTTGAAATTCAAACGTTGGTGCACCGTCATCTGTTTTGTCGATCGATGACATGAAATTGTTGGTGGTCTTGGAAGACTAGACTAGTCTGCGGAACTGGTCCGGACTAGTCCGGGTTTGCCCTGGTGGCAACGGTTAGTTGTCGGGACCCCTATAAAAAGGGGACCCCCGACCCTATTTGATAACTCTTGAACCCTAGCACTGCCACAAGTGACCTAGAGCCTTCCAAAGCCTTCCACTTGTCCTACTAGTCCTCTAAGACCAAATCATGAACAGATTAGGGTTTGGGGAGGAAAGTGAAGGAAGATCATCGCGCTTTGGGTCTCGGTTTGATCTCTTTGTACATTGTGTTGTGTTTTGTGGCTTGTGTGAGTTGAGCTTCATGTGCTCCTCGTTGTATTGATTTGTGGGAGCCTCAACTTGTGAGCAGCCCCAATCAAACTTGGTGATTACCCATTGATATAGTGGAAACCAAGCCGGCCATTGTGGTGGCTTGGTGAGAGAAGGGTCAAGTGAGACCCGGTTCTTGTGTGGACTTCTCAACGTGGATGTAGGATTCTTCGTGGAGCTGAACCACGGGATAAAATCTCTTGTCACTTGTCATTCTACATTTCATAATCACTAGCATTGCTATTAGGGTTCTTATTGTTCATATTGCTCTTCACTTTGATCTTTGTTGAAATCTTGTCTTAAGTGCTTTAACTTCACAATCTAAGTTGTACTAGGTTACCACACATTGCTTATCTCTTCGGTGAACTTAAATTCCACAAATAACTTATAGAAACCATGTTTTTAGGTTTTCACCCTGTGCCGAGCAGACTAGTTCGGCCCTGTCCAGACAAGTCCGTCCTCAGGAGTTTAATCTTGTTTGATTAAGTCATTTCAGGTCTTATTGCCTATTCAACCCCCCCTCTAGGCGAATTTCAGTATGTCATGCACACACGATAGACAAAAAGTAATTTTGCTCATCTGTCACCACTTCCTTGCTCTTTAGTTTCATTATGGCTTACAGTCCTTAACTAAGATACGGGGCATGGGTAATTCGGTGCGACAACATTCAGGGTCCGGTCCCCTTTACTCAGGTGTTAGCAGTGGGAGGCAAGGTGCGCATGCTTAGGGTATAGAAACAGGCTAAGCAGGTTGCACACTTTGGACCTCCAGCTCGACGTTAGCCTTTCAAGAGTTAGAACCATTCGACACCATGGACCCTGACCAAGAAAATGATCATCGGACCCCAAACACATTGCAGGTACCTCATGCGGATCTGCCTTTAGTAGGATAGCACAACTCCAACTAGGACGATACAGGAGAAATGTAACCGGGCATATGGCAGACGATATGTGAAAGTAACCAACAAATTAAAGCATAATGTAAATTCTTTTGCTCGTCGGTTACTCCCTTCCTGCTTTTAGTCTCGTTATGTCTTACGGTCCTGAACCGGGCTTACAGTGTGTGGGTAATTCAGCGCGATGGTATCCGGGTTATGGTTATCGCTCTGCTCAGGAGTGTGTGCCATTCGGCCCCCTGTACTCAGTCGTTAGCGCTGAAGAGGCAAAGTGTACACACTTAGGGTGCAGGACCAGACTAAGCAGGCTGTACACTCTGAACCTCCCACGGGCGTTAGCTTTTCAGAGGAGTGACCATTCGGCACCACAGGCTCGCGAGCAGGAAATCAACCAAAGGACCCAAATACATCACATGAACCTCAAGCAGACCCGCCAGCAGTAGGATTACATAACTCCATTAGGCGTGAGACAGGGAGATAGTGCCTAAGCATATGACAGAGAATACGCGAGAACGAGCATGATTTGATGATCATAAAATTAATGCGTAATTAAATGAACATAAAAAAAGCATAGGGCAAGACTGTGGTTCTTCTAACTTGGTAATCATAGGAGGAGGCAGGCTTTACAAGAAGGCAACGACCCGCTCCGGATGACAAGGGAGGAAAAATGTACAGACTTAGAGTATGGAACCATGCTAAGGAGGCTGAACATCCTGGACCGGACCCACTGGAGCTTAGTTGCTTTGAGAGCTGCTCCTAGATGCTATGACACCCTTTTGAGAGAAAAAACTATCCTACCTGTCGGTGGTTTTGATCCGGCAGATCTCCTGACACTACTAAAGTGTTAGAGGAGTTTGAGGTTCGGTATGGGCGCGCGGAGATTCCAGAAGGTGAGATGTCGAGTGACACAAGGGACACGAAGATTTACGTGGTTCGGGCCGCCTGAGCGTAATACCCTACTCCGCGGGGTGTGTTGGTGTTGTATTGGATGTATGAGCTCAACGTCAGTTGAGAGTGTTAAGTCAGCGTGTCTCCGGAGAGTGTGTCCTATGTATCGTCGGCCTGTCCTTTTATAGTACAAAGGCAGGCCGTTACAAGTTAGCCTGGCCCAACATGTGGCCCCGACGGTTACTGATATTGATACACATTCAACACGTTTAATTGCCCTTAATGACCGAGTTATGGGCTCTGACAGCACCGTTACTGGTAATTAAGGTCGTCCGATCGTGTGTCATTAATATAGTATTAATGACACTTGATCGGGTCTTGAAGTCCTTGATTCCCCTTTTAAGATCCGGAGCCGTTGTGGAGTCTTCCGGAGGTTAGAGGATGACGATCCGACGGTTGGACACGTGACAGCGCCGAAGCACACTGTGGGGAATAGATAGGTCCGATGTTACCCGACACGTGTCAGTTTCAGAGCTTCCCTCAGTCTGGGGTTAGGTCCGGGGGTGCCATTTCGGTACATAGCCCGGAGCTTCCCCCTTGTGGGCGGTAGCTCCGGTTTGATAGTACACGTGGCGACCCTGGGACTAACCATGTTGGAGAAGCGGGTCCGGTTATGTCTGACATGTGGGCCTCCAAAGGTCTTCAAATCAAGTAGATGACCTTCCCTTGAGATCTTTGCAATCCCATGGAGTATATGGTACCCAGGGTATCGACAGTGGCCCCCTGGGCCCACCTCTGGGGAAGACCCCTTGGGTGAAGTCATTCCGCCGGAGGTGGGTCCATCCTTCGACTTTTGAACTGAGTCTTCAAAGGTCTTCAGATGTGCCGTTGGCAATAGTTTGGAGTTAAATCCTCGCCGTGTGGCATATCCCGTGTGCGGCAAATGAGATCTTTGGCATGCGGATCTCACGCAATTGAAGGTCGCCGGTTCCCGATACGAAAATCGTATCGGTTCCGCGCGCCTTGTCAGGCCGCCGCCTTCGGGCTTCCCGCCTCATGATGACAACCGTTCGCCTGGGTAAGAATCTCGACTTGATCGACGGGGTGGTCTCGGGCCCTCTTGTCATCGGCTGGGTGGAATTTTTGAGTAGTATCTTCGACTTCCTTGCGGTTTCCATCCAAGCTTTGCGAGGGCTTACTTAAGGAGGAAAGCGCGCACCGTCTGGAGTTCTTTACGCCTCTCATCTGATCTTGCACTCAAACTCCCAACTTGTGCTTGCTTTTCCTCTCTTGCCTTGCTGTGCTGCGATGGAGTTGGGTCTTCGCGAGAGTCGTTTGAAGACCGAAGGTGACTTGAAGAAGGTCCGGGCCCTCATGGGATGGTCCCTGGACTTCTTCAACTGTCTGGTCCGTGCCGGAAGAGAGCTCCTGTTCGAGAAGGAGCACGCCGGCGAGATGGTGTACTTCTCTTCGTACGCCATGGTGGGGTTGATCCCACCTTTTTCCTCCTTTTTCTTGATGCTACTAGACTTTTATGGTCTGCAGCTATACCACCTTGGCCCCCACTCTATTCTTCTTGTGTCTATCTTCATCCACTTCTGTGAAATGTGGGTGGGCATCCCCCCCTGCATTGAACTTTTCTGGACCTTCTTCACCGTCCATACCACCGGTAGGAGTAATGAGTACCTTGGCTTCTATTACTTCGTGAAGCGCAATAAGTGCCCATTCAAGTACCCCGGTCGTTTCCCTCTGGAAAGTGGGATGATTGGAAGAAGGATTGGATAGTCATCCGGGTCGAGGAGCACGAGAAGCTGGAGCTGCCCGAAGGCCTCCCCAACATCGACACTGTAGTCTAGAGTGAAGCTCCGGTGCTGTCGGATGCCTTCAACCCTGCTCTGACCAGGATCCGCTAGTGCGTGGAGGGAGGATTAACTCCTCAGGCGGTATTTTGCAACTTCCTGGTCAACAGGTGGGCACCGCTGAAGAGGAGAGAAAAACTTGCTTGGGCCCTCAACAGCGTGATGGACGACGACCGGGTCGAGATCGGACTGAAGTCCAACATGGCGGGGGCAACCTTGGAGTTACATCTCAAAAAGTTCCAGCACGGCATCGACATTGCGGGAGATGACTTGACCCCGCCATCAGCCTTTCTCCCTCTGAACGTGGAAGTAGAGTTCAGTAGGGAGCTCCCACGGACGATGCTAGTGCTTGACGACCTTGGTGTCATCGAGAGAAGATCGACCTCCAGGGTGGTGATCCCTGGGGCTTCCGAAGGTGGTTCCGACCCTGCCCCGAAGCCAAGGATCGAAGTCGTCAGCAAGGGCAAGGAACTGGCGGACGAACCCTTGAGCCGGAAGAGGAAACTGCAGCATGTCGACGGAAGGTCCATCAGGCCTGCAACCTCTGCATCAGCTCCTTCTCCCCGGAGGGGGAGGTCTTCTACAACTGCGGCGACTGTACCTGCAGCGGCGTCTTCCCGGGGTGCTAGCTCCGGGCATGCGACTCCATCACTAGGGCCAGTTGAGGCCTCTAGGTCCAGAGGTCCTTCCCGGTCGAGGAAGGCCTCGACTAAGGAAGTGCCCGTGACTGCAACGAGTTCCAGGGGGCCTTCCGGAGCTTCCACGCCGGCGGCGGCTATGGTCAGCCCAGAACGCCCGGGAAAGAGGTTCTGCGCATGCTTCGGAAGCCTCCCGAGGTAATTTTTAATCTTTACCTCAAACAGTTGTTTTTTTATAGTAACTGTTTTTTAAATTTTTCATCCTTTATCTGCAGCGTTCCCAAAAAGAGGAGTGAGGCTCCACCCTCAGCCACAGCAGCTGAAGTTGTGAGGGCGGAAGCCTCTGCTCCTGTTCCGGTGCCGCCCCAAGTGGTGGCTGAAGCTGCGGCAGCTCCGGTGCCAGCTGTCGTGGTCATGGACCTCGACTCATCCCCTGAGACTCCCGTGGTAGCGCCGGACCACAGGAGAGAAGATGCTCCAGCGGCACCTGCCCCGGAGGTTGAAGCTACGGGTTTGGGTGCTGAGATGATGGAAGCTTCGGCCGTTGAGCTGGAGGAAGCAATAATTCCGGCCCCAGAGCCGGAAATTGTTGAAGCCCCGGCGGTTGAGCCGGAGGTAATTGAAGACCCGGCGTGCGCGCCGGATGTTGAGGAAGTCCAGACGGTTGGGCCGGGTACCTCTGAAGAACCGGCCGTAGAGCCGGTCGTTGCTGGAGCTCTGGCCGTAGTGCCGATTGATGTTGAAGACTTTCCAGCTCTCGAGTCGGTTGCCGTTGAAGCTCCGGTCGCAGGGCCGGCTGTTGTTGAAGATCTTCCGGTGCCTGAGCCAGTCGTTGTGAAGGCATCAGCGCTCGAGCCCCCAGTAGAGGAGGTGCCCAGGCTGGAGCCAGAAGCAGTTCTTGCTCCAGGAGTGACGACTCCGGAGGTACCCGCGGCTGAGCTGGAGTGCTCTGATGAAGTCGCTGGCCCCCTGCCTGAGGGGACGAACGAAGATCTGGCAGCTGGTCCTTCGAAACCACTTCCGGAGGTCGGAACTTCATCAGCGGGACCCTCCTTGATGGCGACTGAGGCCATCCTGGAGGACGGCCCTGGTGCCGTGGAGGCTCAGGGGACCACTCTTGAGGAGTGGGACCCAATTTTTGTAACTGAAAACTCGTTGGAACCAGCAGAGGAGACCCCAACAGGTCTGGATCCTATCCCGTTGTCATTGTCTATTGACAACGCCTGCTCCAGTCTGCGTCAAGTTCAGCTGGCATTCTTCCACGACGTCAAGGCTCTTGAAGGGGAGCTCCAAACCCTTAGGAGGTTGCGTAATCGGCTCTACTTCGAGACCAAGCTGGCGCAGTCAAGGCTGGCAGATGACAAAGAATGGATCAAGCAGGAGAAGGTCCGCCTAGAGTACTGGGGCAAGTTATTGGATGACAGGGAGAGCTTGACTCGCGCCCTCGACGCTCAATCCCGGGCCATTTATGAGCAGACCAAAGCAGCTAATAGTGCGGCTGATGAACGCCAAGAAAGGCTTGAGGCCATTAACACTACTCTCATCAAGCGCCGGGAGGCACTTGAGGAGAGGGAGAAAAGGCTCGAAGATGAAGAGCAGAAACTCCTAGAGCTGCGGGATGACGTCTTGAGGAGGGAGGAGGAGCTCACCGAAAAGGTGGCTCTGGCTGACAAGGGCCTCGAAAAGCGCGCCAAGAAATTGGAAGAGCGCTGCGCCGAGGAGGAGGAGAAGGCCTGGGTGCGAGGGCAGGAACTCTACGAGCAAGAGTGTGCCATCGCTGCCAGGTAGAAGAAAGTAAGGGGCAGGGAGAAGGACCTGGTTGATCGCTGGAACAAAATCTACCTCCGGGAGGAGGAGCTCGAAAAACTCGAGAAGCGAGTTGCTGAAAAGATTCAGCAAAACACCAAAGAAGTTGAGCGCCTCGCTCACGAGAATTCTGAACTGGTGGCGGCCAAAAGATCCTTGGAAGAACTGAAGGGCTTGAGGGCTGCGGACTCCCTACAGGTTTGGGAGTTCCTGGGCAAGGCCAACGACGCGCTGACACCAATGGGCTTCAGTCCCGTGCGTCCGGATGATCCGGAGCCGGACACGGACCTGGCATTGCAAGCACTGAGCTCGGAGGGTAGCAAACTCTCCAAGGTGGGCGACGTCATCGCGGACCAGTTGGAGGTTGAGGGGCAATCCCTGGCGAAGAACGTCGTAGAGTATGTGCTGACGTGCTACACCAGCCGAAATCTCCAATTCCCTCTGGACCCGGTGCTTGAAGGTCCCGTCGAAGGAGAAGGTGAAGCCGCTCGAGCCAATGTGTCAGAGGTTGCTCAGAAGGTCGCCCAGTTCTTCCATAGGGTCTAGGACCATCTCCGTAGCTCCCACTTGTATTCTCTCTTTTTCTTCCTCAATTTTGTAATCCCTTGTCTCCAGATGAATGAAATCCCCAAATTTTTGTGAATTTCACTTTTTGTCTTCAACACTTTTGTCTTCACTTGGCCCCCTGGTAGATGTACACAATTTGATTGTGAACATGTACCAAGAGGATATTGTGTTTTGTTGAAGACTCATTTGCTTCGAACTTGTAGAGTGTAGGTCCGAAGTCTTCGATAGTGAAGTCCCCCTGAGGTTGCTGGAGCTTAGAAGCTCCGGCATTGTCTATCGTCGGAGCTTAGTAGCTCCGGCAATAGTCCCTATCAACGCGTAGAGCATCGATAGTTAGTCCTCCGGGGTGTCGGAGCTTAGTAGTTCCGGCAGTGACCTTTACCAACGTGTAGTTTGTTGGTAGCAGACTCCGCTTGCGGGGTCTTCTCACCATCATTTATTTTGCGTCGACGACTGGCCCCCCTAGCTTTATCGGAGCTTGGTTGCTCCGGTGATGCTCGTTTTCAATGTTTAACATCGATGATAAGCCACCTAGGGGGAGTCGGAGCTTAGTTAGCTCCGGCTTTTCTCCATTAATGTGGATTTTTTATTTTTCCTGCACACTGAAGCCAAGAAAAATAGTAAAATTCGTTCCTTGCCTATAACTTCGTCGCGGCTTACGATTCCCAAGAGAGTTTTAGGTCAAACGCGATTCTGAATGCAACCGAATGCGTTGTCTTTTCTTCCAGATCCAATTGTACTTAGACCCGCCTTACTTCGGCTTGTCGGGGTGTAGGTAGAGTGGCGTACTTAGGGTTCTTGACCAGGCTAAGTCGATAGCACACTCCAGCCCTAGGTTGGCTTGGCGGCATTCAGGCGAGTGGGCCATAAACAATATTTGAATCTAGAAGAATCGACAATACAGCTCGAATCGTATATGAACCAGTCGAACTAAAATTTCTTAAGAATTGCACGTCTTTGTTATAGACAAGAAAGAGAAAAATAAAAAATGATGAGCCTGTACAAAATAAATGCACGTGGAGTCTGTTTCACATGAAGATGTCTTTCATTATAGGTCCGGGGTACAGGGGAAACAAGTACACTCTTAGGGTACGGAACCAGGCTAAGCGTGTTTAATTTCTCGTTTGACCCAGGGTAGATAGCCACACTTTTAGTACTGAGACTACGACAAGTGTTGCATGAACTTTGCGGACCTTCCGGGAAAGGTCCGGCTCTTCTCCCGGAGGAACTACCCGACTCTGTACAATGACTCTATAACATACACCTCAAGTTACTACAGACTCACCTCCGTGATATTAAGTGTAGAACTTACGGAGGTTCTCAATGTTCCAAGGATTTGGGAGAGGTGTCCCATCCTCGGTAGCCAAGCGAACGCTTTCGGGACGGGATACTTTAATCACTCGGAAGGGTCCCTCCCAGCTGGGGGAGAGTTTGTTTAACCCTTCTCTGGATTGTATTCTCCGTAGCACCAGATCGCCTTCCTCGAGCTGTCGGTTGTGTACATGCCGCTGATGATAGCGCCGAAGGGCTTGGCGGTATCGGGCATTCCGAACAGCTGCTTGGCACCTTCCCTCCTCAAGGAGGTCTAGGTCTTCACGCCGGAGTTGGTCCTGCGTGGCTTCGTCGAAGGTCCGGACCCGGAGTAACCCCAAGGTGATTTCCGGAGGAAGGATTGCTTCAGCTCCATACACCAGGAAGAAGGGTGTCTCTCCAGTTGACCGGTTTGGAGTTGTCCTGTTGGCCCATAAAGTGGGCGGAAGCTCTTCAATACAGTTGGCTCCATGTTTTTTCAAGCGCTCATAGGTGCGCATTTTGAGTCCTTTAAGGATTTCAGCATTTGCTCTCTCGGCTTGGCCATTGCTTGCTGGGTGAGCTACGGAGGCATAGCAAACTTGAATGCCGAGGTCTTCGCAATATCCTTGAAATGCAGAGCTTGTGAATTGGGTCCCGTTATCAGTGATGATTTTGTTTGGGACTCCAAATCTGTATACAATGGACTGCAAAAAGTTGATAGCAGATTGCTTGTTGATTGTCACAACTGGAGTTGCTTCTGGCCACTTGGTGAACTTGTCAATGGCAACGTACAAGAACTTGTAACCTCCGACAGCTCTTGGGAAAGGTCCCAAGATGTCCATCCCCCACACAGCGAAGGGCCATGTAGGAGGTATCATTTGTAGGGGCTGAGCCGGTGTGTGAATTTGCTTTGCATGAAATTGACATGCTTCGCATTTCTTCACCAGCTCAGTTGCATCCTGGAGTGCTGTAGGCCAGTAGAAGCCATGCCGAAAGGCTTTACCAACCAGTGTGCGGGAAGACGCGTGGTTCCCACACTCGCCTCCATGGATTTCTGCGAGGAGCTCGCAGCCTTCTTCCCTTGTGATGCACCGCATTAGGATGCCATTGGCACCGCGCCGGTAGAGATCCCCTTCTACCAACGTGTATCTTTTAGCCAATCTGACTACCCGGTCAGCGGATACATCATCGTCGGGAAGGATGTTGTCTTTCAAGTAGTTCCGGATCTCTGAGATCCATGCATCGGAACTAACTTGAGCATTTGAGTCTTGCGTGCTGGGTTGCTCGGAGCTTCCGGCAGCACCTACGACCCTTGATGGCTGCCATGGTAACAGGGCCATCGGGACCTTCAGCTTCGGGATGCTGATCTCGCCCCCTTCGCTCAGTTCGGCAGGCTGAGCTGTGGGTTTTGACAACCTCCGGACAAAAGTTCCGTCAGGAGCCGGAGCTCCGGTTGACGCTTTCGTCGAGAGTTCGTCGGCTTCAACGTTGTGGGCACGCTGGACATGGTGGAGATCTAGGACTTCGAAGTCCTTCTGAAGCCTCTGGACTTCAAGGAGGTAAGCAGCTAGCTGGAGATTGTTGCAGGAGCATTCACCCTTCACTTGCTTAATGATGAGCTGTTAATCTCCCTTGACCAGCAGTTGCTTGACACCGTATGACAGTGCCACCCTTAGTCCGTAAATGAGTGCTTCATATTCCGCCATGTTGTTGGTCGCCTTGAAGTCAAGGTGTACCATGTATTTTACCTTCTCTCCGGTTGGTGCGAGGAGAAGGATTCCAGCTCCGCCCCCCCTGCTTTTGCATGGAGCCGTCGAAGTAGAGGGTCCAGTGAGGCTCGGTGAAGACCGGAGCCTTGTGTTCTGGCTTCTGCTCGCTGGGGCCCCCAGGGTTTGATGGAGAGGGAGTCCATTCCGCCATGAAGTCTGCCAATGCTTGACTCTTGATTGCTTGCCTTGAAATGATTTCGAGATCAAATTCGGCCAATTCCGCTGCCCACTTTGCAATATTCCCAGTTGAGTTGGGATTATGCAAGATTACTCGAAGTGGGTAAGAAGTCACCACTGAGATCTTGTGAGCTTGGAAATAATGGCGAAGCTTCCTGGAGGCAATAAGAACTGCATAGAGCAGCTTATGCACCTCTACGTATCGAGTCTTGGCGTCATGAAGTACTTCACTAATGAAGTACACTGGGCGTTGGATGGTCCGGACCCTCCCGGAGGGGCCCGGAGCTTCCTCTTCATTGATCCGAATCCTCCCGGAGGGGTCCAGATTTTCTTCGGGGACTTCTGGGTCCTTGCTGGAGGAACCCGAAGCTTCTTCAGAAGCGACCTGGACCCTCCCGGAGGGGTCTGGGTCTTCTGAAGTAACTTCTTGTGGATTCAAGTCTGGGAGCTGGGACCCAGACTCCCTTTCAGGAACCTCCAGACCCTCCTGAAGGGGTCTGGACTCCTGAGTATGGGATGGTTCTGGTCTCTCCGCAACCAGGACCATACTGACGACTTCATCAGTGGCTGAAATGTAAAGCAGCAAAGGCTCACCAGGGTTCGGAGCTACCAGAATTGGTAGGGTGGTGAGGAGCTGTTTTAGCTCCTGGAACGCCTTTTCTGCTTCTTCAGACCATTGGAATGGTCCGGACTTCCTTAATAACTTAAAGAAGGGGAGTGCCCGTTCCGCCAGTCTTGAAATGAACCGGCTGAGGGCTGCTAGACATCCAGTTAGCTTTTGGACATCTTTGATGCGGGCTGGTGGCCGCATGTCTTCAATGGCTTTGATCTTCACCGGATTAGCTTCTATGCCCCGGTGACTTACCAAGAAACCAAGAAGTTTTCCGGAGCTAACCCCGAAGACACACTTGTCGTGATTTAGCTTTGTGCGGGTGACCCGCAGCTTGTCGAAGACAGCCTGCAAGGTTTCAAGGAGTGACTCCTTGTTCTTGACCTTGACCACGATGTCGTCGACGTACACTTCCACTATGTCTCTAATGAGTTCTTCAAAGGTTTTGTACATAGCTCGTACAAAGGTTGAAGCTGCATTCTTGAGACCAAATGGCATGGCTGTATAACAGTACAATCCATCTACTGTGATGAAAGAGGTATGCTCTTCATCTTCCCTAGACATTCCGATTTGATGATACCCAGAATATGCGTCTAGGAAACACAGTAATTCACACCCGGAGGTGGAATCCACTATCTGATCTATTCTAGGTAATGGGAATGGATCTTTTGGACATGCCTTATTTAGTGTTGTGTAGTCGATACACATCCGAAGCTTCCCGCCGGCCTTGGGCACAACGACTGGGTTTGCCAGCCATTTTGGATGGAAGACTTCTCGGATGAATCCAGCTTCGAGCAACTTCTTCACTTCTTGTCGAATGAAGTACTGTCGCTCTACGGATTGCTTCCGAGGCTTCTGATGCACAGGCTGGGCGTCGGGGTAGATCTTCAGATTGTGCTCAATCACTTCCCTGGGGATCCCAGGCATTTGTGACGGTTGCCAGGCAAACACGTCGACATTAGCCCGAAGGAAAGCGATGAGCGCGAGTTCCTATTTGTCATTCAATCCCCCCGATATACGGGTGGTCTGAGCGGCATCGGAACCGATTTGGACGACTTTGACGGGACTGTCAGTGTCGCCGCTTGGCTGCACACGAGGTGCAGAAGTCGAGCCTCGCTGACGAATGCTCGGGGGGTTTTGGAGCTTGCTCCTGCCTGGAGTCCTCCTCTTGCGCCGTAGTAAGCGCATGGAGTTCTTCCAGAGCAGTTATTCCGGCAGTACGATCTCCGCGTATCCGGAGAACGCCTACTGGTGTTGGCATCTTTAACACCAGGTAACAATAATGAGCAGCTGCCATGAATTTGTACAAGGCAGGCCTACCCAAGATGGCATTGAAGGGTAAGTTGATCTGAGCAACGTCATAGACCAACTTCTCGGTGCGATACTTCTCCCGGGTCCCAAAAGTAACGGGGAGGGTAATAGCTCCGAGTGGGGTAATGGCTCCCGGACCTACTCTGGAGAAAGGTCGGGAGGGGTGGAGATCCGAAGGTCGGAGCTGAAGCTTGGTAAAAGCTTCGAAGCTTATGAGGTTGAGCCCCGAACCTCCGTCTACCATGACATGGTGGAGCTGGATGTTATTGATGGTAGGAGATACCATCAAAGGTAGCTGACCTGCTCCAACCATGCTTCGAGGGCAGTCCAAAGCATCAAAAGTGATGGTTGTGTCCATCCACTTCCGATGAGGCTCCGCCCTGGCTGTAGGAGCTACAGCAGCCATGTCCCGACGCATAGTCTTGATGACGCGGCAAGAGGTGATGTCCCATGATCCACCAAAAATGGTGTTCATGGTCTTCCGACGCTCGTTGTCAGAGACGTCGGAATTGTCGTCGACGGAGGTGTAGACGGCCTTCAGGACCTTTTTGGGATCCTGAAAACCTAACTCCTCTTCAGCCGGAGCTTCGTCAACTTTTTGTTTTCCTTCCCTCTGTCGGAAATGAGCTTCTTCCCGGCGCTTGTTGTAGCGCTCGGCAAGGTTTTGGACCTCTCGGTAGTCTTCCAAACTATGGCTATCCGTTTTGTGAATTGGACACCACACCTTGGGTTTGCCACCGTCTTCAGAAGACGGTCGAGGTCGCTTCTCGGGGTGTGGCCCCCGGCCACCTGGAGCTGCAGCAGCTGTAGCATTGGATGCACTGGCCGATGGCTTCTTCTTGCCATTGGTATTTTTCTTCTTCTTGCCACTCCCGGAGGTAGCGACTTCTCCTTTGGAAGATTTCTTGTGATCCTCCGGAGTTGGTTTAGAGTGCATTTCACGACCCTCCGCAGCTCTGGCACATTTGTCAGCCAAGCTGAAGAGTTCCGTGACACTGGTAATCTCCTTGATCGCCAGTTTCTTCAGCATCTTTTTATCCCGCACTCCCTGTCTAAATGCCACGATGACAAAGGCGCTAGAGATAGAAGGGATAGTGTTTCGTACCTGAGAGAATCTCTAGATGAATGATCGCAGAGATTCTCCTCCTTTTTGCACAACTGCAAAAAGGTCCAGTTCGGTGCCTGGTCGGGTGTAAGAACTCCCGAAGTTGGCGGTGAACTGCCGGCACAACTCCTCCCAACTGCTGATGGAGTTGGGTGGAAGGCTCATAAACTAGGACCTGGTGGTCCCAGTTAAAGCCACTGGGAAATAATTGGCCATTACGGCCTCATTTCCTCCAGCTGCCAAGATAGCAGTGGAGTAAATCTAAAGAAATTCGACAGGATTAATGGTCCCGTCGAACTTCTCCGGCAGGTGAGGCCAGAACTTCTGTGGCCACCTGACCATACGCAGATGCATGGCCAGGGCTGAACAACCTTCTCCTACTCCTTTAGGAGCAGGAATGTCTTGAGCTTCTTGTCTTTCACGAGCACGCTCAATATGGACTCGGCCGTCTTGTTGGCGATATCGGCGATCAAGCTCCGCCCGGAGGTCATGAGTTGAAAGCCTTGATACCGTGTGAGTGCATCGTGCCCCGGAGGGCAACGACGTCACCTGCTGTGATGCAGCACGTCTCCTGTTGTTGGAAACGTGCGGACCAAGTCTGCCAGACAAGGTCCGTCGTTGCGACAGGGCCCGTCCTGAAGGAGGAGGACCCTGGTTGCTGATGCGGTCGGCTGCTGCTGCAACCAAGTGTTCCACATCGGCCCTCCACTGCTCCATTGCATCCCGGGATGCGTCCGGAGGTGGTGGGCACTGAAGAAGAGCACGTGCTGCATGAAGCGCATGTTCTGGGTTGTCAAGATTCACCGACGTAGTGATTGACGCCGGTGCACCATCGCATTGTCCAGCTTGATTTGCTGGTGGAGGCGGCGGTGGTGGAAGTGTGACTCCTGCTGGAAACATGGTTCCTGCTAGTGGCTGCATATTGGAGGGATTACCCCCAACAGCTTGAACAGCGGGATGACCATTGGATGATCCAGCGGCTGAGTTCACCATTCTTGAAATCTCCGGGCCCCTACCTGGCGCGCCAACTGTCGGTGGTTTTGATCTGGCAGATCTCCCGACACTACTAAAGTGTTAGAGGAGTTTGAGGTTCGGTATGGGCGCGCGGAGATTCCAGAAGGTGAGATGTCGAGTGACACAAGGGACACGAAGATTTACGTGGTTCGGGCCGCCTAAGCGTAATACCCTACTCCACGGGGTGTGTTGGTATTGTATCGGATGTATGAGCTCAATGTCAGTTGAGAGTGTAAAGTCAGCGTGTCTCCGGAGAGTGTGTCCTATGTATCGTCGGCATGTCCTTTTATAGTACAAAGGTAGGCCGTTACAAGTTAGCCTGGCCCGACATGTGGCCCCGGCGGTTACTGATATTGATACACATTCAACACGTTTAATTGCCCTTAATGACCGAGTTATGGGCTTTGACAGCACCGTTACTAGTAATTAAGGTCGTCCGATCGTGTGTCATTAATATAGTATTAATGACACGTGATTGGGTCTTGAAGTCCTTGATTCCCCTTTGAAGATCTGGAGCCGTTGTGGAGTCTTTCGGAGGTTAGAGGCTGAAGATCTGATGGTTGGATACGTGACAGCGCCGAAGCACACTGTGGGGAACAGATAGGTCCGGTGTTACCCGACACGTGTCAGTTCTGGAGCTTCCCTCGGTCTGGGGTTAGGTCCGGGGGTGCCATTTCGGTACATAGCCCGGAGCTTCCCCCTTGTGGGCGGTAGCTCCGGTTTGATAGTACACGTGGCGACCTTGGGACTAACCATGTTGGAGAAGCGGGTCCAGTTATGTCTGACATGTGGGCCTCCGAAGGTCTTCAAATCAAGTAGATGACTTTCCCTTGAGATCTTTGCAATCCCAAGGAGTATAAGGTACCCAGGGTACCGACACTACCACTACGCCTAGGGTGAAGCTTTACCGATGTGGTGCTGGGGAGGCAAAGTGTACACGCTTAGGGTGTAGGACCACACTAAGCAGGTTGCATACTCTGGACCTCTCACCGTGCCAAAAGTAAAACTTACAGTGGATCTTCGGGTTGAACTTACCGTAACACCTTGGTGACGTCGTTGTCGCTGTGGTGGCGGGAAACCGCTTGACGTCTTGCCCATGAGACCCCTTAGAGGCCCCCTGGTAGGTGTGGCCAACTAGTTGGGCACGCCTACCACTTAGTTGTAGGATGTCATCAGTGGGCCCCCGGCGGAGCGCGGGAGCATGGATTGAGATGTGTGGTCGTCATCGGAGAAGTCTTCGGCAACGATGGCGACGAGGCAGCAAACGAACCGAGGCGGCACCCACCCTCAACTTCCGGAACATCGACAGCGGGGCCCCTAAGAGGTGCCAGAGATGGATGCTCCAGCAGCGCCCACCATCAATGCTAAGAAACACTAACGGCGAGCCCCTGGGAGGTGCTAGAGTTGGATGCTCCGGCGGCACCCACCATCAGTGTCACCCATTATCGCTGTAGAACCGCCGATAGCAGGCCCCCTGGGTGGTGCCGGAGCTGGCTACTCCAGCATCACCCATCGTCGCTGTAGAAACGTCGACGATAGGCCCCCTGGGTGGTGTCGTAGATCGCTGCTCTGACTTCGCCCATCATCGATGTAGAAACGTCGATGACAAACCCCTTGGGTGGTGTCAGAGATGGATGATCCGACGGCACCCACCCTCAACGCTAAGAAACATTGATGGCGGGCCTCTTGGAGGTGCCGAAGCTGGGTGCTTTGGTGGCGATGGAGGCACAACTTTCTGAGGGAAATAGCCCCCTACCTGGCGTGCCAAATGTCGAAGTGTTAAAATGACACTTCCCCCAGATCTGCTAAGGAGTAGCCCGTGGAGGTTCTTGTTCGGTGTGGCTTAGGCCTCAATCAAGTGTTCTAGCAAAAGAGAGTGTGACACGGTGGTTTTTACATGGTTCGGGCTGCAAGGAGCGTAATACCCTACTCCGCGGTGGATGGTATTGCTAGTATATGTGTATGTGTGTGTGTGTATCAGTGATTGAATGTTTGGTATGTGGCTGCCAGTCCTTTTATAGTCCAAGGCTGGACGGCTTACAAGTGGGGCCCAGGGCCTGACAAGTGGCCTCGGGGTGATCTTATCATGTACAAGATCTAAGGCTTCTTGCGTACGCTGCCTCTGACCGCACCGTGAAGACTTGCTGTGTTGCCACGTCGATCGCCAGTGCCAGGACGTAGTCGTTGATGATGGCAGGGAACATCCCATCCATCTTGTCGTCGTAAGCTACCCACTTGGTGGTGTGGGTGTTGACGGCTCCTAAGATATACTAACTAATCATCCCCGGCAACAGCGCCAGAAATGCTTGTTGGTATTTCTTATGCACCATTAACTAAACATCTCCAACTGATGTGTCAGAAATGCTTGTTAAAGGTTCTATTGGATCACAGAGTGAGTTCCGCAAGCGCACAAAGATATCATTGTAGAATTTCCCCTTAAGAGTATTCCCAAGGGTGTCATTTATTTGATCCCAAAGGAAGGCAGGATAGAGATATAACAATCATCAAGTGGAAAGGGTAGAAAGGTCTAGGTAAGAATCTAGTAAGGATGGATAAAAATTATAGTGGAGGTAGTGTGACACACACAAAAGCTTTCAAGTCTAAGGGGGATAAGAGGATCCTAGAGGTTAGTTAAGGTTGAGAGTTATGGAGGTACTCCTACTATGCTCTATTGTACATATACATAGCCTAAACTAATTATCCATAAGCTAGATCAATAGTGAATACTTATGCTATGTGGTTCAACACATCGAGCAAGGGCTTACCCCTAGCAATACTAGGGTGACTCCCGCCAAGAGCCTATGGCACAGCCGAACGTGGAGGATTACAAAGGATAGATAGGGCTATCACCACCTACTGCCTACCTCTTCAATCCGTGGGTCTACGAGACATCCAATGCTACTTAGCTATCCTAGCACCATGCTAGCATATTAAGTAATTACCTTAAGAGCCTAGGCACAATCCATCCTAAGGCAATGAATTGAATCATCATTGAACCAATGTTGATACACAACATAATTATCCATACTAACCTAGTTATGTTATAATTAACTAGACTATAGTGGGGGTCTATAGGTTCTATGATAATGAGATATGTTCATGATGAAATAGTCATAGAAGCTATACCTTCCACATACATGGACTCTACAATCAAACAAGAAATGCTTTGCCCAAGTATATGTATAAGTAGAGACTAAAGATATTATCTTTATTATGCATAAAGTCACAAATACAAGAAAGAATACATGAGTCATACATTTCCCAATATAGGATTGGGAAGAGAGAGACTCCTTACTCCTTTCCCAATTTGGACTTGGGACAAGAGATTCTCCTCTATACAACCTAACTCCTCTAAGACTATGGATGATAGTGTATACAATAGAGATGAAGCTCAAGTGGTGTGTGTTGAAGTGAGGGGTAGAGGGTCCTATTTATACTAGTGTTGTGGCCGGTTCCCGCCACCAAAAGCACGCGAATCAGTCACTATTGACTCCAGGGAGCCGGGAGGAGCCAACACGTGGAGGCTGACTGATGAGGACATCACAACAGCGGAGACGCACATTGAACTGCAAGGACCAATCACAAGAGCACGAGCACGGTTATTAAATCAGCAGGTGAATTCGTTCCTAACTTCTTTTGCATGTGAGTTTGAGAATAGATTGCTATGTGATGATTTAATTGTTATTAGGAATAACGGAGAAGATCAAAAAGTGAAGGAAAGAGGCCTTGGGAGCATGGAGAACCAGCTGGGACGTCCACAAGTTGATGGAAACAGTTTACAACTCGGAGTCCAGGAGCAGTCCACCTTAAAACGGACGCCCAGGAGGCATACGGACTCTACTTTCGACGTTCTACATATGCACGGAAAGAGGAGAAGATAATATTTCCAATGGTTCTGGTCCCACCTCAAAATTCCTCCGGAATCATTGGGAATCGTTGAAACAAGTCAAGTCTAGATTTCTGTCCGGTGTTGCGCCACCGAATCGGGCCTTTGGGCCTTGTATCCTGTAAGAGTCCATTAGGGACATGTATAATCGTGTTTTGGTCGAACCCTAGCCTATAAATACTGCAGCCGCCGGTCATACTCGGTGGGTTTTGCTTAGATGAATAATATCGCTGTTCTACGGTTTGTGAGACCCCACTTCGCGATTTTCTGATCGTGTCTTCGACGTTCTTGCTCGTGTTCTCGGTTGCACTTGCAGGGATTAGCCTTCTTGGCAAGGTCAAGCGTGTGCAGCACGGTTGATAACCAACGTAGCTGTGGTGTAGTGATTGCAGGGGTACTCGAACCGCTCCAGTGCCGCGGATCATCAACGTCGAGTTCTCCACCCCAATCGACATACCTTTCGGAAGATTGGGCCTAAACCTACTCATCAATTGGTATCAGAGCTCCAGGTTTCCCATGAGGTATCTTTGTTTTCCTTCCATTAGATCGATTTTGTTTCATACCTAGAGTCCATAGAAAAGCCACAAAAAATTAGATCGTTTTTACCGCTTCCTAGACTATAGTGCCTGCAGTTTCGTTTTTCAGTTTGCATTGTTGAGTTTGCATTCGTTTGGTCGAGTCTTGTTGCTGGTTTAGCTTTGTATTTTGGGTCCTATTTATCGTGTTTTGTCCTTGTTTTCTTGCTATTCGACACCTATTCCACAATCCCTAAATAACAAACCGATCCACCACGTTCATCGGTTTGCCCTAGCTAGCCGCCTTGTGTGAACTCCCGTATCGCCAACCCTAGATTAGGTGACAAACTTTTGTGCCATTCATCCTTGAATCATCACACACCACCCCATTAGTTGCTGTGCAAATTCCAGATTGTTTTCATATCCGATTGCGAGTTCTGTTCTCAAACCGGGTTGGAATCAACATCTAAAAAAACGTAACTCAGACAGCCTACCTTAAAACGGCCATAACTTTCGCTTTTGATTTCGAAATCGGGCGATTTTTTTTCAAATTCATCTACGCGAAATTTGGCATCTGATTTTCCGCGGCATAGCCGCATTCGGCGAAATTATATTGGCCAAATTCCCCTCGGAAGATAGGCTATTCGGCCTCCGAAGTTTTAGCACGAATTTTAAAGAATCTTCTTGATTTTCTATAGGCCGCATATTACATCCAATTGAGCTGCAAATTTGTGTTCTTACTATATTTGTGCTCCTGAGTAAGTAAAAATATCAAAAAAAATATTACAAAAAAGAAAAAAAATAGTGAAGAGCACGCATATTAAAGCAATTGATTTTCTATAGGCCGCATATTACATCCAATTGAGCTGCAAATTTGTGTTCTTCCTATATTTGTGCTCCTGAGTAAGTAAAAATATCAAAAAAAATATTACAAAAAAGAAAAAAATAGTGAAGAGCACGCATATTAAAGCAATTGGCCTATACCACTTGGTGCTGTTTTGTTGGCTATATCATTCTGTCTTTCTTTTGCCTTGATACTTCCTTGTGTTGTGCTAGGCTCTAGGGCACTTGGTTGACCAGCAACAGTTTCCTACATTGAATACTTATTCAACTTTGTTTAGCTGTTAACGATTTTCTGCTTATTGGCCACCATAATGTGCCATCCAAGCTCCACCTTTCTCTTGAGCATAACAGGTACTTTTGCAATCACCCCACGCTTCATTGGATCATCTCACCGTCCACACCACCTGCTGTGTCGGTAAGAACACTTGTAAGAGCGTGGTAAGACGCTTGAGCGAGAGAGATTGTTTTCTTCCACCTTCCACATTGTCACTGTAGTTGATAGGGATAACATATTTTTTTGTTGTCTTTTGTTTCCTACTAACAATGGCAAGAGAAGACAATGATGACGAATGTGTTCAACATTCTGAGCTACGTGATATGATGAAGACCATGACGGATATGTTCGCCAAATATAACGCAGCAACGGAGGAGTCATTGGCGAACTTGACTCGCCAACTGGATGACCTTGCTCTTCGGATGAATACTTTTGAGGCTCGGTTGCCTCTCGCTGGAAGACAAGAAGACAATGCTTATGATGAACTGGAAGATCACAGCCAAGACTGCCACTTTATCGTTGAGGTATGGGAGGTAATAATCATAACAATTATTATAATTGTCCTCCTGATGATCCTTTTGCTAAAGTGAAATTTACTATACCCTCTTTCTCTGGTGCTTATGATACTGAGGCTTATCTTGATTGGGAGATGACAATAGAGCAAAAATTTAATTCCCATCTTGTTCCTGAACAACATAGAGTTCGTCAAGCCACTAGTGAGTTTAAGGGCTTTGCTATCATATGGTGGAATGAACTTGTTAAAACTAGAACTGACCCTCCAACATGGGATAGATTGAAGAAAGCTATGCGTGTTCGATTTGTTCCTCCATCTTTTCAATGGGACCTTCACAAAAAATTGCAGCGTTTAGACCAAGGTAACATGTCCGTAGAGGAGTATTATCAAGAGTTACAAAAGGGTATGCTACGTTGTGGGGTAGTAGAGGACATGGATGATAAAATAGCTCGTTTTTATGGGGGGTTGAGGCGTGAAATTCAGGACATTGTTGATTACAAGGAATATGATATTATTAACAGATTGTTTCAGCTTGCTATGTTGGTAGAAAAAGAATTGCAGGGCCGACAACAACAGCAACATCGCACGAGGAGCAACTTCACGCCGCGTGCAGCGACTACACCATCCAAAACAGCACCATCTTCGACCTCCCGTGCAGCGACTACACCACCCAATGGCGGCCAACGAACTATACCTCCTGCTCCACCTTCTCGCGTGCCGGAAGGCAGCAAGGCGACATCATTCAAGCCTTCTTCGTCCACTCCTTCTACGGGTCGTACTTCCGACATTAAGTGTCACTGCTGCCAGGGACTTGGTCATATGATGAGAGAGTGCCCGAGCAAACGAGCATACATAGCACGCGACGATGGCGGGTATGATAGTACTTCGAATGTTGAAGATGAATATTCTCTTGCTACTGACTTTACAGATCCAAATAACGAACACACCGAAGAAGAGGTACTTGCTACAGCGGTGACGGAAACTATAGGAGCATCATTGTGCAGCGTGCCTTGAGCTCCAAAGTGGAGATCGACGACAAGCTACAACGACACAACCTCTTCCACATGTTTCTCGTCGTCAAGGACTACCGTGTACACACTATAATTGATGGAGGTAGCTGCAATAGCTTGGTGAACACAAACATCGTCAAGAAACTCGGTTTGACAACAAGAGAACACCCTCATCCGTACCACATTCAATGGTTCAACAACAGCGGTAAGGTTCGGGTAACACAAACAGCGAGAATACATTTTTCAATTGGTTCATACCATGATTTAGCTGATTTTGACGTTGTTCCTATGGATGCTTGTTCTCTTTTATTGGGTCGTCCTTGGGAATTTGATACAGATGCTATTCATCATGGTAGAACCAATAAATATACTCTCATGCATAAGGGAAAGAAAATCACTTTGCTCCCCATGACTCCTGCTGAAATTGTGCATTTTGAGAAGAGTAAAATCCGTGATGGCAAAGCAACAAAATTAGAATCTGAAAACAGCAAGTTATTAAGTTAAAATCACCATCGTTGCTCGCAACTAAATCTGAACTTGCTGATTTATTCGATGCTAAGGAGATGTGCTATGCTTTAATTTGCAAATAAGCCATGTTTTCACTTCATAAATTGTCTATTGCATTGCCCCCTGCTGTTGCTAACCTTTTGCAGGAGTTTGAGGATGTGTTTCCCTCCGAGATACCCCCTGGTTTACCACCGATGCGAGGCATTGAACACAAGATCGATTTGATTCCAGGAGCAAGTTTGCCAAATCGTGCAGCATACAGGGCGAATCCACAAGAAACTAAGGAAATTCAGCGACAAGTCCAAGATCTTTTAGACCACGGGTGCATTCGTGAAAGCCTTAGCCCTTGTTCCGTTCCTGTTCTTTTGGTTCCTAAGAAAGATGGTAGTTGGCTCATGTGTGTTGATTGTCGAGCGATTAATAACATCACCATTCGATATCGTTATCCTATTCCTCGATTAGATGATATGTTTGATGAATTGAGTGGTGCTATCATCTTCACAAAAATTGACTTGCGTAGTGGTTACCACCAAATTAGAATGGCACTAGGAGATGAATGGAAAACTGCATTTAAAACCAAGTTTGGACTTTATGAGTGGTTAGTCATGCCTTTTGGTTTAACTAATGCACCCAGCACCTTTATGCGATTAATGAACGAGGTTTTACGTGATTTCATTGGACAATTTGTGGTGGTTTACTTCGATGATATCCTCATTTACAGCAAGTCATATGATGAACATCTTGATCATTTACGTGCTGTTTTTACTGTTTTGAGAGATGCACGTTTGTTTGGTAACCTCGAAAAGTGCGTCTTTTGCACCAATCGAGTCTTGTTTCTTGGCTATGTCATTTCCTCGTAGGGAATTGAGATGGATGAGGCAAAAATTGAAGCAATCACCAGCTGGCCAGCCCCAACAACCGTCACACAGGTTCGTAGTTCTCTTGGTCTTGCAGGTTTTTATCGGCGCTTTGTGCGGGATTTCAGCACCATTGCAGCACCTCTACATGAGCTAACGAAGAAGGGAGTTCCATTTCGATTGGGCGAACAGCAGCAACAAGCTTTTGATGCTCTCAAATCGAAGCTTACACAAGCACCATTACTACAACTTCCTGATTTTGACAAGACCTTTGAGCTAGAATGCAATGCAAGCGACATTGGTATTGGAGGCATTCTCATACAAGGAGGTAAACCCATTGCTTTCTTTAGTGAAAAACTTCATGGTCCTTCTCTGAATTATTCTACTTATGATAAGGAATTGTATGCCTTAGTGCATGTATTACAAACTTGGCAACATTATCTTTGGTCTAAGGAGTTTGTCATACATTCCGATCATGAATCATTGAAGTATCTTAAGTGTCAAACCAATCTGAATAAAAAACATGCTAAATGGATTGAGTTCATAGAGTCGTTTCCATACATCATTAAGCATAAGAAAGGGAAGGAAAATATCATAGCCGATGCATTATCTAGGCGTTATACCATGCTGTTCCAACTTGATCATAAAATCTTTGGTTTGGAAACAATTAAAGCATTATATCCTACTGATTTGGACTTCAAAGATGCTTTTGAAAATTGTAGAGAAGGAAGAACTTGGAATAAATATGTGCTGCGAGAGGGTCTCCTCTATCGTGCTAACAAGCTATGTGTTCCAGCTAGCTCCGTTCGTCTATTACTTTTGCAGGAAGCACATGGAGGAGGTTTGATGGGACATTTTGGAGTGAATAAAACTGAAGACGTGCTGTCCACACACTTCTTTTGGCCAAAGATGAGGTGTGATGTCGAGCGCTACGTGTCATGATGCACTACTTGCAACAAACCTAAGTCTCGCCTTAACCCACATGGTCTTTATATGCCTCTTCCTGTTCCTAGTGTACCTTGGGAGGATATTTCTGTGGACTTTGTTTTGGGAGTGCCTAGGACTAAGAGGGGGGGGATAGTATTTTTGTAGTTGTTGATCGTTTTTCCAAAATGGCACACTTTATACCTTGTCATAAGAATGATAATGCCTCACACATTGTTGATTTATTTATGATGGAAACTGTTCGTTTACATGGTGTGCCAAATACCATTTGTTTCTGATCGTGATGCAAAATTTTTAAGTCATTTTTGGAGAACTTTTGGTATAAATTGGGAACCAAGTTGCTGTTTTCAACTACATGTCACCCACAAATGGATGGACAGACGAGGTAGTTAATCGTACTTTATCTACTATGTTGCGGGCTGTCTTGAAAACAAATTTGAAGTTGTGGGAGGAGTGTTTACCACATATAGAATTTGCTTACAACAGATCCGTTAACTCTACGACAAAGGTAAGTCCATTCCAGGTAGTGTATGGTTTCAATCCCCGTGCTCCTATTGATTTACTACCTTTGCCTCCTTCTGAAACTATAAATTTGGATGCTACACAATGATCTAAATTCATTCTTAAGATGTATGAAACTACAAAGAAAAATATTGAAATGATGAATGAGAAGTATAGGATTGCAGGTAGTAAAGGTAGAAAAGAAGTAAAACTTGAACCGGGTGATTTGTTGTGGTTACATTTGAGAAAAGAGCGATTTCCCGACTTGAGAAAATCTAAACTTATGCCACGAGCTGCTGGTCCTTTTAAGATCGTTGAAAAGATTAATGATAATGCATACAAGCTTGAATTGCCTCCCGATTTTGGGGTTAGTCCTACATTTAACATTTCAGATTTGCGACCGTACTTGGGAGAAGAAGATGAACTTGAGTCAAGGACGACTCCAATTCAAGAGGGGGAGGATGATGAGGACATCACAACAGCGGAGACGCACATTGAACTACAAGGACCAATCACAAGAGCACGAGCACGGTTATTAAATCAGCAGGTGAATTCGTTCCTAACTTCTTTTGCATGTGAGTTTGAGAATAGATTGCTATGTGATGATTTGATTGTTATTAGGAATAATGGAGAAGATCAACAAGTGAAGTAAAGAGGCCTTGGGAGCATGGAGAACCAGCTGGGATGTCCACAAGTTGATGGAAACAGTTTACAACTCGGACTCGAGTTCAACTCGGAGTCCAGGAGCAGTCCACCTTAAAGCAGACGCCCAGGAGGCATACGGACTCCGTTTTCGACGTTCTACATATGCAAGGAAAGAGGAGAAGATAAACTTTCCAATGGTTCTGGTCCCACCTCAAAATTCCTCCAGGGTCATTGGGAATCGTCGAAACAAGTCGAGTCTAGATTTCTGTCCGGTGCTGCACCACCGAATCGGGCCTTTGGGCCTTGTATCCCATAAGAGTCCATTAGGGACGCGTATAATTGTGTTTTAGTCGAACCCTAGCCTATAATTACTGCATCCGCCAGTCATATTCGGTGGGTTTTGCTTAGATAAATAATATCGCCGTTCTACGGTTTGTCAGACCCCACTTCGCGATTTTCTGATCGTGTCTTCGACGTTCTTGCTCGTGTTCTCGGTTGCACTTGCAGGGATTAGCCTTCTTGGTGAGGTCAAGCGTTTGCAACACGGTTGATAACCAACAGAGCCATGGTGTAGTGATTGCAGGGGTACTCGAACCGCTCGAGTGTCGCGGATCATCAACGTTGAGTTCTCCACCCCAATCGACATACCTTTCGGAAGATCGGGCCTAAACCTACTCATCACTGACCGAGTTTGGTGCAGAGACAAGGTCGGCCGACCCCCTGGTTCGGCTGACCTGGTCATTGCACCGTTTCTCGTGTGCTTTCTCCAGGTGGCTCTCAGGTGGGTCCCTTTGATGTATATGGGTGATACGCCGCTGGATCTCCTCGGATACTTCTGTTTGTGGGTCATTTGATCCATGGGATGCCACATGTCGTCGCCTGATTGGCTGGGATGATATTTTATAGGATTGGTCCCTCTACATTTCCTCATTTCCTGCATAAAATGCTTCATACACATATTTCTCCAAGTACAAGTGGAATTGGGTTAGATAGAAAGGTGATGTGTGCAAGAAATGATCAATCCTTCACATAATTGAGTTAGATTGACGGATGAAATTGGTATATAACAGCCGTCAACAGTTGGGTAGGCCTGCGGAGCCTTCACTGTGATGTGATTGAGCGTAGCGTTACCTGAGAGGGGCGTGCGTCGCACTGTGCGCCTGGGGAAGGCGCGTGCCTTCAATGCGCGACTATACAGGATGCGCCGCCCTTTACTCTTTGGGGTCCACGGCTCATTGCAGGTCATGGGACACACTCCAGCTCCGGAGCCCTCCTCGGTGGGAGCAAGGGCCATAGCTAGAGGACGCGTGGCAGCTCCGGAGCCCTCCTCCGTGGGAGCAAGGGCCCAGAGCCGTAAGACGCGTGGAAGCTCCGGAACCCTCCTCGGCGGGGAGGACAGGTCTGGAGCTTCTTCTTGTATGCATGGTTTCCCGATCTTGAGGGTACCGACAGTGGGCAAGTCAAGATCAAGTATGGAGGAGGTAGAACACAACAACGACAATGAAGAGGTATGTCCTACTTGGAAAGAAATGTGTGATACTATTTCTTGTGCCACTGTTATAGTTAAGAAAAAGGACAAAAAACTTAGGGACAATGTTGTTAAAATTGAGTCACTAGAATATGAAATTAATCGTTTGAAATCTTTGATTCCTAGTGATGATTCTTGTTCCTCAGGTGATTTAATATTTAAACAATTGTCCTCTCTAAGAAGTGGACAACCTCCACACTTGATAAACTTGAACTTGAAATTAAAAAGAAAAAAAAATCTTGTTGCACTTAATGATAAAAACTTGAAAGATGCTTGCTGTTCTACAATTGATTTGCATTGTTCTACTTCTGATGATCTTGATCAGAAACTACAAGATGCTATGAATGAAATTTCTATATTGAACAATGCTTTGCATTCTCATGAAGTTAAATATTGTTCCAATTGCAAACTAAAAGGAAAAATTTCATCTGAAAATTGCCTTGATCTGTCAAATAAACTTGATGACCTGCATAGGACATTAGATCAGTTTTGAAATGCAAATAAGAATCTAAAGTTGCTGCTGAATTCCTCTAAATCTTGCAATGATGAATTTGGTTTAGGTTTTGATTCTCATGATCATGCTAAGGCACATCCACCTAAAATTGTAAAATCATTAGGAAGTGGTTTGATTCAAACAGTTCCTAAACAAAAATAAGTGGTTTTCAAATCTACAGGAGTGTTATCTCATTCGGTTTCAAATAAAAATGTTGCTTGCTCATCTAGACATGAGCACAAAGTTAAATTTCATTGTACCTACTGTGGTATAGATGGTCATGTCATAGATTTTTGTTATAGACTAGCTAAACAATAGAAAAAGGAAAGAATGATTGCTAGATCTCATAACTTTCATGCAAAATTTGTTGCACATGCTAAACCGAATGATAGGAACATGCAACCTGCTGTAGTGAGTCAAAAACATGCAAAGTCTGCTCCCAAACCTACTATTTTTCGTGCTACACATGTAACACCTCGTAGGTTAGTAGTTGGGTACAAAAATCCTAAAGCTTTGGCTCATAAACCTGTTGTTTTATCTCAGCTTTCGCGTGTTATTCCTGTTGCACGTCGTGTGAACCAGTACTGGATTCCTAAATGCCTTTTGACTAACCCCAGTATTGAGTCATCGATATATTGTGCTTCTATGTAGGTTACACGCTTGAGGAAGGAGAACATTTGGATTGTGGATTTAGGTTGCTCACGCCACATGACCGATAACAAAGAATGCTTCTCCTCCATCTCTTTTGTGTCACGAGTAGAGAATGTTACTTTTGCCGATAATTCTTCAACTCTTATAATTGCTAAGGGTCCGGTTAGGGTAAATGATCACTACACTTTGAAGGATGTGGTACTTATAAAAAATTTCAAATATAACTTGCTTTCTGTTTCACAATTGCTAGATGGAAATCTAGAAATTATTTTCAATAAAATTTGTTGCAAAGTTGTAGGTTCAAATAGTGAGCTTATTTTTAACATGTCTCGGTTTGGAAGAGTTTTTAAAGCTGATTTTGATATTCTTCTTCTAAGCATAGGTGTCTAGTTGCTAATGATTCAAAAGACTTATATTTTTGGTATCGTAGACTTGGTCACGTAGGCTTTGATCATCTCACGCGTGTTAGTGCTCTTGATCGCATACGTGGGTTGCCTAAGCTTAAAAGGGACAAAGAAATTGTGCGCTCTTCTTGTAGACATGCTAAGATGGTTGCAGGTTCACATGCTCCTCTCACAATGACCATTACAACTAAACCAGGTCAACTTTTGCACCATGACACCGAAGGACCTTCACGTGTTCAATCCTTCAGAGGTAAATGGTATGTTCTTGTGATTGTTGATGACTATTCTAGATACTATTGTGTTTATTTATGGCATCTAAGAATGAAGATTTTAGTACCTTTAGAACTTTATTTTTTATATTATCAATTGATCACTAGGATCTTTAAAAGCAATTAGAAGTGATAACGGAACCAAATTTAAAAATCAATCGTTTGATCACTTTTGTGCTGAAAATGGAATAGATCATCAGATTTCTTCACCTTATGTACCTCAACAAAACGGTGTTGTAGAGAGAAAGAATAGAACCATAGTTGAGATGGCCAGGACTATGCTTGATGAATATCAAACTCCTAGAAAGTTTTGGGCAGATGCAATTGCAACCGCTTGTTGTGTCTCAAATCGTGTTTTCTTGCATGCTAAGCTAGGAAAAACACCATATGAACTTTGGTTTGGATGTAGGTCTAGTGTCACACACTTTAGGGTCTTTGGTTGCAAATTCTTTGTTAAGAAACATGGTAATCTTGATAAATTTGAAGCTAGATCTATTGATGGCATGTTTCTTGGTTATACATCTCATACTAGAGGTTACCGTGTGCTTTTACTTGACACTAACAAAATAGTGGAGACTTGTGAGGCTTATTTTGATGAAGCTAGCCCAGGTACTAGCTCAAATATTGCAGGTCCGGATCTATATTCGTAGGGAAAGAGTATTTTCGTTGAAGATGAGTAAGAAGTGGTACTGCTGCCCGAAAATTTAGAAGCTAATGACATTGTTCCAACTCCTGATTTTGATTCTCAACCAGCACCGACGACCACCATTGCTGGTCCAGATCGTCCTCAAGTCACAAGCTCATCAATTTGTGATGAACATGAAGAAGAAGAAGCTTGTGAAGCGTATACTCCCCTCTGGATTCTCAAAAGTCATCTTCTACAACATATCATTGGAAGCTTGCACAAACGAGTCACACGGTCTAGGTTTTGCGATCCAAAATCTCATGTTCATTCTGCCTTTGTTGCTTCTTTTGAACCCAAAGATATATCACACGCACTCACTAATGAACCTTGGATTATTTCCATGCAAGAAGAGTTAGAAAATTTTGAAAGAAATAATGTTGGAAACTTGTACCTCCACCTCAAGGTCACACTTTAATTGGAACTAAATGGGTGTTTAAAAATAAACAAAGTGAGGATGGGTTGTGGTTAGAAATAAGGTTAGGTTGGTTGCTCAAGGTTTCACACAAGTTGAAGGTCCAGATTCTGATGAAACTTTTGCTCCTGTTGCTAGATTAGAAGTCATTAAGAATTTTGTTAGCTTTTGCTGTATTTAAAGGTTTCAAGTTATATCAAATGGATGTTAAAGGTGCTTTTCTTAATGGCTACATAGATGAGAAGGTTTATGTCAAGCAACCATCGGGTTTTGAAAATCCAGATTTTCCTAATCATGTTTCAAACTGTCCAAAGCCTTGTACGGTCTCAAACAAGGCCCTAGAGCATAGTATGATAGGTTAAAAACATTCTTCCTTGAAAAGGGGTTTACCATGGGCAAGGTTGATAAAACTCTTATTGTGCTTAAGCATGGCAATGACTCATTATTCATTCAAGTGTATGTGGATGATATTATCTTTGGTTGTGCTTCTCATGATCTTGTGTCTAAGTTTACAGCTATGATGAGTTTTGTATTTGAGATGAGTATGATGGAAGAACTCACATACTTTTTGTGGCTGCAAATCAAGCAAACTAAGGAGGGAACCTTTGTGCATCAAATGAAGTATACAAGAGACCTTCTTAAGCGCTTCAACATGGACAAAAGCAAGCTTCTTCGGACACCAATGGGTACAACAATGACACTTGAACTTGATGAAGATGGTGATCCAGTCGATCAAAAAGAATATCGAAGCATGATTGGATCACTTTTGTACCTTACGGCATCAAGATCGGACATACAGTTCAGCGTATGTCTTTGTGCATGATTTCAAGCTTCGCCACGTGCTTCACATCGTCAAGCCATCAAAAGGATACTCAGGTACTTACATGGAACTCAAGAATTTGGCATTTTTCTTCCTTCTTCCTCTACCGTTACTTTGAAAGCTTTTTCGGATGTTGATTTTGGGGGTTGTAGGATTGATAGGAAAAGTACTTTGGATTCTTATCATTTTCGTGGTAATTCACTTGTTGCTTGGTCCTCTAGAAAACAAAGTTCAGTTGCACAATCCACAGCCGAATCTGAATATGTAGCTACTGCTAGCGCTTGCTCACAAGTTATTTGGATTGTTCAAACTCTCACGGACTATGGGGTTGATTTAGATAGTGTTCCGCTGTTTTGTGATAATATAAGTGCCATTTGCATTGCTAAAAACCCCGTGCAACATTCAAGAACAAAGCACAATGACACTAGGTATCACTTTCTCCATGAAAATGTTGAAAAAGAAAACATTATGCTTCACCATGTAGATACCGAACAACAATTGGCTGACATTTTTACAAAACCTTTGGATTTCACTCATTTTTGTTTCATTCGTAGTGAAATAGGGGTTATGCATCCTCATGGCTTAAATTGAGGGGAGTTTTGAAACTTGAGAAATCTATGTGTGAATCTGAAATTAAAATTATGAGCATGATATTTCATTCATATATGACTTTGTGATTCCTTTTACATGCTGAAAGTTTTTACTACGTTACTCATGTTATACATTTGGTAGTTTATGTCATGACTAGTAATTGGAATAATTACTTACACTAAATCTGGTCATGATCAAACTTTTTTGCTGTTTTGAACTTGTTGCATGCTCACAAGTGATTTTAATAATGAATAATTAATCAAGTAAATAACTCACATGTTAAGTTTTTATGTTCAAATAAAAAATGAGAAAAGATCAAGAGAATATGCATACATCGCACTTCTTCTTTTGAGATGGCTTATCATTGCACTTAGATATGAACTTGGAACAAGTTGTGTATGACTAAAACCATGTCCTTAAGCTTCTAATTGTCAAATGACATAGGCTTTGCTTGGCTGGTTAGAATAAGGCAGATGCACATATAATCTCTTGCAAATTTCCTATGATCAAAATTTGTGTTTAAAAAATTGCAGCAATATGTGTCATGCTTTCAGGTCTTCAAATAGTTAAGTTTTTTAGATCATGACTTGCTTAAATTGAAAATTACACTTGATCTCTAGCATGGATTACACTACTTTATGTAACTCATTGATGTGGTAGTGTAAGTTACTTGATAGTATGACTTAGATGAACTTTGTTTTATATGTATATGTTATAATATGCTCATAACAATTAAAATTTCTCTTTTGAACATTGCTGAATACATTGTCAAAAGGGGAGAAATTGATCACACATTGCACATATTCACAAGTTTTTTTCTGCACAATTTTTCTCAAGGGGAGAATTTTTTGTTTTTCTTCTCATTTTATTTCTGATTTACAAAGTGGGGGAAATATTTCGGTGAGGAAATTATTTTCAAAACTTTTCATGTGAATAAGCCAACGTTCGTATTTTAAGTGGTGTCTCCATTGCATTCATCGAGGGTGAGATTGTAAGACCTATGTGTGTTGAATACATTGGTTTTGACGATAAAAGTTTTGAATACTACCAAAACACCTTTTTAACAAGGTTCAAGCTCCAGCAAGGTTTGACAATGATCTGACTTGTTTTGGGTAGCTCCGGCAAGGTCCAACGTAAGGTCCGACTTGCTTTGACTAGGTCCGACTTCTTTGTCTAGGTCCGGCTTATTTTGGATAGGTCCAACTTGTTGTGGCTAGGTTCGACATGTTTTTGCTAGGCCCGATGCAAGGTTCGTCTAGCTTTGGTTAGCTCCAGCGCTAGCTAGGTTTGACTAGTTTTGGTAAGCTCCGGCGTTAGGTTCTTCTAGCTTTGGTAAGTTCTAGCGCTAGGTCCTACTAGCTTTGGTAAGTTTTGGCGCTAGGTCCTGCTAACTTTGGTAAGATCCGGTTCAAGGTCCGATTAGATTTGGCAAGGTTCGGAGCTTGATCTCGGTGATTCTGCTTTTAACTTGCAATGTTTCAAACTTGCTTTACACTTATGGAAAGTTTTCTTAGTATTCTTTTACTAAGATTTTCGTGTGTTTTGGTGGTTTTGGCTGATATCGTTTTGCTATGGGTTGCAACATGCTTATGTGAGGTGCTCACGTAAGGTGTTGTAGTTTCAGAACTAACGTGAGTCAAGTCAAGGACTTGTGCTCAGAAGTATGGTTGTTTATTCATGTGCAGGTGTTGCTTGAGTTCAAGACATGGCTGGTGACGGGGTCCATTGAACTAGTCTTAGGGAGAAGATGAGGTTCAACAACAAAGTTCAGGAGGAATTATGGTTGAGTTGATCGGGAGGCTGCGCAGGATGTTTGAATAAAAAACAATGCATATGAAGGTATCGTGGATGTAGGCTTGGTTGGTTAGAATAAGGAAGATGCGTATATAATCTCTTGCAAATTACATATGATCAAAATTTGTGCTTAAAAAAATTGCAGCAACAAGTGTCATGCTTTCAGCTATTGAAATAGTTAAGTTTGTGAGATCATGACTTGCTTAAATTGAAAATTACATTTGATCTCTAGCATGGCTTACAATACTTTATGTATCTCATTGTTGTGATAGTGTAAGTTACTTGATAGTATGACTTTGGATGAGCTTTTTTTTATGTATATGTTATAATGTGCTCATAACAAATTAAAATTCTCTTTTCTACTTTGATGAATACATTGTCAAAGGGGGAGAAGTATGCAAGGGGGAGCAATATGTATAGGGGGGGAATTTATTTCTATCTCATTTGATTTTCAAAAAGGGGGAGAAATTGTTTTCAAAACTTTTCAAGTGAATAAGCCAATGTTCGGATTTTAAGTGGTTTGCCAATGCATTCATCAAGGAGAGATTGTGAGACCTATGTGTGCTAAATACGTTGGCTATGACGCTAAAAGTTTTGAATACTGCCAAAACACCCTTTTAACAAGGTCTGACTCTAGGTTCGAGCTCCTGTTTGGTCTGATGTAAGGTCTGACTTACTTTGTCTAGGTCTAACTTGTTTTAGTTAGGTCCGACATGTTTTTGCTAGGTCCGGTGCAAGGTCCGACTAGCTTTGATAAGCTCCGGTGTTAGGTCCAACTAGCTTTGGTTAGCTCCGGCGCTAGGTCCTGCTAGCTTTGATAAGCTCCGGTTCAAGATCTGGTTAGCATTAGCAATGTCCGGTGCTTGATTGCAATTGTTCTTCTTTTACCTTGCAATGTTTCGAACTTGCTTTACATCTATAGAAAGTTTGCTTAGTATTCTTTTACTAAGTTTTTGGTGTGTTTTGGTGGTTATGGTTGATATAGTTTTGCTATGGTTTGCAACATGCTTATGTGAGGTGCTCACGTAAGGTGTTGTGGTTATCGGAACTAATGAGAATCAAGTGGAGGACTTGTGCTCAGAAGTATTGGTTGTTTATTCATGTGCAGGTGTTGCTTGAGTTCAAGACATGGCTGGTGACATGATCCATTGAAATAGTCTTAGGGAGAAGATGAGGTTCAACAACCAAGTTCGGGAGGAATTATGGTTGAGTTGATCGAGAGGTCGCACAACATGTTTGGATCAAGAACAATGCATATGAAGGTATCATGGACATCGTTGGAAGTTGTTTGCCCATCTGCAAGGAGTGCATGGACGTGACTACATAGTTTCGAGACGTGATGAAGAGATGTGGACGTAAATAGTTGGTCGGAAAGGTCCAACCGACTAGGTTATGGACTCAGGCTGCGGTTGAGTCGGGTTTGACTCAAATATGGAAAGATTTAAGGTTTTTATGATAGGATTTCGTGTGGGTCACGAAGTTGGGTTATTTTAGGAATGTGGGATACGTTCCTAAGGTGTTTGGAAGTATTAAGATTGCTTTTATCTGCATATGGAAGAGTCTTGAGCAGTTATGGAAAGTTTCAGTTGAATCTGAGTAGGATTTGAGTCCTAGTTAGGATTGGGTTGGCCTAAGGGCTGGTTATATAAGTAAGGGAGGCCAGAGCTCGTGGTGCACGACTTTGGGGTTGTGCCTCTTGTGCTCTATTGAATAAAATTAGTACTTGAAAGGAATTTTTGTGCCTTGTTCGTCCGACTTGTTTCAGACAAGTTTTTCTCTTCGAGTTTCTGTATAGCACTACCTTACTTCGATGGTTTTATCATAACTCGAGTTTTACTGATCCGATTAACGTGATTATTTTTTGGTTGTATTCACAACTTGATTATCTATCATATATGATAATTTCACAGTCATTGGATTTGTGGTTTTGTATCTACCTGAGTTTCATTGCAGTGTTACAGATCTGGTTTTTCTCGGGTAGAACAGATTGACCTTTGTTCAACCTTTTAATCGTAACTTGAGTTTTTCGCGACAGTTTTTCGTGATTTTTGTTGTCGTGTCTTCGTGACTTGATTCTCCACAATCTATACTAGTTTTATCACAATTGATCACGTCTAGATTAGTCGCACACATAATTTCTTAACAGACTGATTTTCTGTCGAGTGGTTTTTGTTACTTCCGTTGAAAAAGTTTTAATCTGCTATTCACCTTCCGCTGGTAGCTTTTCACGTGTTCTTCGATCCTACACTTACTGCTTTATCGCAGGCGGAGTTGCTTGTTAGGACCCGCCTAAGATAATGCATCATCTTAGGCGGTGTGTTGTACGCAAACAACCGACTGTGGAAATCCATTAGCACAGGTGGTTTCTAGAGCCGCCTGTGAAAATGGCCTATTTTCACAGGCTCTTCGTTTCAGGCGGTTCTTAAGTCCGCTTGTAATAATATGTTTAGAGCCGCTTGAGATGAGGCTTATTGTAGCAGTGAGGGCTGTTCTATTGGCTAGGCTACAAGTGGACATTCAGGTGAGGGGTCGATTTAAGGGGCCAAAACAGCAAGCATTGGTAAAGCAACCCTTACTACAAAGACAAGAAGGGAAACAACTTGGATCTGGTTCTAATCTGACAAAAGATAGGCAACTTTGAGATTATAGAAGATTGCATGCATGGGCTTTGTACGTGGAGAGAAATTTGAATCGGGTCATTTACTGAAATGTTCTAAGAGGATGCTACTACAGTTAACTGCTTTATGAGCAGAAGATCTGAACATGACACTGAAGAAGTCATTGCTGCTTTGGATTCAGAAGATGTACAGGAGATTGAATGGTTCCACATTTCAACACACGTTGTAGAAGAGGCAGAAGGAGCTAATTGCATGAAGATCAAATGACTAATCAAAAATCAGGTGTTGCTTGTTTTGGTGGACTTTGGAAGTTCTACATTGCTGAACACTCCTGTGGTTGACACACTTGGGCGGCAACTGCAAAAATGTAAACCAGTGAAGATGAAAGTGGAAAATGGGGAGAAAATGTGCAGTAATACTATGATCTCTGATTTTGAGGTGGTGGTGTGATGGCCACACCTTTACTTCTACTATGAAAAATTGACCCCTGAGAGCCTATGATGCTATATTTGGGCTATGATTGGTTATCTTATCATAGTCCCATGAATTGTGACTGGCATGCAAAGACTAAAGAGTTTATGGATCAGGAACAAAAGGTGGTGCTGAAGAGAGTGCACACAGTGAGACCTAGCAGGCTTGTGGAGCTGTCAGCCACGCAGTTGCAAAAATGAATTGTTGGGAATGACAATTGGTCATTGGTTGTGGTGCAGCCCAAAGGACACTCTCAATCTAGAAGTGCATCATCTGAAGTGCAATCTCCTATTTCAGAGTTACTACAACAGTTCAGAGATATTTTTGAGGATCCAAAAACCCTTAACACCCTCATATTCATCCATTATGCATTGCATTCATTCTTATAAATGTCTAACATGGTGCAACACAAAAAAGGAACAAGATTAAAATGTATTAGGACCAAAACAGCAATTAAAAATCTGACTTAGTACAGACTTGTCCGGATTGTATCCCAGATAGTCCGATTTAGCTACTGTTGTCCTCCAGACTTTTCCGCTAATTGCGACAGATTAGTCCGGAAATCATTTCTGATGTTCTTCGGACTTGTCCTTTGATTTTACAGACTAATCCGATTTTGTTTCTCTTCCCATCCAGACTTGTCCGTTGTGTATACATACTAGTCCGACGATCGCTGTTGAAAACTCTCAAAAACTTGATCTGGATTTGATACTGGACAGAACCCAGACTTGTCCGGCTTGACACCAGACTTGTCCGATTGACTTTTTGGTCTTGAACGGACTTGTCTAGCATTGCACCAAACTTCTCTGTTGAACTTTTTGTGCCCGATCGGACTTGTCCGGCCTTGCTACGGGCTAGTTTGGTGTGTAGGGTTTCGACTCGGATTCTATTTTTCCTCCACGATGAGTTATTGGGTAATTGCCTTAATTGGGACCAAGAACATCGTGCCCCACCCCTGAGAAGCCCAAGTAGGACCCCACCAAGGCCTCTACTTGATCCCACTGCCTTATACTTGGATTCCACCGTAACCCTACCACCTCTCCTTCTATATAAACACTCTACCACCCACCTTTCATCCTTTTGCCCCATGGTAGAAAACATTTAGCCCTGTCATGCCATGAGCCGCCGTTCTTGAAGAAGGATCCCTCACTGCAAGAAAGAACAGGGAGGAAGAGGAAGAGGAGGAGAAGGAAGAAGGAGGATCAAGTGAGATTGTCGTTGCTGCTGCGATCTTCTTCATCAATTCTTCGATGTCAACTTTCTTATTCGCTAATTCTTCGTCTTCATCAATCTATCCGTCGAGTTCTCGCGTTTCACCTATTCTTTGACTAGTGAACACCTGAATTCACGGTAAATACCTTAGATCCATCTTTCCTACATCCATATTTAACTCAAACTATGCACTAGTTGGAAATTCACAGAAACCCTAGAGTTAGCGGACTTGTCCGGTCATTTGCGGACTAGTCCATTGATCTTTCTGGTCCAGTGCGGATATGTCCGGCCCATGGTGCGGACTGGTCCGGTCTTTCAATTCTGGAATTCCTAAAACTTCTTTAGTTTCTCCAAAATGACTCAAAACTTGCTCTAACATGTAAAACTAAATTGTAACTAGATAGTAAGCAACAATAGCAACCTAGTAGCCTGTATTACATCATAATTGCATTATGAATGCATATCATGGCATATTGAGTACTATATGAACATCTATTGATTGTAATGCTTGTTTCGCAAGTTTGTCATGCATAATAGAAGGTAACGCTCTAGAGTTTGCTTACGAGGACCTTCAGCACCAGAACTTCAAAGCTTTTGATCTAAACCAGCCACAAGAGCAAGGCAAGTGTCCTTGAACATTTTGATCTTGTTTTCAAATGTTGTGTTTGCAAAAATGCATGCTTTTGTCAAATTGACGGGAAACTCATGATAGGTGTTTACTAGACTTGTGTGACCATCCTTGTCGCTTGGGTATATTGTTGAGAGTCAGGAAGGATATTTTACCTTTTTGCTCTGCTTTAATTAATTGGGGCTGAACAAAATGAAATGGCTTAATTATGATTTAATGAGCTTTTGGATGATGAGAATTGATGAACATGAATATTTGGTAATATGGGACTTGGGTGATCTAAGCAAGCGTGGTTTGTGGATTGGGTTGGATGATATGGTGGTTTTGCTTGCCTTAGATATAAGGACCAGTTCATGCGAGAATAAGCGAGGACAACAGTTCCACCACAAGGTCAAGTATGGGTGCGGCTTAGCTGATTAATTAGATGTATTACCAGCATTGTTCGGATCATTTAGAAGGCTCGGGGAATAGGAGTCGTTTGGATTTGCATTAGTGGCGGGATTGTCCTCAGATCTGAATGGCACAAGAGGGGGCCCTTGGATGGATGTGCTCAGTTGTGAGACATCACCTCTAGTGAAACCATAGTGGTCTAAACATGCAGGTGGTCCTTTTTACATATTTTGAATGTACTTTTCAGCAATTAGCCATGTATTATCATCTTTGTTTTTAGCTATATGTCATACTTTCCCACACTTGTTGAGTACGACATGTACTTACCCTTGTGATTCCCCCACCTACAATTTTAGGTGATGTTTGGGAGTACCATGAGGATCATGTGGAGTACTAGGTCGCGTGCTATGTCAGACTTTTGAAGGTTGGGCTGATTGAGCTTAGTGTGAGTCGCTTTGCCTATCCAAGGTTATTGGTGCAAAAGAAGGGTGGTACGTGGAGATTTTGTGTTGATTATAGGAAATTAAATGATTTGATGATGAAGAACAGGTTTCTTATGTCATTGGTTGATGAGATTCTTGACGAGTTGGCAAACACTAAGTTCTTCAAAAGCTTGGACATGAGAGAAGGATATCATCAAATCCGTAGAAGGGTGAAGAATTCAATATTGCATTCAAGACTCATAGTGGACTTTACTAATTTAAGGTAATGCCCATTGACCTCACTGATGCTCCGGCTACTTTTGAGTGTACTATGAACTTGATATTGGCATCATTTTTGAGAAAGTTTGTGTTAGTCTTTATTGATGATATCCTCATTTATAGTCCTAGTTTAGAATTTCACGTAGATCATATTAGATTACTTCTAACCAAATTGAGAGAGCAAAAATTTTATTTGAAAATATCTGTCGGTACCCTACATACCGGGTACCCCATGATACCGCAAAAAGTGCAAGAGAGTTCTACCTATCAAAGTTGAAGGTCTCCTTAGGCCCCACATGTCACACTACACCGGACCCGCAACCTTCATATGGGAAGCTCTAGAGTTGACACGTGCAATGTAAGTCCGGAAATAAACTCCCAACATAGGAAAGTTCCGTTGTTAACACGTGTATAATAACCCCGGACCTAACCCCCAGCAGAGGGGAGCTCTGGTGCCGACACGTGTATAGCGGTTCTGGAGCTACCTCCCCGTAAGGGGAAGCTCCGAAGCTGCCACGTGTGGAGCCTCCAGACCTTCATCACAAACGAATACATTGGCGGATCTCCTCCAGCACGGACATTCAAGGGACAGTTAAAGCGGCAGTTACAAGAACTGATTACGGGTCATTAATGATATATTAATGACACACGATCAGAGGACTATTAATAGAGTTAACGCAACCATTAAGGCGCGTCATCACACTATTAACCATGCTTAATGCTCATATACAGTGTATTAGGCTATTAAATATGCCAGGGCCACATGTCGGGCCAGGCAAATGATGTAATGGTCAGTCCTTGGACTATAAAAGGACTGAGCCGCACGATACAGAGGGACAGATGCAAGTTGAGCCAGAAACTACTCTTCCTAGTGATTCTCAATACAACCCACACACCCCGTGGAGTAGGGTATTATGCTCAGGCGGCCTGAACCACGTAAATCTCTAGTGTCACCATCTTGTTCTTGATCTCCGCGTGCCCCAACCGAAACAAGAACCTTCACGGGCTACATTTGGTAGTACCGGGGGAAGTGTCGTTGCTACACTTTGACATTTTGGCGCGCCAGGTAGGGGGACCCGAGATCTCAAGATGGTGAATTCCGCCGCAGGATCTTCTAACAGCAATCGCGCTAAACAACCTGTTCAAGGCAATCCCTCAAACATGCAACAGCCAGCGGGTGCCATTGTTCCGGCAGGCACTACGGCACCGCAGCCACCATCGGTTCCAATAAACAATGCTGGGCAACAAGATGGGGCATTTGCGTCGATCGGTGCATCGACAAACAACAACCCTGAGCATGCGCTCATTGTCGTGCGAGGTCTTCTACAACACCCATCGCCTCCAGGAGCACCCAGGGTGCTATGGAACAGTGGAGAGTTGATGTTGACCATCTGGTTGTAGCTGCAGCTATTGGCATCAGCAATCAAAGTCCTTCCACTTCGGGGCGAGCACCATCACAACGACGAACCTTGTCGGGCCGACTTGGTCCACAAGTATCGCAGCATAGGAGACGTGTTGCATCCCAACAGGTGACTTCGCCACCTCCCGGGGCACGACGCATCCACACCATCACTAGGATTTCGACTTATGACCTGTGGTCAGAACTTGATCACCGTTACCGGCAGCAGGACGGTCGCATCCATATCGAGCGTGCTCGCAAGAGACGAGAAGCTCGAGACAACCCTGCTCCTCAGGGAATAGGGGGAGGTCATTCTGCCCTGGCCATGCATTTACGCATGGTCAGATGGCCATAGAAGTTCCGACCTCACTTGCCGGAAAAATTCGACGGGACTGTCAACCCCGCCGAGTTCCTTCAAATCTACTCCACTTCTATACTGACAGCAGGAGGCGATGAGGCCGTGATGGCCAACTACTTCCCAGTGGCTCTAACTGGGACTGCAATGTCCTAGTTCATGAGTCTTCCACCCGACTCCATTAATAGTTGGTCGGAGCTATGCCAACAATTCACTGCCAACTTCGGGAGTTCTTACACCTGGCCTGACACTGAACTGGATTTGTTTGCTGTAAAGAAAACAACAGGGGAATCGTTGCAATCCTTCATCCAGCGGTTTTCTCAGGTACGGAATGCTATCCCTTCAATCTCGATCTCTTTTGTTATTGTTGCATTCAGACAGGGTGTTCGAGATAAGAAGATGCTGGAGAAACTGGCGACCAAAGAAGTCACCAGTGTCACAGAACTCTTCAGCTTGGCAGACAAATGTACCAAAGCTGCGGAGGGACGTGAAATGCATTCTAAACCACCTCCGGAGGCCAACAACAAATCCACCAAGATTGAAGCCACTACATTCGAAGGTGGCAAAAAGAAAAAGAAGCCCAACGGCAAGAAGAAGCCGTCGGCTGGTGCACCTGCCGCTGCGGCTGCTGCAGCTCCAGGTGGCCTGGGGCCACGCCCTGAGAAACAACCTCGACCATCGTCAGAAGATGGTGGCAGCTCTAAATTGTGGTGTCCGATCCACAACACAGACAGACACAGTCTGGGAGAATGCCGAGAGGTCCAGAATCTTGCTGAGTGCTATAACAAACGCTGGGAAGAAGCTCATTTCCGTTAGCGGGAAGGAAAACAAAAAGTCGACGAAGCTCTGGCTTAGGAGGAGCTAGGTTTTCAGGACCCCAAGAAGGTCCTGAAAGCTGTCTACAACACCGTCGACGACGACTCCGACATCTCTGACAACGAGCGTCGGAAGACCCTGAACACCATTTATGGTGGTTCTTGGGTCATCTCCTCTCGCCGCATCCTCAAGACAATTCGGCAGGACATGGCCGTTGCAGCTCCCACTGCTAGGGTGGAGCCTCATCGGAAGTGGATGGATACTCCCATCATTTTTTATGCTTCAGACTTCCCCCGCAACATGATCGGAGCTGGCCAACTCCCGATGATGGTGTCACCAACCATCAACAATATCCAACTCCACCATGTAATGGTGGGTGGAGGTGCAAACTCCCCAGTTTCCAGTACTTCTTCTTTTGCTCCTTACTCCATAGATCCAGCTTTTTGCTGTGATCTGCCAAATTATGTTCACCTAGAGTCAACTTCTGGATGACCTCCGCCTCACTCTTCAAAATATCCTCCTGCTGCTCCAGGAGCTTCTCTTCCCTCTCCTCAAGGTCCGCTTGGCATTTCAGGAGGACCTCGTTCAATTCATTGAGGTTTTCATGACGCTCATCAGCAGCATCACGCCTCTTCTTGGCTTGCTCAAGGATCTCCCTAGAGTTAGCATCGAGTGCCCTGATGGCAGCTTCCTTCTCCTTCAGTAGCATGTCCGAGTATTCCATCCGGGCCTTTTCCCTCTTGATACACTCCTTCTGGTTAGCAAGTCTTGTCTGAGCAAGCCTGGTCTCAAAATGGAGCCTGTTACGTCAACACCTTAAGGTGTTGCGCTCCTCCTCCAGGGCTTTGCTCTCATGATCAAAGGCGAGTTGAACTTGTCGGAGACTTGAGAAGGCATTGTCTATGGACAACACCAAGGGGATAGGCTCCGGAGCCGCTGGGATCAACTCCGCTGGCTCCAGGGGGTTCTCCATTACAAAAATAGGGTCTCACTCTACAGTGTGGTCCCCTGAGCTTCTGCAGCACTAGGGCCGCTCTCTGGAAGCCCTTCAGTAGTAGCAGAGGAAGAAACTACTAGGGGAACTCCCACCTCCGGAGCGGAAGTTGAAGACGCTGCTTCCAGGTCTTCATTTACCGACTCCGAGGGTGGAGGACCTGCCGTCACCTCTTCATGCTACTCTGGCTTTTGTCCTGACACCTCCAGGGCAGCTACCTCCGGGGCAACGGTTGAGGCTTCATCCAGTGTCTCTGCCACCACTGGCTTTGGAGGCGGCACGTCAGCTACTTTCGGCTCAGCAACCGGAGCATCAAGTCTTTCCAGCTCAACAGCCGGACCTTCAATAATTCCTGGCCCAAGGGCCGGAGCTTCAACCATCTCCAGCACGATGGACGGTGCTTCAATTGTCTCTGGCTCAGCGGCCAGGGCTTCGATGACTTCCGGCTCAAAGTTCGGAGCTTCTGACATCTCCGGCTTTGACACTGGAGCATCAGCCTCCGGCAATGTTGCTAGAGGTACATCTTCAACTTCTCCCCCGCAGCCCGGCGCTACCACAGGAGCTTCCATCGAGGACTCTGAATCCAAATCCACGACTGATGGCACCAGATCTGCTGTGACTTCTGCCACCACTTGAGGAGGAGGCTCGGTGGTCGAAGCCGGAGCTTCAGCATGCACAGCCACGGTCGCTACAACAGAAGACAAAGTCCCTGACTCCTTTCTCGACACCCTAGAAAAAAGGGATGAAAAGATTATAGACACAACAAAAACAAGACTAGCATTTTAAGGCGAGCACTCAATGCTTACCTAGGGATGCTACCGCCCCATTCACCGCAGAACCTCTTCTTCTGAGGTCCAGAGACAGAGCCCACCAAGTCTGGTGAGACAATGACTTTGGACCTCAACGGGGGACCACTTGCGGCAGTCGAAGTCCTCTCAGTCGAAGCTTCTCTTGGTCGGGAAGAACTCTGAGGCTTGGAGCTCTTAGCCGGCACTAAGGCCAGTGTTGACTGTTCGAAGCTAGCACCTCTCAAAGATGCGTGCGCCACAAAAGGTGCAGCTGCAGAAGACCTCCCTCGCTGAGGAGAACAAGCCGTTGTAGAGGGAGCGGGCATGACGTGGGCACTCCTTCAAAAGCTCCGGGGATCATGATCCCGGAGGTTCGACGCCTCTCGACCTCACCAAGGTCATCAAGCGCCGGCATCTTCCTCTGGAGCTCCCTGCTGAACTCTGGCTCCATATTCAAAGGAAGGGAAGCAGCCGACGGAACCAAGTCCTCACCTTCGACATTTATCCCATGCTGAAATTTCTTGAGATGAAGCTTCAGAGCTTCGTCATCCAAGTTGGACTTCAGACCGGTTTCAACCCGGTCGTCATCCATCACACTATTGAGGGCCCAGGCGAGCTTCTCCCTCTTCCTCAGCAGATCCCACCTGTTAACTAAGAAATTTCCGAAGACGATCTGAGGGGTCACTCCATCCTCCACGCATTCTCGGATCCTAGTCAAGACAGGGTTAAAGGCATCCGACAGCTTCGGAACTACACTCCAGGTGTCGGTATAAACGTTGGGGAGTCCTTGGGGCAGCTCCAACCTCTCGTGCTCCTCCACCGCAATGATGACCCAATCCTTCTTCCAGTCGTCCCATTTGCCGGAAGGGAATGACTTCAAATACTTGAAGGGGCAGTTCTTGCGCTTCACGAAATAGTAGAAGTCAAGAAGCTCAGTCCCCTTGTCGGTGGTGTGGACCGTGAAGAAGGTACAGAACAGCTCGATGCAGGGGGGGAACACCCACCCACATCTCGCAGAAGTGGACGAAGGTTGACACTAGCAGAAGAGAATGGGGGCCAAGATGATACAACTGGATACCGTAGAAGTCCAGCAGCATTAAGAGAAAGCTTGAAAAGGTGGAATCAATTCCACCATGGCGTACGCTAAGAAGTACACCATGTCGCCATTACGCTCCTTCTTGAATGGGAGCTTGCCGGCACGGATCAAATGGCTGAAGGTGTCAATGGACCACCCCATATATGTCCGAACCTTCATAAGATCATCCTTGCTCTTGAGGCGGCTCTGGGGAAGACCCAACTCCATCGCGAAAAAGTGGAGCGAAGGAAGGGAAAGCTAGGCGAAGTTTGGGAGGCTCTAAGCACAAGTTTGATCAAAAGCATAAAGAGTCCTCAAACTGCGCATACTTTCCTTCTTAAGTAATCCTCCGTGGTGCTTGGATGGAAACTGCAACAAGAGTGGGGTCACATTTCAAAAATCTACCCAGCCCATGACGAATGGGCCCGAGGCCACCCCAACAAAAAGATCAAGGTTATTACCCCAGGCAAACCGTTGTCATGATGGGCAGCGGGAAACCCAAAGGCGGCACCCTGACAAGGCGCTCAGAACTGATACGGTTTTTGTATTGGGAACTGGGGACCTTCAATTGCATGAGATCCGCACTCAAAGATCTCTTCTGCCACATTCATAACAAGCCACGCGGCGATGGTTTAATCCTAGACCATTGCCCCCAACGGCACATCAGAAAACTTTTGAAGTCGAAGCGCGAGAATCAAGGATGGCCCCACCTCTGGTAGAATAACTTAACCCAAAGGGTTTATCCCAGAGGTGGGCCCGGGGTCCACTGTCGGTACCCTGCATACCGGGTACCCCACGATACCGTAAGAAGTGCAAGAGAGTTCTACCTATCAAAGTTGAAGGTCTCCTCAGGCCCCACATGTCACACTACACTGGACCCGCACCCTTCATATGGAAAGCTCCGGGATTGACACGTGTAATGTAAGTCCGGAAATAAACTCCCAACATAGGGAAGTTCCGTTGTTAACACGTGTACAATAACCTCGGACCTAACCCCCAATAGAGGGGAGCTCCGGTGCCGACACGTGTATAGCGATTCTGAAGCTACCTCCCCATAAGAGGAAGCTCCGAAGCTGCCACGTGTGGAGCCTCCGGACCTTCATCACTAACGAATACATTGGCGGATATCCTTCAGCACAGACATTCAAGGGACAGTTAAGGTGACAGTTACAAGACTTGATTACGTGTCATTAATGTTGTATTAATGACACACAATCAGAGGACTGTTAATAGAGGTAATGCAGCCATTAAGGCACGTTATCACACTATTAACCATGCTTAATGCTCATAGACAGTGTATTAGGCTATTGAATACGCCAGGGCCACATGTCGGGCCAGGCAAATGATGTAATGGTCAGTCCTTGGACTATAAAAGGACTGAGCCGCACGATACAGAGGGACAGATCCAAGCTGAGCCAGACACTACGCTTCCTAGTGATTCTCAATACAACACACACACACACCCCATGGAGTAGGGTATTACGCTCAGGCGGCCTGAACCACGTAAATCTCTAGTGTCACCATCTTGTTCTTGATCTCTGCGTGCCCCAAACGAAACAAGAACCTCTGCGGGCTGCATTTGGTAGTACCGAGGGAAGTGTCGTTGCTACACTTCGACAATATCCAAGTGTCATTTTGCAAAAATTGAGCTGGCTTTTTTGGGTCACATAATTTCTAAAGATGGGATTTCTTCTGATCCAGCCAAGACTTAAGCTATGGAACATAGATAGGTTCCTTCTTCCACCACAGAGTTAAGAGCTTTTATTGAGTTGACTGGCATACCCATAGTAGTTCATAGCAAGGCCATAACTGAGAAGAATAGATAGCTCAATATCTACGAAAAAAAGTTTTTGGCCCTTATTATGACTGTTGAGAAATGGAGACCTTATCTTCAGAGAAAGGAATTCTTTGTTAAAACTGATCATAAGAGTCTTAGTTATTTGAAGGGTCAACAATTGCGATCTGATTCACAAAGAAGGGTGATGTCTAAGTTGATGGGATTGCATTTCAGAATTGTGTACAAGAAAGGAAGTGAGAATGTGGTTACGTATGCTTTGTCTAGGGTGGAACATCTATGCAATATTGAAAGTGTGACTGGGGTGAAACCATTATGGATCCAGGAAGTTCTGAATTCATATGCTACAGATGTGGAAGCACAACAACTGTTAGCCAAATTGGCTCTAATGAGTCTTGATGATTAAGAGTTTTCTTTGGTGCACGGTCTGCTTAAGAAAGGGGATTTGATCTACATTGAAGACATTCATCCTTGAAGTCAAAATTAATTTCTGCATTCCATGATATTGCTAGGAGGGGATTATTGTGTTCAATCTTCTTATCGACGTACTAGAAGAGTTTTTTATTGGAAGGGCCTAAAACAAGATGTGCAGGAGTTCGTGCGGCAGTGTAGCATTTGCCAACATGTCAAGGCTGAGAGGACACACCCTGCTGGGCTATTGCAGCCTTTGCCTATACTGTGATGCCCGGTTCCGAAAATGAACCAAGCTAACGCATATGTGTGCCCATGATGTTCAACACACATACACGAGTGCAATCACAAAAGAGTATACAGAAAATTACCATAGAACAAGATTAATTAACCAAATTTTATTAAACAAACCATATTATCCTCAAATACAAACTCTAATAAATATTAATGACAAGTTCAACTAATGCAGTAGAAATAAACTAAATAAGCAACTAAACAGCTAGGCAGCATAAGCAATAGGGTATAGCGCAGCTCCAATCAACACCACAGGCAAAGCTGACGGTAGACACGGCCTAGAACTCTGCATTATCGCCATTAAACTCCCAATCCTGACCTACAACTGTTGTGGGGGGGGATTGCAAGAGTGAGTACATGTTGTACTCAGTAAGTATGGAAAGTATGACATGTGGCTGATTCAAATGACGACAATAATAATGCTTGAGTGCTGATTAGTACATTAAAGCATTTGCAAAGCAATATATTATGTGTACGTGAAATAAACCCATCATAAACCATAAATAATATCATAGTACCAATCTGAATTCATTACCATCATCAATAGTTCTAGATTTCACCATTTGCCAATAACCATATTCAATACCAGAAATTAATCCATAACCAGCCATAACCATTACCAAACCATAACCTTCCCAAAAACCATCCCAATACCAAGTTCCCTCTAATCATGTGAGGGTCCAGGTTGCTCATAACCGGGAGCATGGCTATCATTATAGTTTTAGACACACTCTGCAGAGGTTGTACCGCTTTACCCACGTGTTTGTGATTTCATCACCTTTCGATGACTATAGAATCTCAGTTATGCCTTCTAACACTTCCTTAGGTGTGTGGCCAAGAGATCACAAAATAGCCTTTACAAAGGGATTACTAGACTATTTAGACCCCCACTGAGGTTTCACCGGTGGCGATGTCTCCAACTGAGCACATCTTCAACCAAGGGCCCCCTCTTGAGCCATTCGGATCCCAGGGTAGCCCCACCAATCATCAACAAACCCAATCCGACTATCCCTTCCCCGAGCATCCTTAATGGTCCAAATAGCACTGGCAAAGCCCTAATTAATCAGCTACACCACACCCATACTTGGCCTCGTGGTGGCACTGTAAATCCTGGATGGTCACTCCACAAATCGGTCCTTAGATCTAAAGCAAGCAAAACCACCATAACATCCAACCCATCCACATACCAGGATTTCTTAGATCACCCATTATCATATCATATTAACCAGTTCATGTTAACCATAATCTCATAAATACACAATTAAGTTGAGTGGTATAGTTGTTTTCCCATCCCAGTTGATTAAGCAAAGCAAAAGGTAAAAAGCCCTTCCCGACTCTCTACCATAAATTCCAGGTGACAAGGGTGGTTAAACAAATCTAGTAAACTTCCTACCATAGGATTTCCCATCAAATTGACACAAGCATGCAATTTTCAAACAAAACATTTATTTCAAAACAGGGTCAATATGCTTCAAGGACACTTGCCTTGCTCTTGGGATTGGTTCGGGTCAACTTCTTCAAACTCTTGGTGCTGTAGATCCTCTGCGGCACTCTCTAGCACAAATCCGTCTAATCCGCACAATAAACATACAAACAAGAAACAGAATCAAAGAGTGCACAAATATTACTCAATATGACATGACATGCATGATTGATGCAAATGCAAGGCAGAACCTGTTAATAGATTGCTTTTAATGATCACTAACTAGTTCTAATAGTTTTTAACAAGTTTATACAGGTTTGGAGTTGATTAGGTCAAATTTTAGAATTAATCCGATGCAATTTAACCAGGAAAATCGGACTAGTCTGCAAAAGGCCAGACTAGTCCGCACTTCGCAGAACTAGCGAACTAGGGTTTTCTAGATCGACGTAAATTTGGAGATTATGAGTTCAATTCATGTAAGGAAAAGAGAATAGAAGGTATACCAGGTGTTTAGGACTCCAATGAATCAAGAAACTTGGAGGTAACACTTGGATCTTGATGATCTAGGGTTGGTGATGAACTTGGAGATGAATTGGTGATGAGGGATGAAACTTGGTGGAGATCTTGATCCTCTTTCGTTTCCTCCTCTTCTTCTTCTTGCTTGGGATCTCCTCCTCCCTCCTTGATGGTGGCTCTCCACGAACTAGGGTTTGGGTGGGGTGGAAAAGTGGCAAATAGATGTCAAGCCAAGGGGTGGGGTTGTTTATATAGAGGTGGGGGCTAGGGTTAGATGGATTTCGAGTGTGGGATGAGTAGAGGCCGGTTTAGAGTCCCGCATGGCCTCTAAAAGAGTTAGGCATGACATCCCTAGGCCCACTTAACGTGAAACCCAAGAAACAAGTCGTAAAATGAAAGATCAATACGGAATCGCGAAATATCGAACAAGTCCGAGAAGGACCGGACTAGTCCGATGTTGTCCAGAGAGAAAATCAGACAAGTCTGGCCAAAAATCGAACAAGTCCTACTTTAGTCAGAGAGAAAAACGAACAAGTCCGCTGGGACACCAGACTAGTCAGGAAAAGTCCAGGGACTTAGCAAATTTTCAAGTATTCTTGGAATATCGGACTAGTCCGCACAAAATCGGACAAGTCCGAAAGTTTCGAGAGGCAAAATCGCACTAGTCCGCAGCAAAAATGGGCAAGTCCGTTTTTAGTCAGAGATAAATCGGGCTAGTCCTCAGTAAAATCGGACTAGTCCGCACTTTCCTGCATTTTAAGTGTGGTTTTGTTCCAAATCAATTTTAAATGCTCCAAACCAATTTTAAACTCGTTCCTCTTGTTGTGGGTTAATGTTAAACATGTATATGAATGTATGTGGGGCATGATGCATGAAAATGAGGGTGTTACAGTGCTTGGCGGGATATATTAATGGACATTATTGAACTCCTTCCAAAGTCAGAGGGCTACAATTTTATTCTTGTGGTGGTGGACCGTTTCTCGAAATATGCCCAATTTCAGGCCTTTGACTCACCCATTTACTGCTATTCCGGTAGCCAAGACATTGCTAGATGGGGTGGTTAAGCTACATGGGATACCTAAATATATGGTGTCCAATGGGGACAAGATATTCCGTGAGACCTAATATGTGCTTAATACATTGGAAATTATGTTAAATGTGAAGGTTTACACTCAAAGTTTTGAATATACTTGAGAAACACACTTTGCACTATTTGAACTTTTCTTGTACATTGCATAGTGGCTGCTTTGAACTGTACAATCTTTCTATGTGCTGAAATAATCGTGTGGCTGCTATGTTTTTCATTTGCAATGTTTCAAACTTGTTTTACACTTATGGGAAAATTTGCTTAGTATTCTTTTACTAAGTTTTTGATGTGTTTTGGCCGATATTATCATGCTATGTTTGCAACATGCTTATGTGAGGTGCTCACATAAGGTGTTGTGGTTATCGGACCAACGAGAGTCAAGTCGAGGACTTGTGCTCGGAAGAATTGGTTGTTTGTTCATGTGCAGGTGTTGCTTGAGGTCAAGACATGGCTGGTGATAGAATTCATTGAACTAGTCTTAGGGAGAAGATGAGGTTCAACAACCAAGTTCGGGAGGAATTGTGGTTGAGTTGATCGGGAGATCGCACAACATGGTTGGGTCAAGAACAATGCATATGAAGGTATAATGGATGTTGTTGGAAAGTGTTTGCACGTGTGCAAGGAGTGCATGGACATGGCAACATGGTTCCAAGGCATGATGAGGAGAAGGGGACGTAAAGAATTTGTCAGAAAGGCCTAACTGGCTGGATTATGCCTCAGGTTGCGGCTGAGGTGGTTATGGTTCGTTTATGGAAAGTTTCGAGTTTGTTTTGGTTAGATTTCGTGTGGGTCACGAAGTTGAGTTGCTTTATAAATATTTAGGACGTTCCTAAGGTGTTTGGAAGTCTTAAGATTGCTTCTATCTGTGTATGGAAGCGTCTTGAGCAGTTATAAAAAGTTTCAGTTGAAACTGAGTAGGATTAGAGACCTAGTTTGGATTGGGTTGGCCTTAGGGCTGGTTATATAAGCAAGGGACGCCAGAGCTCATGGTGAGACAACTTTGGGCTGTTCCTATTGTGTTCTGATCAATAAAATTTGTAGCTTAGAGGAGCTTTTGTTCCTTGTTCGTCCGACTTGTTTTCGTCAAGTCTTTCTCGTCAAGTTTCTGCACAGCACTACGTTGCTTCGATGTTTTTATCATAACTCAAATTTTATAGATCTAATTGACGTGATTCTTTTTGGGTTGTCTTCACAACTTGATTATATAACATCTACGAAAATTTAAAGATCATTGGATTTGTGGCTTCTGATCTACACGAGTTTTTTTGCAATGTTGCAGATCTGGTTTTTACATGGGTAGAACAGATTGCCCCCTGCTCAATCTTTCGATCATAACTTGAGTTTTTCTCGACGGTTTTTTCATGATTCTGATTGCGACATCTTTGTGATTTGATTCTGCACAATCTATACTGGTTTTTTCATGATTGATCACATTTAGATTAGTTGCACACATTGTTTTTTTAACAGATCGATTTTCTGCCGAGGAGTTTTCGTTGCTTCTACTAAAAAAGTTTAAATCTACCATTCACCCCCCTCTGGTAGCTTTTCACATGCTCTTCGACCCTACAATTGGTATCAGAGCCACGGTGCTCTAATGTTTGTGATTTTCATGTGTCTTGACTAATTATCATGGAGAAATACTCTGCAAAACCTTGTGTGTTCAATGGCATTGATTTTCATGTTTGGAAGGCACGGATGGAGGCTTACATATAGGCACAAGGCTTCGCCATATGGGAAAAGGTCTACATGTCTTTCGACGTGCCACCAAACGATCATGTTACGGCTGCGAACATGAGATATGTCGGCAACAATAACGAGGCTCGCAACTTGATCATACAAGGATTGACTCAAAGCGACTTCGATCGTGTTGCACACCTCCAATCAGCGTACGATGTGTGAAAGGTACTTTGCGAGTACCACAAAGGATCCAACACGATCAAGGAGGTAAGGCAAGATATGTTCAAGAAAGAATATATGCACTTTGAGATGCAACCAGGTGAGTCCATCGATGATTTATTTGCTCGCTTTAATAAAATTCTCAATAACTTGCGTAGAATCAATGTTAATTTTCAGATGCTGAAAATGCTAAGCAATTACTAAGTGCATTAGACATGTCAATTTGGGAGATAAAAGTTACATATATTGGTGAGTCCACTGTCATGAGTACACTTACATTAGATGTGCTATATTCCAAGTTAAAAACTCATGAAATTGACATAATATCACGTAAGAACCCAAACAAGTCTCTTCCATTTGTTTCACAACGTGACATGCCTAGCTCTAGTCAATCTTTATCATGTGGTACACTTGCTTTGCTGTCCTCTCTAGCCCTTGAATAGATTGAAGAGTTTCCAAAGGAGGAGCTAGCACTTCTTTCTACTGGTTCTCAAAAGCATTGCAAAATGTTAGAACTCAAAGAAGAGGAAGTCCTGTTTCTCAATGATGCTTCGAATGCGGTGAGTTTTGACATTTTCGTACAAATTGCCCTAACCTTTCAGGTCCTACTTCCCATGATTAAAAGCAAACAAGGACAAAGCACTCCTCTACAAATGATAAGAAGAAGAAGGGTTTTAAAGGTCGCCAATTGGTAAACAGTTTTATCTCTGCACTTCAAGAACTTGGCTCGAGCGATGTGGACATCAGAAGTGATGAAGATGAAGAGAATTTGGCAAATTTGTGCTTCCTGGTGGGCAACTCAAGATCAAGTATGGAGGCAGAACACAACAGCGATGATGAAGAGGTTACACGCTTGAGGAAGGTGAACATTTGGATTGTGGATTCAGGTTTCTCACGCCACATGACCAGTAACAAAGATTGGTTCTCCTTCCTCTCTTTTATGTCACATGTAGAGAATGTTATTTTTGTTGATAATTCTTCAACTCCAATAATTGCTAAGGGTTTGCTTAGAGTAAATAATCACTACACTTTGAAGGATGAGGCACTTGTTAAAAGTTTGAAATACAACTTGTTTTCTTTTTCACAATTGCTAGATGAAAATCTGAAAATTATTTTCACTAGAAGTTGTTGCAAGGTTGTAGATTCAAATAGTGAGCTTATTTTTAACATGTCTCGGTTTGGAAGAGTTTTTAAAGCTGATTTTTATATGTCATCCTCTAAGCATAGGTGTCTAGTTGCTAATGATTTGAAAGACTTATATTTTTGGCATCGTAGACTTGGTCACGTAGGCTTTGATCATCTCAAGCGTGTCAGTGCTCTTGATTGCATACATGGGCGGCCTAAGCTTAAAGTGGACAACAGAAATTGTGTGTTCTTCTTGTAGACATGCTAAGATTGTTGCAGGTTCACATGCTCCTCTCACAATGACCATGACAACTGAACCGGGACAACTTTTACACCTTGACACCATAGGTCCTTCACGTGTTCAATCTTTTGGAGGTAAATGGTATGTCCTTGTGATTGTTGATGACTATTCCAAATACTCTTGGGTTTACTTTAGGGCATCTAAGAATGAAGCTTTTAGTCACTTTAGACTTTATTTCTTAGATAATCAATTAATCATCCAGGATCTTTAAAAACAAATAGAAGTGATAACGGAACCAAATTTAAAAATCAATCGCTTGATCACTTTTGTGCTGAAAATAGAATTGATCATAAATTTTCTTCACCTTATGTACCTCAACAAAATGGTGTCGTAGAGAGAAAGAACGGAACCTTAGTTGAGATGGCTAGGCCTATGCTTGATGAATATCAAACTCCTACGAAATTTTGGGTTGATGCAATTGCAACCGCTTATTATGTCTCAAATCGTGTTTTCTTGCGTGCTAAGCTAGGAAAACACCATATGAACTTCGGTTTGGACATAGGCCTAGTGTCACACACTTTCGGGTTTTTGGTTGTAAATGCTTTGTTAAGAAACATGGTAATCTTGATAAATTTGAACCCAGATCTGTTGATGGCATGTTTTTTGGCTATCCATCTCATACTAGAGGCTACCGTATGCTTTTACTTGATACTAACAAAATTAAGGAGACTTGTAAGGTTTCTTTTGATGAAGCTAGGCCAGGTACTAGCTCCAATATTGCAGGTCCAGATCTATATCCACAGGAGGAGAGTATTTTCATCAAAGAAGACGAATAAGTGGTGCTGCTGCCCAAAAATTCTGAAGCAAATGACGTTGATCATGCTGCGGATTTCGCACCACAACCAGCACCAACAACTACTGCAGCTGGTACAGATCATCCTCAAGCCACAAGTTCTTCGATATGTAATGAACATGAAGAACAAGGAGCTTGTGAAGTGTCTACTCCCCATCGAATTCTCAAAAGTCATCCTCCACAATCAATTATTGGAAGATTGCACAAACAAGTTACACGGTCCAGGTTTTGCGATCCAAACTCTCACGCTCATTCAACTTTTGTTGCTTCTTTTGAACCCAAGGATATATCACACGCAGTCATTGATGAATCTTGGATTATTGTCATGCAAGAAGAGTTATAAAATTTTGAAAGAAATAATGTTTGGAAACTTGTACCTCCACCTCAAGGTCACACTTTAATTGGAACTAAATGGGTGTTTAAAAATAAACAAAGTGAGGATGGGGTTCTGGTTAGGAATAAGGCTAGGTTGGTTGCTCAAGGTTTCACACAAGTTGAAAGTCTAGATTTTGATGAAACTTTTGCTCCTGTTGCTGGATTAGAAGCCATAAGAATTTTTTTAGCTTTTGCTGCATCTAAATGTTTCAAGTTATATCAAATGGATGTTAAAAGTGTTTTTCTTAATGTCTACATAGATGAGGAGGTTTGTGTCAAGCAAACACCAGGTTTTGAAAATCCAGATTTTCCTAATTGTGTTTACAAATTGTCCAAAGTCTTGTACGGTCTCAAACAAGCCCCTAGAGCATGGTATGATAGGTTAAAAACATTCTTACTTGAAAAGGGTTTTATTGTGAGCAAGGTTGATAAAACTCTTTTTGTACTTAAGCATGGCAATGAATCATTATTCGTTCAAGTGTATGTGGATGATATTATCTTTGGTTGTGCTTCTCATGATCTTGTGTCCAAGTTTTCAACTAGATTTTGAGATGAGTATGATGGAAGAACTCACGTACTTTTTGGGGCCGCAAATCAAGCAAACCAAGGAGGGTACTTTTGTGCACCAAACAAAGTATACAAAAGACCTTCTTAAGCGCTTCAACATGAATGAAAGCAAGCCTCTTCGGACACCAATGGGGATAGCAATGACACTTGAACTTGATGAAGATGGTAAATCCTTCGATCAAAAAGAATATCGAAGCATGATCGGGTCACTTTTGTACCTCACAGCATCAAGACCAGTCATACAATTCAGTGTATGTCTTTGTGCACGATTTCAAGCTTCCCCACGTGCTTTACATTGTAAAGCCGTCAAAATAATTCTCAAGTACTTACATGGAACTCAAGAATTTGGCATTTTTCTTCCCTTTTCCTCAACCGTTACTTTGAAAGCTTTTTTAGATGCTGATTTTGGGGTTGTAGGATTGATAGGAAAAGTACTTGGGTGCTTGTCATTTTCTTGGTAATTCATTTGTTTCTTGGTCCTCTAAAAAACAAAATTCAGTTGCACAATTCACACCCGAATCTGAATATGTAGCTGCTGCTAGCGCTTGCTCACAAATTATTTGGATTGTTCAAACACTTAAGGACTATGGGGTTGATCTGGATGGTGTTCCACTGTTTTGTGTTAACACTAATGCCATTTGCATTGCTAAAAATCTCGTGCAACATTCGAGAACAAAGCACATTGACATTAGGTATCACTTTCTCTGTGATAATATTGAAAAAAGAAACATTGTGCTTCACCATGTAGATATCGAACAACAATTGGCTGACATTTTTACAAAACCTTTGGATTTCACTCGTTTTCGTTTCATTCGTAGTTGTCGAAGTTCATAAACGACACTTCCCCTGGACCTGCTTAGAGAGCAGCCCGCGGAGGTTCTTTGGATTCACGAGGGCTAGTCCCAGGAGATCGAACACAACAAGATGATGAACACAGGGGATTTACGTGGTTCGGGCCGCCGGAGCGTAATACCCTACGTCCACGGGAGTGTTTGTGTATTGCCTCACTTGAGCGTGTATGAGCCTTGGTCTAATTTTTCGTCCCTTGCAAAGGTCGTCTGCCGAGTCCTTTTATAGTTCAAGGACTCTGCAGTCACAAGGTGGGCCCCAGTACCCGACAGGTGGTCCTGGGGAGAGCCAAATCCTATACAAGATCTAGGAGTAATTGCTATCTACTTCCCTTTGTCAGGGATGTCAATGCGACGTCCCGCCGCGTCGTGCGCCAGGGCTACACATAGTTGGTGATGATGGCTGTGCACGTCCCGTTCGTCTTGTCCCCGCGGCCCATTCGCCCATCTTGCAGCGTGGGTCTGTACTGGCTACTTGGACAAGACAGGACACTGGAGCCTTGACTTTCGCATGCGCGACTCGGCTTTCCTGGGGAAGGCGCGCGTACTTAATGCCTGTCTAAGTAGCGCACGCGTTCCTTTACTGCGGCTTCCTACCGCACTGAGTTGGTCGTCCGCCACGTGGTTGTGCCGGAGCCTGCCTCAGCGGGAAGCAAGGCACTTGACGGAACAGGCCACGTGGCGCATTCGGAGCCCACCCCTATGGAGGGGTGGAGGCTCAGCCCTGCAGGCCACGTGGTAGCTCCGGTGCCTTTCCCTGCGAGGACGCGGGCTTGGCCCTGAGGTCCCGATTGGCCACGTGGCGCCTCCGGAGCCCGCCTCAACGGGGAGGCGTGGGCCCAGTCCTGCTGGCCACGTGGCAGCTTGGGAGCCTCCCCCGACGAAGAGGTAGGATTTGGTCCTTCCCCCTCAACGTGGCAGCCTCAGATTTGGCCTCCTAGGTAGAGGCGGAGCCCTTAGCGGTTTTCTCCTGTGCGCGGGGGTACCCGGTCTGCAGGGTACTGATAGTGGCCCCCGAGCCCACCTCGGGAGAGTCGTCGATACCGTAGGTGGGGTCTTCTTCCTTTTCCTCCCGAGCAACTCCTCCGATTCCACTTCGAGGCAGTTCCCCAGGTGACACGCCCCTGCTGTTGAGGCGATGTGTCCCCTTCCAGTAAGTGAAGGTGATGAACAGGCGCCGCGCAACGTGACTCCTGCCTTCAATCGTGCTTTAACTGCGGTGGTTCCCAAGGTGGCTCCTGCACTTCCGCTGCTTTTGCCCTTTCGGAAACCGCTGAGTTACCTCCCGCATAGCTAGCTGCGCGGCTCGCCTTCTTTGTCGAGCGACCCGGGCCCTCATGTCATTGCCTATACGGGTTCATTACTCTTCTACTGAGGTTGCGGCGATCCACTCTTTTGCGCCTGTTGGCCTGTAGGGGTGCATAAAAAGAGAACTTTCCCCCTGAGGGTCCTTTCTCCCGCCTCTGCATCCCTGCGCTCGTGCTTTTGCCTCAAGCCCAGTTCTTGCGCTCTAGTTCCCAGTCTCCCCGTCCAGAGCCTCCTCCCTCAACCCCCATGGCTAGCATCTTGCCCAAGTCCAGGCTGTCCAGGTCCGCTAACCTGGCCCCCATGCGCCGGCTTCTCGGCTGGCATACTCCTGAGCGGGAGTCGTGGCTCCGTCCCGGGAGGCTCCCGTTGAGCCTCTCCGCTGGGGAGATGGTCCTATTCTCGTCGTACGTGCTGGCCGGCTTCATCTCGCCAGCATCCACCTTCCTGGTCATGCTCCTAGAGACCTTCGGCCTCCAACTCCACCACCTCGCACCGAACTCAATCGCCATGCTAACGGTCTTCGCTCACCTCTGCGAGATGTTCGTGGGTGTGATGCCGTCGGTGAAGCTCTTCTGGTACTTTTTTGTACTGAGGGCCACCGGCAGGAGTTCGAAGGAGCACCTCGGCGCCTACTACTTCCAGCACCGGACAAAGGTCCCCACAAGGTACATTGCTTCCTTCAACTCTGCGAGGTGGGAGCTGTGGCGTGAAGATTGGATGATCGCCAAGGTCGAGGCCCACGACCGGATGTGCCTCCCCACCGGGATCCCCTACTGCGAGCGGTCATTCTGGGAGGAGCGCCCAAAGCTGGAGGAGGCATTCAACCTGGGCTGGAGAGGATCCAGATGTTGGCGGACCACGGGCTGTCGTCTGCCATGGTGCTGAGGGACTTCATGTTCTGCCGCATAGCTCCGCTCCAGCACTGCGCCCGTCCAGCGTTGATGTTCACCAGCCTGTCGGACTACACCCGGCTCGAGACCGACCCCATCTCCAACCTGGGCGAGCAGCAGCTGCTCGACATGCTGACCCGAGTCTGCCCCGACGACATCTCCGCTGAGGCACTAGCTCTTCCGTCAGCCTGCCACCCCTTATGCTCGGACTCCGAGTTGAGGAGATAGCTGCTGAAGACGATGTCGACCCTCGACGAGTCCGGGCTAGCGCGGCGCCAGATCGGGGACCCGTTCCAGGGGGTCAACATTGCTGACGACGCTGAGGGAGGCGAGGCTCCCTTAAGCGACGTTGGTTCTTCAAGCGACGACTCCTCAAGCGGTCCCCAGCACCATCCATGGGGTGGTGTCGTCGCCCCCGCTGACAAGGGGAAGGGGAAGGTGCCGGTTCCGGTGCCGGACTTGTCCCCCAAGAAGCGCGCCCAGTCGCCGCTGTCAGCCCCTTCTGCCCCTCGTCAGGACTTCGGAGCCCTGTCGCGCTCGTCGCCAGGGGGCGCCGATGGCGCCACTTTGCCGCCCGAGTCCTCCACGCGCAAGAGGGGGAGGCTCCTCAACGCCGACGGGACCCCAGCATTCCCTCTCCGTTCAGAGGGGCGCCAGACCTCGGGGGTGCCGCCGACACCACCACCAAAGGGGCCCCCAGCACACTCAGGGGCCCCCGCTGCGGGTTCGGGTGGTCCGAACCCCCCCAACCCTTTCGGGAAGCAGTGGAACTTCAGCGTCCCCCAGTAAGCCTGCTCAGATTTTACCTTGTGTGTTCTTTGCTGTGCGCCTACCCTGTCAATCTCTTATGGTCTGAGTTTCCTTGATTCCAACGCCGCCACAGCTACTCCACCATCCGCGGGCACTTCTGCTGGGGGGTCTGCCGCTCTAGCCGACTCGCGGTGATCTTCTGCTGTCTCGGGCCCTGCTCCGGTGCACCAGGCTGCTGCCGCCGGGGTACCTCGGGCCTCCGTGCCCGAGACCCCCGCAGTGGCTGCCGAAGCCCAGCAGCGCGCGCCGACGACCGCCACTGCGCCTGCCAACGACTCCACGTCCACCGGCTACTCCGTGTCGGCCGATGCTGCCGCGCCCTCCGACACTGCTACGTCGGCTGGTGCCACCGCCCCGGGTGTTGCCATCGGGGAGGGGGCCCTGGTCCCCGCCTCCCCAGTGGTCCTCCAAATGGAGGATGACATTGAGGAAGTGGGGGGGCAGGGGCCCGCTGCTACGGTGGAGCCTCTCCCTCTGTCCAAGGCTATGGCTGTGGCCTACTCCGGCTTCCAGCAGGCCCAGGCGGCCCTTGCCCGGGAGAAAGGGCGGCTCGAGGACGAGGACGACCGGCTCCGGGAATGGGCGAGGACCCTGGAGGCCCAGACCCGGCTGGCGAAGAGCCGAGCAGCCCGGCGGGAGGCAGTCGTTCGGGAGGAGATGAAGATCCTCGAGCAGGAGCGCGACCTCATTGCCCAGCTGGACGCCGTCACCCAGAAGCTGAAGGCAGACGCCGAGGCCATCCATGCTGAGGCCAGCTCCCACCTCTAGGCCTGCGAGGACCTTCAGCACCTGCTGTCCCTCCGGGAGGCTGCTCTAGCCGAACGGGAGCAGGAGCTGGCGGCGAAGCAGGACAAAGTGGAGGCGACCTGCCATGGGCTCATCCTTCAGGAGGAAGGGGCGAGAGTCCGCGCCGCCGAGTTGGACCGCCGGGAGGCCGCCATGGCTGAGGCATAGCAGGCCCAGTCCGTTGAGCGCCAGGCCCTCCTGGACCGCGAGTCAACGTCGCCCTCAAGGAGGGTGACTTGGACTGCCACGAGGCGGGGGTCGGTGAGCGCGAGAGGGCCCTGGCAGCCAAGGAGAAGCGGTTCCTGGACGGCGGCCCCCGAGCGTTGGCGGCGACCCAGCACGAGGTGGAGGAGCTCCGGGCGGCGCGCTCCATCGAGGCCCGGAAGGTCTGGGAGTTCCTTGGCGGTGCCGACTCGGCTCTGGTGCCGCTCGGCTTCAGCCCGACGCGCGTGGGGGAGCCAACGCAGGAGGTGAGTCAGCTGTTCCCGAAGCTTGACTCCACCAGGTCGAGGATGCGCTCGTTGGGGGCCATCCTCGACAACCAGCTGGAGGCCGAGGGACGGATGCTGGTGAAGGAGGTGGCGACGCACATCCTGTCCTGCTACCAGAGCTGGTACCCCGACGTCTCCCTGCAGCCAGTCCTCGAGGGGCCCATCGCCAAGAGGGAAGAGGCCGCCAAGTTTGAAGTTTCGGATGCAGTGGCACTGATCGCCTCAAGGTTCCAGCAGAGCGGCTGAGGGCTCCCCGGGCGTCTGTTTAAGTTTTTGTCTTTCTGTTTTTGTCTTGTGGCTGGTTGTGGTGACAAACTCTTTATTTGTGTGATAAAAAATCTGTCTGTGGTGCCCTTTTATACTCAGCTTGCTTTTATTTCCAGCAATGTCTTCCAGCTGCTTGTTGTTCCTTAGCTTTCAGGACTTGCCGTCCCCCAAAGTATGGCCCCCTGACAGGCGTGGCCAGTTGTTATGGGCACACCTGTCATACACTTAGGGCTTAGGGCGGACCGGTGCAGGGGGAGCCTAGGATGTGTAGGTAGCATTGCCGCGGCTGAGTATGCAGGTATGTCGACCGCGGGCCCCCTGGGGGTGCCGCCGGAGCTTCAGTCCCGCGGTAGCCACCATCTTTATTGAGAGGTCGACAGCGGGCTCCCTGGGGGTGCCGCCGAAGCTCCCGGCTGGCGGTGCCCTCCATCTTCAGTGAGAGGTCGACAGCAGGCCCCCTGGGGGTGCCGCCGGAGCTTCAGGCCGGTGGTGCCTGCCATCTTCAGTGAGAGGTCGACAGCGGGCCCCCTGGGGGTGCCGCCGGAGCTTCAGGCCGGCGGTGCCCACTGTCTTCGCGGGTACTCTGACGGTGGTTGCCGGAACAACTTCCTCAAATACCTGTACATAGATCAAAAAAAAAAGTAATTCTGTCCGCTGGTCACTTTACCCCTGCTTCTTTTTTTTGTAGTGTCGCTTGACTTATGATTCTGAGCTGACTCTTGGGGGTTGGGTAATTCAGTGCATCTGCGCCTAGGACTCATCGTCCATACTACCTAAGGGTGGTCCATCTGGCCCCTAGTACTCGGCTGTAGCGCTGGGGAGGCAGGGCGCGCAGGCTTAGGGTACGGGACCAGGCTAAGCAGGTTGTGGCCTTGGACCTCCCGCTCGGCGTAAGCCTTTTCCGAGGGAGACCATCTGAAGACACAAGCCCCTGAGTATTGGAACATCCGAGGCCCCAGGCGCATTGCATGTACCTCAAGCAATCCCACCTGCAGTCCAGTCAGCAAAGCTCCCACTATTGCTAAAGCAGGGGAAAAACGACAGCGCTCATGATAGATCACGAGCTATGGCGGGCTTACAGCAACATCATAAAAATTAAAGATAATTTTTGAATTGACAAAACCTATACCAGGCAGGACAACATTCTTTCATTGTAGCTTCTCATAAGATGGAGGAGACTTTACAAGGGGAATAACCCAGCCTGAGTGTCAGATGGAGTCGAGTGCACCTACTTAGGGTTCTGGACTAGGCTAAGCGGAATGTGCACTCGGAGCCCCATCCCCCTATCCTAAGTGTTGTCCTGAGACAATATGTAACTTTTACAATGAAATAGCATTGCCCCAACCCTGGTCTAGGGATAGAACTTACGGAGGTGCTTGATGTTCCATGGGTTGGGTAATCGATGTCCATCCTCCGTAGCCAGGCGGACGCATCCTAGGCGGCAAACCTCTGTTACCTATAAGGGACCCTCCCACCTGGGGGAGAGTTTGTTAGACCCTTCCCGGGAGAGTATGCGGTGCAACACCAGGTCGTCTACCTTTAGCTTCCTACTCCGCATGGTCCTCTGGTGGTAGCACCGGAGCGCATGCCTGTACCGTGCATTTCGGAGAGCCGCTCGCACTCGTCCCTCGTCGACGAGGTCCAAGTCTTCACGCCGGAGCTAGTCCTGCGCGGCTTCGTCGTACCTCCGGGCACGGGGGGAGCCCATGGTAATTTCTGGGGGGAGGACGGCCTCTGCCCCGTACACCAAGAAGAAAGGTGTTTCCCCCGTGGCCCGGCTGGTTGATGTCCGGCTAGCCCACAGCGCACACGGAAGCTCATCCACCCAATTTGCACCATGCTTCTCAAGGTGTGAGAATGTACAAGTCTTGAGGCCCTTTAGGATCTCTGCATTGGCCCTCTCGACCTGGCCATTGCTCTCTGGGTGACCAACGGATGCATAGCAGACTTCGATCCCCAGGTCCTCACAGTATTCCTGGAACGCTGCACTTGTGAACTGGGTCCCGTTACCAGTGATGATTCTGTTTGGGACCCCGAACCGGCATACGATCGACTTGATGAACTTTACTGCTGACTGCTTGTTGATGGTGACAACTGGGGCGGCTTCCGGCCACTTGGTAAACTTATCTATGGCGATGTAGAGATGCGGAATCCTCCGATGGCTCTGGGAAAGGGTCCCAGGATGTCCAACCCCCATACAGCAAATGGCCATGAGGGAGGGATCATCTGCAGTGCCTGAGCTGGTGTGTGGATCTGCTTGGCATGGAACTGGCATGCATTGCATCTCTTTACCATCTCGGTGGCATCCTGGAGTGCTGTCAGCCAGTAAAAGCCATGCCAAAAGGCTTTACTGACCAGCGTACGGGAGGACGCATGGTTCCCGCACTCGCCTCCATGGATCTCTGCGAGCAAGTCGCAGCCCTCCTCCCAGGTAATGCATCGCAGTAGGATGTCATTAGCACCACGTCGGTAGAGATCCCCTTCCACCAACGTGTACCTTTTAGCCATGCGAACAATCCTTTCTGCCAGGACATGTTCTTCGGGAAGGATATTGTCTTTCAAGTAGTCTCGGACCTCCGAGATCCATGCATCGGGACTTGCTTGAGCCTCTGGATCTTGGGCACCCGGTAGCTCGGAGCCCCTAGTGGCGCATACGATCCTTGGCGGACTCCATGGTAGCAGGATCGCCGGGACTGCCAGCTTTGAGGTGCTGGGCTCGCCCCCTTCGCCCGGTTCGGCTGCCCGGGCGGTTGGTCGCGGTAACATCCTTGCAAAGACTCCTTGAGGCACTGGGGCCCCTATGGAGGCCTTCGTTGACAGGTCGTCTGTGACTGAGTTGTCGGCTTGGGGTACATGGCACAAGTCCAAGACTTCAAAGTCATTCTCCAGCTTCCGGACGTGCAGGAGGTATGCTGCTAATTGAGGGTCGTTGCAGCTGCACTCTCCTTTGGCTTGCTTGATGATCAGTTGAGAATCACCTTTAGCCAGAAGCTGTCGGACATTGAGGGTCAGGGCAGTCTTCAGCCCAAAGATTAGGGCTTCATACTCTGCCATGTTGTTTGTCGCCTTGAAGTCGAGGCGCACCATGTACTTGAACTGCTCCCCAGTCGGGGTGAGGAGCAGGACCCCAGCCCCGGCCCCCTGCTTCCGCGAGGAGCCGTCAAAGTAGAGCGTCCAGGGGGTCTCGGTGAAAACTGGAGCCTTGGGCACCGTTTCACCGCTGTCCGGGCCCCCCGGGTTGCTTGGCGATGGGGTCCATTTGGCCAAGAAGTCTACCAGTGCTTGGCTTTTGACTGCATGTCGAGGTAAGAACTCCAGCTCAAACTCAGCCAGCTCCGCTGCCCACTTGGCAATGTTGCCAGTCGAGTTGGGTTTGTGGAGTACGGTTTTCAGTGGGAAGGAGGTGACCACTGAAACCCGGTGAGCCTGGAAGTAATGTCGGAGCTTCCTCAATGCTATGAGCACTGCATACAGCAGTTTGTGTACCTCCAAGTATCTTTTTTTTGCTTCATGGAGGACCTCACTGACGTAGTAGACTGGCCGTTGGGAGGTCCGAACCCTCCCTGGGTGGTCCGGGGCCCCTTGCAATGCGTCTGCATCCCGGGGAATATGGTTCCCAGGGTCTAGCTGGGCCTCCGGGGGATGGGACCCGTGAGGCACTTGGTCACTGGAACCCACAGCGGGGGGGGGGGGGGGGGGGGGGAGGGGGGGTCTCTTCTGGGTTCGGGCCTTGAGGCTCGGCCTCCCCCTCTGGGGCTCTTTCCAGTGCTTGTTGCGGCAGTAGCTCCAGCTGCTCTGCAACCAAGACCATGCTGACCACTTCTGTTGTTGCGGTGATGTACAACAGGAGCGGTTCGCTGAGTTCTGGCGCCACCATAATGGGTAGTGTCGTCAGGTGTTTCTTGAGCTCCTGGAAGGCCGCTTCAGCTTCCTCAGTCCACTCAAAGGGACCTGACTTTCGCAGAATCTTGAAGAAGGGCAGGGCTCGCTCAGCCAGTCTTGAGATGAACCGGCTGAGGGCTGCCAAACACCCTGCAAGCTTCTGCACGTCCTTGATGCGGGCCGGTGGCCGCATCAGCTCTATCGCCTTGATCTTTTCTGGGTTAGCTTCGATCCCTCGGTGCGATACCAAGAAACCAAGGAGCTTCCCTGCTGAGACCCCAAAGACACACTTGTCGGGGTTCAGCATTGTGCGTGTCGTGCGCAGCTTGCTGAAGACTCGGGCTAGGTTGTCTAATAGGGATGTGCTGTCCCTAATTTTTACCACGATGTTGTCGACATACACCTCTACCAGATCTCTAATGAGGTCCCCAAATGTCTTATGCATTGCATGTACAAAGGTGGGGAGAGCATTCTTGAGACCATAAGGCATGGAGTCATAACAATACAGGCCGTCTACTGTTATGAAAGCAGTGTGTTCCTCATCTTCCCTAGACATAGGTATTTGGTGAAAACCGGAATACGCATCTAGGAAACACAGAAGATCATAGCCTGATGTTGAGTCTACTATTTGATCTATCCTAGGAAGAGGGAATGGATCCTTTGGACATGCCTTATTGAGGTTGGTGTAGTTGATGCACATCCGGAGCTTCCCGCCAGCCTTGGGAACGACAACAGGGTTGGCCAACCACCGTGGGTGGTGAAACTCCCGGATGAAACCAGCATTGAGCAGCTTCTTGATTTCTTCACAGATGAAGTTCTGCCGCTCGATGGACTGTTTCCTGGGCTTCTGCTGTACCGGTTGGGCGTCGGGGTAGATCTTTAGATGGTGCTCAATCACCTCCGTGGGGATCCTGGGCATTTGTGATGGTTGCCATGCAAACACATCAACGTTGTCCCGGAGGAAGGTGATGAGCGCGCATTCCTATTTGCTTTCCAAGTTCCCCGCGATACGGGTTGTCTGGGCAGCCTCGGAGCCAATCCTGACGACCTTCACGGGGACGTCGTCGTCATTGGCAGGTTGCACACGGGGTGCAATAGTGGAGGCTCGCTGCGCCGGGCCTTGCTCTGGCCGACTCTCCTTCGAGCCTCCTAGGGCCGGAGCCCTCCCCGCTGCAAGTGCTTGGAGCTGCTCCAAGGCTGACACTGTGGCTGAGCGGTCCCCTCTAATCCTGAGGACACTGGAAGGCGTCGGCATCTTCAGGACGAGGTAGCCGTAGTGGGCTACAGCCATGAACCTGTAGAGGGCTGGCCTCCCGATGATTACGTTGAATGGGAGGTCGACGTCTGCCACGTCGAATAAAATGCTCTCCGTACGGTAGTTCTCCGGGGTCCCGAAGGTCACCGATAGGTGTATGTTCCCATACGGGAGGATTTGCCCAGGACCGACACCCAAGAACGGGCTCGAGGGTGTGAGCTGGGACATCGGCAGCTGCAGCTTTTAGAAAGCCGCCGTGGAGATGAGGTTGAGGCCCGCCCCTCCATCTATCAACACGTAAAAGACCTTTATGTTGGCGATGGTCGGGGACACCAGCAGCGGGAGAACTCATGCCCCTGCCATGTTCTTCGGGCAGTCAGAAGCGTTGAAGCTGATCGCCGTGCTCATCCACTTGTGGTGGGGAGCCGGACTTGGGGCGGGGGCCACTGCAGCCACTGCCCGTCGCAGGGTTTTCACCGTGTTTCGGGACGTGGGGTCTGTGGCTCCCCCTTAGATGACATGGAGGGTCTTGCAGTGCTCCTTATCACTCCTGGAGTCGGAGTCGCCACCCTCGAAGACGGCCTTGACCGCCCGCTGGGGTTCCTGGAACCCCATCTCGCTGTCATCCTCCTTCTCAGGATCAGCCTTCTGCTTGCCCTCCCTCTGGCGGGGGGGGGGGGGGGGGGGGGGGGGTGGGGGGTGCGCCCTCCTGGCGCTGCTGCCTCTGTTTTTGTTCGCGGAAACGTTCCGTGAACCTCTTCACTTCCCGGCACTCGCTAGCACTATGGCTATTTGTACGGTGCACTGGGCACTTGAAGTCAGGCTCCTCGGGCTCAGGCGACTGCCTAGGGCGCTTGTCTCGGCGCGACGCTCGGGTTCCGCCGGGTGCCGCAACCGCCATTGCCTGGGCTCTGGGCTTTGGCCTATTCTTGCCACTGCCCTTCTTCTTCTTCTTGCCGCTACTCCTCGCAGAGGCTCCTTCCTCAGTCGGGGTGGCTTCCCTTGCTTCTGAGGATGGCTGGGAGTGCCAGTTGCGCCCCTCAGCTGCCCTAGCACATCTGTCTGCCAGGGAGAACAGCTCGGAGACATCACGCACCTCGTGCGTGGCTATCTTCTCGAGCATCTTCTTGTCCCTCACACCTAGTCTAAACGCAACAATAACCGATGTGCTAGCAACATGAGGGATGGTGTTCCATACCTGGGAGAACCGCTGGATGAACAATCGCAGCGACTCTCCAGCGCGCTGTCTAACGGTGTGGAGGTCTAGCTCGGTGTCAGGGCGCTTGTAGGAACTGCCGAAGTTAGCCACGAACTGTCGACACAACTCATCCCAGGAGGTTATGGACCCCTGGGGCAGGTTCATGAGCCATGACCAAGCTAGGCCGGTCAGGACGACGGGGAAGTAGTTAGCCATAATGGCCTCGTCGCCTCCTGCAGCTAGTATCGTAGTGGTGTAGATCTGCAGGAACTCGCTCGGGTTGACGCTCCCGTCGTACTTCTCCGGCATGTGCAGCCAGAACTTTCGTGGCCAAACCACAAAACGGAGGTGAGGCGCTAGCGCTGCATACCCTTGGTTGGGGCTGACTGGTGCCGGCGGCGGCATCGCATACCCCGGGTGAGCAGGCGGGCCTACGTACACCTGGTGCTGGGGTGGTGTTGCATACGCCTGTGCAGGAGGTGCGACGTATGCCTGGTGCGGTGGAGGCGCGACGTACGTCTGGTGTGGTGGAGGCACAGCATGAGCCTGGGGCACGGGGCCCGGCACACTGTAATCTGCCTCGAGGTTGCGCTGACGCTCCCTCTGGCACTCGATGGTGACTCGGCAGTCCTCTCCGGCCCTGTGGCGCTGCAGCCTGGTTCTCAGATCTGTTGTTGAGATCCTGGTCGAGCGCGAGTTTGCTGTCCACCGGTCGATTGTCGGCGTTCGCGACAATGACACATGCATCAGCTGGGCATGTGTCTCCCTCGGCGGAGGCGCGTTGAGTGCGGCGGTGACGAGGTGGTCGACGTCGTTGATCCACTGCTGAGCTGCTCCCTGAGGAGCATCCCCAGCAGGAGGGTTGTGGAGTAGCGCGCGCTGCCGCGAGCGCACTCTCCGGGCTTGCAGCCGGTGGCGCCGTGATTGCTGTCACATCCGGAGTACGCCGTGGGGTGGCATGTCGGCCTGCAGCCGGCGAAGTGGCTGCAGGGCGACGTGAAGGTCCTGACCTTCCTGCCCTAGAGTGGTAGCCTGCCCTAGAGCAGGATGACGCCTGATCCTCCGCCACTGTCTGTCGCCGTGACTGCGCCCTGGATGAACCGGCGTTGGATTGGTCCTTCACCATTGCTACTGGTGGAGACCTTGATGGGGAAAAAGCCCCCTATCTGGCGCGCCAAATGTCGAAGGTCATAAACGACACTTCCCCCGAACCTGCTTAGAGAGCAGCCCGCGGAGGTTCTTTGGATTCACGAGGGCTAGTCCCAGGAGATCGAACACAGCAAGATGATGAACACAGGGGATTTACGTGGTTCGGGCCGCCGGAGCGTAATACCCTACGTCCACGGGAGTGTTTGTGTATTGCCTCACTTGAGTGTGTATGAGCCTTGGTCTAATTTTTCGTCCCTTGCGAAGGTCGTCTGCCGAGTCCTTTTATAGTTCAAGGACTCTGCAATCACAAGGTGGGCCCCAGTACCCGACAGGTGGTCCTGGGGAGAGCCAAATCCTATACAAGATCTAGGAGTAATTGCTATCTACTTCCCTTTGTCAGGGATGTCAATGCGCCGTCCCGCCGCGTCGTGCGCCAGGGCTACACATAGTTGGTGATGATGGCCATGCACGTCCCGTCCGTCTTGTCCCCGCGGCCCATTCGCCCGTCTTGCGGCGTGGGTTTGTACTGGCTACTCGGACAAGACAGGACACTGGAGCCTTGACTTTCGCATGCGCGACTCGGCTTGCCTGGGGAAGGCGCGCGTACCTAATGCCTGTCTGAGCAGCGCACGCGTTCCTTTACTGCGGCTTCCTACAGCACTGAGTTGGTCGTCCGCCACGTGGTTGCACCGGAGCCTGCCTCAGCGGGAAGCAAGGCACTTGACGGAACAGGCCACGTGGCGCATTCAGAGCCCAACCCTATGGAGGGGTGAAGGCTCAGCCCTGCAGGCCACGTGGTAGCTCCGGTGCCTTTCTCTACGAGGACGCGGGCTTGACCCTGAGGTCCCGATTGGCCACGTGGTGGCTCTGGAGCCCGCCTCAGCGGGGAGGCGTGGTTCCAGTCCTGCCAGCCACGTGGCATCTTGGGATCCTCCCCCGACGGAGAGGTAGGATCTGGTCCTTCCCCCCTCAACGTGGCAGCCTCGGATTCGTCCTCCTAGGTAGAGGCGGAGCCCTTAGCGGTTTTCTCCTATGCGCGGGGGTACCCGGTCTGCAGGGTACCGACAGTAGTGAAATAGGGGTTATGCATCCTCATGGCTTAAATTGAGGGGGGTTTTTTTTTTTGAAACTTGGGAAGTCTATGTGTGAATCTGAATTTAAAATAATATGAGCATAAGTATTTCATAAACTCCGCCTATGTTTTAATGACATAGACAGTCTCAAGCCTGGATAAAGGAGAAGAGGTTGTGATAGGCTTGGCGAGCCAACAAATATACTTATCCATTCTCATGGAAATGAAAGCCATTGGAAATTCATTGGGGCGTAACCCTCTTAGCGACGCGTCATATCAAAACCCGAGTATGGTGTTAAGTGGGCAAGGGCCGGGTCGCCACTGCCTTAGTGGTGCACCATATCGGAACCTGGATGTGGTGTTTAATGGGCAAGGGCCGGATTGCCACCACCTTAGAAACTATCAGACCTGCGATGTTGTATGGAGCAGAATGTTGGCCAACTAAAAGACAACATATCCAACAAATGAGTGTTGCTGAGATGCGCATGCTACGGTGGATGTGCAGTCACACAAGAAGAGACAAAATTAGGAACGAGGTGATACGTGATAGAGTACGGGTGGCACTGATTGAGGAGAAGCTAGTTCAACATTGCCTACAGTGGTTTGGGCATATCCATGACACCTCTAGAAGCACCGGTTAACAGTGGGATTATAAAGAGTAGAGAAAATTTTAGGAGGGGTAGAGGTCAACCAAGGTTGACATGGCAGGAGGCGGTGAAACGAGACTTAAAGGAGGGCGACATACCTAGAGATTTGGCGCATGATAGGACTGCATGGAAATTAGCAATTCATGTGTCAGATTCTTAGTTTATTCGTATTTTGTTATTCTTATCTTGTTTCTTATTAATCCATTTCTAAAGTAAATAAAATGTCGAATCTTATTTTATTTGTATTTTTTTACTCTCATATTATTTTCTATTACTTTTCTTAAAAAAATTGTTGGGTTTCATTTCTAGCCGACCCGAACTTGTTTGGGACAAAGGCTTGGTTGTTGTTGTTGTATGAGCATAAGTATTTCATACATATATGACTTTGTGATTCCTTTTACATGCTAAAAGTTCTTACTACATTAGTCGTGTTATACATTTTGTAGTTTTTTCTATGATTAGTAATTGGAATAATTACTTACACTAAATCTGGTCATGATTAAACTTACTTGCTGTTTTTAACTTGTTGCATGCTCACAAGTGCTTTTAATCATGAAAAATTAATCAAGTAATCAACTAACATGTTGAGTTTTTATGTTCAAATGAAAAACTGAGAAAAGATCAGGAGAATATGCATGTCTCGCACTTCTTATTTTGAGATTGCTTATCATTGCACTTAGATATGAAATTGGAAGAAGTTTTGTATGACTAAAACTACGTCCTTAAGCTTCTGATTGTCAAATGACATAGGCTTGGCTTGGTTGGTTAGAATAAGGCTGATGCGGCATATAATCTCCTGTAAATATCATAAGATGACTCTTGTTCTTAAAAGGAAAATAAAAATGCAGCAACAAGTGTCATGCTTTCAGATCTTGAAAAAATAGTAAAGTTTGTGAGATCATGACTTGCTTAAAATTGAAATTTTCACTTGATCTCTAGCATGGCTTACACTACTTTATGTATCTCATTGATGTGATAGTGTACTTTACTTGATAGTACGACTTGGATGAGCTTTGTTTTATATGTATATGTTATAATATGCACACAACAATTGAAATTTCTCTTTTGAACCTTGTTGAATACATTGTCAAAGAGAGAGAAATATGTATAGGGGGGAATATTTGTTTTTGAAATTCTTCTCACTTGATTTTCAAAAGGAGGAGAAAATTGCTTCCAAAACTTTTCATGTGAAAAATCCAATGTTCGGATCTTAAGTGGTGTTGCCAATGCATTCATCAAGGGAAAGATTGTGAGACCTATATATGCTGAATTCATTGGCAATTATGTTAAATGTGAAGGTTTACACTCAAAGTTTTGAATATACTTGAGAAACACACTTTGCACTATTTGAACTTTTCTTGTACATTGCATAGCGGCTGCTTTGAACTGTACAATCTTTCTATGTGCTGAAATAATCGTGTGGCTGCTATGTTTTTCATTTGCAATGTTTCAAACTTGCTTTACACTTATGAGAAAATTTGCTTAGTATTATTTTACTAAGTTTTTGATGTGTTTTGGCTGATATTAACTTGCTATGTTTGCAACATGCTTATGTGAGGTGCTCACATAAGGTGTTGTGGTTATCGGACTAACGAGAGTCAAGTTAAGGACTTGTGCTCGGAAGAATTAGTTGTTTGTTCATGTGCAGGTGTTGCTTGACGTCAAGACATGGCTGGTGACGAGATCCATTGAACTAGTCTTAGGGAGAAGATGAGTTTCAACAACCAAGTTCGGGAGGAATTGTGATTGAGTTGATCGGGAGGTCGTGCAACATGTTTGGGTCAAGAACAATGCATATGAAGGTATTATGGATGTTGTTGGAAAGTGTTTGCACGTGTGCAAGGAGTGCATGTACATGGAAACATGGTTCTAAGGTGTGATGAGGAGAAGTGGATGTAAAGAATTGGTCGGAAAGGTCCAACTGGCTGGATTATGCCTCAGACTGCGACTGAGGTGGTTATGTAGATTTTGTGTGGGTCACGAAGTTCTTTGAGGAATATTTAGGACATTTATAAGGTGTTTGGAAGTCTTAATATTGCTTCTATCTGCGTATGGAAGAGTATTGAGCAGTTATGGAAAGTTTTGGTTGAAACTGAGTAGAATTAGAGTCCTAGTTCGGATTGAGTTGGCCTTAGAGCTGGTTATAAAAGCAAGGGAGGCCAGAGCTTGTGGTGAGACGACTTTGGGTTGTTCCTCTTGTATTCCAATCAATAAAATTCATAGTTTAGAGGAGCTTTTTTGCCTTGTTCGTTTGACTTGTTTTTGTCAAATCTTTCTCGTTGAGTTTCTGCACAACACTATGTTGCTTCATTGTTTTTATCATAACTCGAGTTTTACGGATCCAATTGACGTGATTATTTTTGGGTTGTCTTCACAACTTGATTATATAACATCAATGAAAATTAAGTTTCTTTGCAATGTTGCAGATCTGGTTTTTACTCAGGTAGAACAGATTGGCCCATGTTTGATCTTTCGATCATAACTTGAGTTTTCTCAATGGTTTTTCGTCATTCTTGTTGTGAAATATTTGTGATTTGATTATTCATAATCCATATTTTTTTCACGATTGATCACATTTAGATTAGTCACACACATTGTTTCTTTAACAGATCGATTTTCTGCTGAGGGGTTTTCGTTGCTTCCACTAAAAAAGTTTAAATCTACCATTCATTCCCCTCTGGTAGCTTTTCATGTACTCTTCAATCCTACATATTCAATAGCTAAGTTTGGAAACATATGTTCTCCCTATTGGATGCTAAGCCAGTCTTGAGTATTGTATACCATCCTCAAACGGATGGATAATTAGAAAGGATAAACCAATGATTGGAGCAGTACCTGAGATGTTTTGTGCACTCTACTCCTCATAAATGGAAATCTTGATTACCTCTTTCTTAATATTAGTATAACACCTCCTTTCATACTGCACTTGGTTGATCTCCTTTCAGGGTTCTATAGTGCTATGACCCAGTGGTTGCAGCAGCACCGGTCCTCCCATCACATGTAGAGAAAGATGTGTCATAGATTTTGGAAGAGAGGCACTCATTTGGAAATGCTTAAGCAAAGTCTAGATGCTGCTCAAAACTGAATGAGACAACAGGCTGACAAAGGAAGAAATGACAGAGAATATCAAGTGGGTGAATTTGTGCTCCTAAAGCTACAACCTTATGCGCAATTGTTGACGGTCGTTAAGTACCACTTTAGACCATCAATATAACTCATAATCATGGAGGAATAGACACTTCTTGCACGCATGTCCTTTAGAAATGAAAGTGCATCTAGGATATCCGTGGGTTTTGGATGATTGATGACGACAATTAAGTAACTAATGAGCTCAGTGATCTTAAGCACAGGTGTGGACTCAAGTGGAAACACAAACCCTCAAAAAGGAAAAGGGTGAAAATGGTGGTGTCGACTCGAAAAGAAGAAACTAGGGTTTCTAGCGTGTCGAGTTTAGACTAGCCATATAAGTATGAGGATGTGTGTGTAAAGTGCATTGAGATCAAGTTGGGAGCTCAAAGCGGTTTAGAGATCAAAACCTATTGAGAGAAGAGTGTTAGAGTAGTCTAGCAAAAGTGGCCAGACTAGTCCGTGCTGGTGGTCGGACTAGTCCGCTCCTGGCCAGACTAGTCCATTTTCAGGCGGACCAGAAGGGTCTGACTGACTTCGGACTAGTCCGTAGTGGGACGGACTAGTCCGGGGTAGTCATGGAGTGGGTTTTCGGGACTAAGTACCAAAACCCTGGACTTGTCCGTTTTAGTCCGGACCAAGAGGTTTTGACTGAGATCGGACTAGTCCGCCTTGGGGCCGGACTAGTCCGGTTTGGTGAGAGGTTGGTGCTTCAGCGACTATGTCTGGGAGGCCGGACTAGTCCACCCTGGGGGCCGGACTAGTCCGTGGTCTCCAGACTAATCCGTTTTCACACGGAAGAAAAGGTTCTGTGTGAGATCGGACTAGTCCGGTTTGGACCGGACTAGTCTGTTATGAAGTGACCGTTTGAATCTGAAGTTTGGCGGGTAGCATGACAATTTCCGCGCATTGTGGCAGTTGTCTGGGACGTCAGTGGTCCCAAAGGCCGGACTAGTTCGGGTCTTAGGCTGGACTAGTCCGCCCATCTGTTGAAGTCAGCAGTATGTGTTGGGAACCTCTATAAATAGAGGACCTCTGGGTTCATTTGAACCAACTCTTGTTAACTTTGAAACCCTAGCGCCGTCACAGCAAACTTTGAGCCTCCAAAAGCCTCCTTCTTGCCTACCTTCCCTGTAAAATTAATTCTTGTGTGGATTAGGGTTTGGTGAGGTGAAGAAGAGGAAGAACACCGCTCTAGGCTCTCGATTTGATCTCTTGCACTTGTTGAATCTTTATGATATGTGGCTTGAGTTGTTCTTTGTGATTTGTGATCATATTTGTGGTGGGAGCCTCAGATTGGGAGAATCCCCAACGAATCTTGTATTCACCCTTGTGATAGTGGAGAACCAAGTTAGGCCCTTGTGGTAAACTTGGTGAGGGAAGGGTTGTTCAACCTGGTCCTTCATGGGCTCCTCAACGGGGATGTAGATTCCTGTGCGGGATCGAACCTCGGGATAAAATCCTTGTGTCCCTTGTGTACTTCGCTTTCATTTATCGCACATTACTTCTAGGGTTAGCTTTACCGTTGTTGTTCATCACTCTTGTTTCATTGTGATCCTTAGCTTCATACTTGCCATATAACTTGTTAAGGTTCACTGAATCATTCTAACACTTTTTGCATCACGAAAATCCAACTAAAACTTGTTAGAAACACCTTTTAGGTTTTCCCTGCAGGTGGACCGGACTAGTCTGCCCCTAGACTGGACTAGTCTGCCCCTGAGTACTGATCTCGTTTTATTAAGTCATTTTAGGTCGATTAGCCTATTCACCCCCCCTCTAGGCAACTTTCAATTGGTATCAGAGCAAGGACTCTCCCAAAGAGTCTAACAACTCGGAGAGAAGATGGCCGGAGTGGGGTGTGATGAAATCTCGACCAATGAGATCCAAGCAACCCAAGAGGAGATGCTTGTCTACCAAGACAAACCGACGAATGACGAAGAGACTCGCCGGCTCAAGGCGAAACTTTGAGAGAATTTGAAGATTGCAAAGGTTGACACTTCAAACTCTACAACAGGTGGCACGACCAACTACAACCAACAAAGCTACAACTATGAACGCCTTGTCTCCAACAACCACTACCTTTCCATCCCATTGGGGAAGCCTCCCCAATTCGATGGAACCGACTACGGGATGTGGAAGCACAACAAGAAGATCCATCTCGTGTCACTCAACCCTTCCTTGTGGCAAATTGTGTTGATCGGGGTGAATATCCCGAAGAATGAAGAAGACATCACTCTAGAGCAAGCCGTGCTCCTTCACCGCAATGCCCAAGCGGCCGAATTGATCATCTCGTCTCTCTCAAGAGATGATTTCAACCGAGTAGATGGATTTGAGGTGGCCAAGGATATTTGGGACACCCTCAAGACGGCTCATGAAGGCAACCGAGTCGTGAAGGAAGCAAATATTAAGCTCATTGAAGGAGAGCTCGGAAGGTTTGCCATTATGGATGGTGAATCTCCCCAGGAGATGTACAATCGCCTAAAGATGCTCATCAACAAGAGTAGATCTTATGGCTGCACCAAGTGGACGGACCACGAGGTGGTGAAGAGGATGATTCGGGCATTCATGCCTAGAAACGTCTCTCTTTGCTCCATGATACGAGAAAGCTTGGGGTTTGCTCAAATGACCCTGGAGAAGGTCCTAGGAAGGATCATCAACCATGAGATCATGGAGAAGGAGGCGCTCTTCTACAACGACCTCCAAAGGTTCACTGCCTCGAAGATGAAGGATGTTGCACTCAAAGCGACATCCTCCTCAAAAGAGCAAAAAGAAGATGATGAGGAGAGTCTCGACACCGATGAGGAAGAGGCCCTCTTCATCAACAAGTTCAAGAGGATGATGAGGAGAAGGAAAGGAGCATACAACCATGAGAGCAAGGGCAAGGAAAAAGCAAAGCCTAAAACAAAGAGAGCTTGCTACAATTGTGGCGAGTACGGGCACTTCATTGTGGATTGCCCACATGAAGAGGGCAAGAAGAAGAAGGAGGGCAAGCCTAAAGAAAAGAAATACTTCAAGAAGAAGAGGACCTCTGGTCATGCTCACTTGGGCAAGGAATGGTACTCTAACGATGAGTCTTCCTCCAAAGACGATGAGAAGGTGGCAACCATAGCCATCGGGAGGAGCTCCAAGGGAAGCAAGCTTTTCCCCAACCTCAATGACCACAAGCCAACTTGCCTCATGGCAAAAGAAGGAATGAGAAAGGTTACTTCTCGCTCATACTCCTCTATATCCTCTCATGATGAATTTGAATAGTGCTAGTGAAAATGAACACATGTTTAAGGATATAAGTAAGAGCACTTTGCGTAGAATGAAATTGCTCTCGGATGAAATCTTTGAGAAGGAGGAGCTCATACATAGGAAAGAGGACATGCTTATCCATGAAAAGGAGAGATGTCAAGAGCTTATTGAGCTGCTTGAGCTTGATAGAGAGAAGAGCAAGGCATTAGAGCATGAACTTTCTCTAAGCAAGAAAACATGCTCAAGTCTTGAGGAGACAACCATTGGGCTCAAGGACGAACTTGGCAACTTGGCAAAAGTTAACAAGATCCTTGAAACTCAAGTTGAGTCCCTCAAGACTAATGTAGCCTCTTCCTCCAAAAGCTCACCCTCCTCAAAGGTTGCATCTGAAACAATCTCCACTTGCAAATGTTCAAACTTGATTCTAAAATTAAAGGATGAGCTTAAGTTGACTCAAGGCAAAGAAGCACCTAAGGGTGGCATCTTTGATAAAGAGAAGGTGGCATATGCACGAAGTGCATACACCAACACAAGATCTCCCTATGTCAAAGATGGTCTTGGTTATACTAGAGGCAGAAAGCACAATGCTAAAGCCTCCAAGTATGGCAAAGATTTGATTGTCTTTGTCAAGGGAAGCACATCCCCAACTAAAATTGGGAAGAACATTTCAACTAGTAATGATATGCCTAAAACTGAACCACATCCTCTCTTTCATGATTTTGATGCATCTTATATTCTAATGAGGAACAAGTGTGGCAAAGTCTTTGCTAATATGTTGGGCCACTCCGCAAGAGCCCCAAGCCTTGCGTGTGGGTGCCCAAGTGCCTCACTACTAACGTCAAAGGATCCAACTCCGCTTGGGTACCTAAAAGGAAGGCCTAATCTTGTTTTGTAGGCATACTCCTCCGGTGGATCGAAATGGGTGCTCGATAGTGGATGCACCAACCACATGACCGAAGAGAGAAAGATGTTCGTGGAGTATGAAGAAAACGATGATCCAAGTGAAGGAATCTTCTTCGGAGACAATAGCCAAGGGAAAATCCTTGGCTCCGGTAAAATTGCTATTTCTCTGCAACATACTCTTTCTCACATTTTGCATGTTGATTCTTTAGACTATAACCTTTTGTTCATATCACAACTATGTGACAAAAAGGTTATAATTGTGTTTTTACTAATGAGGGTGTGAGCGTCCTTAGGAGAAGTGATGACTCAATCGCTTTTAAGGGTGTGCTCAAAGGAAAGCTTTATCTTGTGGATTTTACCGCGGATAAAGCCCAACTTGACACATGCTTAATGGCGAAAACCAACATGGGACGACTTTGCCATAGAAGTCTAGCCCATGTTGGGATGAGGAACTTACAAAAGCTTCTTAAGGGCGAGCATATCTATGGCTTGAAGAATGTTGTGTTTGAAAAATATAGGCCATGTATCGCTTGCCAAGCAGGAAAGCAAGTAGGAGCTCAACACCCGTCCAAGAATATCATGACGACGACAAGGCCTTTGGAACTGCTACACATGGACCTTTTCGGGCCGATAACCTACATTAGCATTGGCGGTAACAAATATGGTCTTGTTATTGTTGATGATTTTTCTCGTTTCACTTGGGTATTTTTCTTACATGATAAGGGTGAGACTCACGGTGTCCTCAAGAGGTTCTTGAGGAGATATCAAAATGAGTTCACCTCAAGAATCAAGGCTATAAGAAGCGACAATGGCACCGAGTTCAAGAACACTCAAGTGGAAGAGTTCTTTAATGAGGAGGGCATCAAGCATGAATTTTCAGCCCCCTACTCCCCTCAACAAAATGGGGTGGTGGAACAAAAGAATAGGACACTCATCAAGATGTCAAGGATGATGCTTGACGAGTACAAGACATCAGACCGGTTTTGGGCAGAGGCGGTTAACACCACTTGCCACACTGTCAACCGATTGTACCTCCACCGCCTCCTCAAGAAGACCCCCTACGAGCTTCTAGTTGGTAAGAAACCCAATGTCTCTTACTTTTGTGTCTTTGGGAGAAAATGCTACATTCTCAACAAGAAGCCTAGGACTTCGAAGTTCACTTCAAAGTCCGATGAAGGTTTCTTGCTTGGTTATGATTCAAACACCCATGCCTACCGTGTCTTCAACAAATCCTCTGGGATTGTTGAAATAGAACGCGACATGGTGTTTGATGAAACTAATGGCTCCCAAGTAGAGCAAGTTGATCAAAGTGTGTTAGATCAAGAAGACTCTCCACAAGAGGCTCTTAGAAGGATGGCACCTGGAGATATTCGTCCACAAGAACAACCTCAAAACTCAAGTGACCAACCACAAGATGATGCAAGTCATCCCCCACGTGACCAAGTTGAAGATGGACAAGTGGCACCTCAACATGATCAAGAAGACGAAAGTCAAGAGGGAAGCATACATCAAGGGGGAGACCAAGAAGAAGAAGAGGATGATGATGACTCAAGAGTTCAACCTCCACATCCTCGTGTGCATCAAAGTGTTCAATGGGGTCACCCCTTTGACAACATCCTAGGAGACATTACAAAAGGGGTAACCACTCGTTCTCGTGTTGCTAACTTTTGTGAACATTACTCCTTTGTCTCTTCTTTGGAGCCCCATAATGTTGAAGACGCATTGAGAGACCAAGATTGGGTGGTGGCCATGCAAGAGGAACTCAACAACTTTGAGAGGAACAAAGTTTGGGAGCTCGTCAAGCATCCACAAGCAAATGTTGTGGGCACCAAGTGGGTGTTCCGCAACAAGCAAGACGAGCATGGCATGGTGACAAGGAACAAGGCACGACTTGTGGTCAAGGGGTACTCACAAGTCAAAGGTTTGGACTTTGATGAAACATTTGCTCCTGTAGCTAGGCTAGAGTCAATTCGAATATTACTTTCCTTTGCTACTCACCATGATTTTAAGCTTTACCAAATGGAAGTCAAGAGTGCGTTCCTAAATGGTCCAATCAAGGAGGAAGCCTATGTGGAGCAACAATCGGGCCTTGAAGACCAAGACTTCCCAAACCATGTCTTCCAATTGCGTAAGGCTCTCTATGGCCTCAAACAAGCTCCTAGAGCTTGGTATGAGTGCCTTAGAGATTTTTTTATTCAAAATGGTTTCAAGATAGGAAAAGCTGACTATACTCTCTTTACAAAGCACTTTAATGATGATCTCTTTGTGTGCCAAATATATGTCGATGACATCATATTTGGTTCTACTAACAAAGTGTTTTGTGATGAGTTTTCGAAGATAATGACAGAGAGATTTGAGATGTCCATGATGGGGGAGTTGAAGTTCTTTTTAGGTTTCCAAGTCAAGCAACTCAAAGAATGCACGTTCATAAGTTAAACAAAGTACAGTCAAGATATATTAAAGAAGTTTGACATGGACAAGGTCAAACCCATCAAGACTCCAATGGCCACTAATGGACATATAGACCTCAACGAAGATGGTCCAAGTGTGGACCAAAAGGTATATCGTTCTATGATTGGTTCTTTGTTATATCTTTGTGCATCTAGACCCGACATTATGCTTAGTGTGTGTATGTGTGCACGTTTTCAAGCTGCACCTAAAGTGTCTCATTTGACCACCGTCAAGAGAATTCTTAGATATTTGGTTCACACACCTAGCCTAGGACTTTGGTACCCCAAAGGATCCAAGTTTAACCTTATTGGCTACTCCGATGCGGATTATGCGGGGTGCAAAGTTGATAGAAAGAGCACATCTGGGACATGTCAATTCTTGGGTAGATCCTTACTGTCTTGGTCCTCAAAGAAACAAAACTCCATTGCTCTTTCCACAACCAAAGCGGAGTATGTCGCAGCCGGAAGTTGTTGTGCACAACTTCTTTGGATGCGACAAACTCTAAGGGATTATGGTATAAACTTGCGCCATATTCCACTCCTATGTGACAATGAGAGCGCCATCAAAATAGCCCATAATCCAGTTGAGCACTCGAGGACAAAGCACATCGATATTAGGCATCACTTCTTGAGAGATCATTCCTTGAAGGGGGATATAGTGATTTCTCATATAAGAACCGAGAACCAACTAGCCGATATATTCACCAAGCCCCTAGATGAGAAGCGTTTTTGTGAGCTTAGGAGTGAGCTCAATATCTTAGATTCTCGAAATGTGGCTTGAAACATGCACATCTGAATGTTTACTTTATATCGTTATTCAAAAGAACGCATGTGTTTGAAAAAAACATCTCTATCTCGATTTTCTCCAAAATATTTGAAAAACTATTGACTTTGTGAGTTATGGTCATAGTTTGATTGTTCATTGCTTACTGACCATATTCATAAAGTTTTGTTGTGGCAATATGTCCAAAAGTATCAACTAGTGGCTAAAACTCAAATATAAATGTTTTCAGCCTTTTAAGACCGGATTAGTCTGCCCTATGGCCGGACAAGTCCGGATCCGGACTGGTCTGGGTCTGGTCCGCAGACCGGACTAGTCCGGCCCCTGGGGACTTAAACCCCCAGGAGGCGGCCCGACCCCTCCTCTCCCTCACACTTGCCTCTCTCACTTCCTCACGCTCGAAAATCTCCCCTTTTGGGCGATTTTTAACTTCCTCCACCAAAAACTGATTCCAATCCGTGCATTGGAACCATTGGAGGCGTGGGAGACCTTTCCCAATCATTTCCGACGCGATCCATCCCCAATCTTGTCGATTTGTCAAGATTTGAAGAGATATCCCTCTATTTTCGAAAACTTACCTCATTCTTGATTCATATAGTTTTTGATAGGTGCCTCTTCATTAAAGTTGTTTCTAGTACCCTTTTGATCATAGTCTAGGAGTATTGCGACTTGATTCAACAATTTCCTGAAAAACCGTTAGGGTTAGGGTTTATCCTGTGCAACCCGAACTAGTCCGACGCCTGGCGGACTAGTCCGCCCCTGGGGCAGACAAGTCCGGTCTACACAGGACAAACTCTAACTTTGGCTGTTTCTCGTGATTTCTTTTGCACTATTCCACTTTCTTGAACTTCTATCCTATGCTTTCTTCCTGTTTCAGTAGCAATGGCAGCTCCTCGCCGATCCGCTTCTCCCCCCACTGATGGGAGGCTGAGCAGCTTCGCCTTGGTGAGGAACAGACACGGGCAGAGGTTGAGGCTGCTAAAAAGCACCTCGAGCAGCGAGAGAAAGGAAAAGCAGCCAAGCAACTGAAAGCTCTCTCAGCGTCCAAGGCCGCAGCTATGGCCTACAATGAGGATGAAGCATTGGCTCGTGCCATTGAGGAGTCCCGTAGGGAGCTCCGAAAGAAGAAACGAGAGGAGCGAGATGCACATAACTCTCAGACTGCCGCAACACAAGTCTCCAAGTGGAAGAATCTAGTGACAGTTGGAGAAAAGGAAAGGGCCAAGGAGCAAGCCCAAGAGGAAGTTGATGAACGCCGGATCGAGAGAGATCCGAAGAAGGGCAAGGCCCCGGCTCCTGTAGAGCCCAAGAAAAAGAAGCCCTCTATAAAGGTTCCAGCTAAGAAGGCCAAGGGTGTGGTCATAAAGGAGAAGGGGTAGGCCAAACCTATTGGCCCCTTGGAGGTACACACTCCTGAAAGGTACCCTAATTGGCAGCATGAGTTGGCTGCAAATGTCTTCCATGGGAAAGGAGTGGACAAGGCAAGAAAATTGCGAACTGAAAGAGTCTACAAGTATGAAAGGAGCACCGCTGACCCGAGGTTTTTGTGCAACTTCCATTGTGACTACTACCGTCTGGTCTACCAGACGATGAAGAAGCCTGTAATTGAAGCTCAATGGGTTGACTGGGAATATATGGCCCAAAAGCAGCACTCTGCTTTTGATGCGGTTATTGAGGCAGTTGAGCGTCATGAGCTCAAGGATATCATGGGATTCAAGTACAACTGGAATGTTGAAGCCATCCTGCAGTTTTACTCTACCATCTACTTCACCAGTCAAGGTGATAGACGAATCATTTGGATGACCCATGGGGAGCAGTATTCAGTCACCTTTGCGGAGTTTGCCAAAATTCTTGGACTTGAGGTCCATTTGGATCATGAGATCATTATTTCTAACCACAAGGCCGTAGACAAAGATGAGTTGGCCTACATGTATCCCAGTCATGTTCCCTATGATGTCGGGCTTGCTCGCAACATCAAGCCCTTCTATAGCATCCTGAACAGGATTCTGAGGAGGACCATAGCACCCAAGGATGGTGATGCAGGGGTGATCCAAGGAAGCCTAAGGCACCTGCTCCTTCTTATTAATGGTGATGATAAGTTCAATCTCGTCGACTACATCTTCGACGACATCTTCAACCTCTCGCATACCCCTAACCGTGCATGTGGGTATGCACCCTACATCATGTTTCTTATCGAGAAGGTGTCTGGCTTGACCTTTGTCAAGGATGTGACTCATCGCCCACTTCATCCACAGACGCCACCTTCTGTGTCGCCTCCTCCGTGCCGGAAGAATGCGGAGCCTCCCTCTCACTCTGCGATGCCAACCCCTCACCCTGTGGCACCTCCATCTCCACTTCCACCTCAGTCAATGAGAGCTTTCTTCAAGTGCTTCAAGGCCATCTTTACCTCCTGCCAGAAGCAAGAAGTCCGCAATCAGCGGGCACACAAGCGTCAGGAGAAGTACCTCAAGGCCGTGTGTGACAAGCTTGAGGTCTCCATGTCACCTCCGAAGGAGAGCGATGGCGAGATCACCCCGTTCCCCGACTTCACCGCCGACGAGCTCGCCCAGTTCCATGAGGACGGGAGCTCTTCTCGGGCGGCTCCCTCGGCACGGGTCTCCGACGACGACGACGATGAGGACTACGAGGACTCGGAGGCCACGGAGAGCGACACCGGTGATAAGGCGACCGATAGCGAGGAGGATGATGACTAGACTTTGGGCATCGTAGTTCCCCTCTTCTTTTCCTTTTTGGTGTCTTGATGCCAAAGGGGGAGAGTTAGATGGGGTTAGAGGGGGTAGTAGTACTTTGTCTAGCTTTCTGGATCCTTGGACATGTTGCACTTATTAATGTAATACTTATGTCATTCGAATGTTTAAATTTGTGCAAGACTATGTTTTGGTTGGTTAATATCGATATGATGCTTTGAATGTCTATCTTTTGATCATATTTAATATGTCTTGTCACAAATGTTGAGCACAACACGTAGGCACCCCACCATAATGCGTGTGTGTATGAAGGACTTCATCAATCTTCTTTTTATGATGCATTCATTAAGGGGGGGGGGGTCACTCATACACCCGCACGTTATGAAAAACAAATTTAAACTCTTATATGTTGAAGACTTAATGTGTTGTCATCAATCACCAAAAAGGGGGAGATTGAAAGTGCATCTAGGATCCTCGTGGGTTTTGGATGATTGATGACGACAATTAAGTAACTAATGAGCTCAGTGATCTTAAGCACAGGTGTGCACACAAGTAGAAACACAAACCCTTAAAAAGAAAAAGGATGAAAATGGCGGTGTCGACTCAAAAAGAAGAAACTAGGGTTTCTAGCGTGTCGAGTTTAGACTAGCCATATAAGTATGATGATGTGTGTGTAAAGTGCATTGAGATCAAGTTGGGAGCTCAAAGCGGTTTAGAGATCAAAACCTATTGAGAGAGGAGTGTTAGAGTAGTCTGGCAGGAGTGGCCGGACTAGTCCGTGCTGGTGGTCGGACTAGTCCGCTCCTGGCCAGACTAGTCCGTTTTCAGGCGGACCAGAAGGGTCTGACTGACTTTGAACTAGTCCGTAGTGGGACGGACTAGTCTGGGGTAGTCATGGAGTGGGTTTTCGGGACTAAGTCCCAAAACCCCGGACTTGTCCGTTTTAGTCTGTACCAAGAGGTCCTGACTGAGATCGGACTAGCCCGCCCTGGGGGCCGGACTAGTCCGGTTTGGTGAGAGTTTGGTGCTTCAGCGACTATGTCTAGGAGGTCGGACTAGTCCGCCCTGGGGGCTGGACTAGTCTGTGGTCTCTAGACTAGTCCGTTTTCACACGAAATAAAAGGTTCTGTGTGAGATCAGACTAGTCTGGTTTGGACCGGACTAGTCCGTTATGAAGTGGCCGTCTGAATTTGAAGTTTGGTGGGTAGCGTGACAATTGCCGCGCAGTGTGGTAGTTGTCAGGGACGTTAGTGGTCCCAAAGGCCGGACTAGTCCGCCCATCTACTGAAGTCAGCAGTATGTGTTGGGAACCTCTATAAATAGAGGACCCCTGGGTTCATTTGAACCAACTCTTGATAACTTTGAAACCCTAGCGTCGCCACAGCAAACTTTGAGCCTCCAAAAGCCTCCTTCTTGCATACCTTCCCTCTAAAATTAATTCTTGTGTGGATTACGGTTTGGTGAGGTGAAGAAGAGGAAGAACACCGCTCTAGGCTTTCGGTTTGATCTCTTGCACTTGTCGAATCTTTGTGATCTGTGGCTTGAGTTGTTCTTTGTGATTTATGATCATATTTGTGGTGGGAACCTCAGATTGTGAGAAGCCCCAACGAATCTTGTATTCACCCTTGTCATAGTGGAGAACCAAGTTAGGCCCCTGTGGTAAACTTTGTGAGGGAAGGGTTGTTGAACCCGGTCCTTCATGGGCTCCTCAACGGGGACGTAGATTCCTGTGTGGGATCGAACCTCGGGATAAAATCCTTGTGCCCCTTGTGTACCCCACTTTCATTTATCGCACATTGCTTCTTAGCTTCATACTTGCCATATAACTTGTTAAGGTTCACTGAATCATTCTAACACTTTTCGCATCACAAAAATCCAACTAAAACTTGTTAGAAACACCTTTTAGGTTTTCCCTGCAGGTGGATCGGACTAGTCTGCCCCTGGACCGGACTAGTCCGCCCCCTGAGTACTGATCTTGTTTTATTAAGTCATTTCAGGTCGATTAGCCTATTCACCCCCCCCCCCTCTAGGCAACTTTCAAGAAATAACCTAGTTATACTTGTACTTGAAGAAGATAGTGCATGCAGGTATTCTATACAGAATTGAGGTGAATATAGGGGAGAAATCTAGAAAACAGACTTTTCAACCAATCAGGTGCAAGTACAAAGATTCATGGTCCCACGATGGGGAGAAAACAAACAAAAACTCACGGGAATCACCCATACCAATGATGGGGACCAACAATACAGTCTCCCGAAGCAAAAACACCGCGTTTGGACCCACCAGAAAGTTGGCGATCCCAGGGGTCGACCGACCTAGTATTCACGCCAAACTCGATCAACTTCCATGTGGAGACTCCTCATGGCTCCCTCATAACAAGTCGACTGGTTCCTGCACATATTTTGGCGAGAACCGCCTTATCTCCGTGTATAAATAGGAGGGACGTGTCTCACTTCACTTTGCACACCACTCAAGCATTTTCTCTTTGTATACACTAGTTCTCCTAGTTCTTAGTGGAGGTTAGGTTGTAGAGAGGAGCCTCTAGTCCCAAGTCCAAATTGGGAAAGGTATGGCTCATGTATCTTTCTTTTCTTTTGTGGCTTTATGTTTTATAATAATAATATTATTAGTTTCTCTTTATTCATATGATTGGGCAAAATGTTTCTTATTTGATTGTGGAGTCCATGTATGTGCTACGTGTAAATGTTATTATGATCTGATCATAATATTCATATCATGTTATCATAAACATTATACACCACCGCAATAGTCTAATTAGGTAATAACATGATTATGTTAATATGAATAAATCAGTTCTTGGTTCCAACATTGGTTCAACGATGTTTAAGTTAGTCATTGCCTTAGAAAGATATTTGTACATAGGCTTCTAAGGTATTTACTTAACATGTAAGTGTGGTGCTTAGATGTTAAGTACCGTTTGATGTCTCGTAGACCCATTGGTCGTAGGGATAGGCGGCAGGTGGTGACAGCCCTGACCGTCCTTTGCACTCCCCCACGTTCGGCTATGCCACAAGCTCTTAGCGGGAATCATCCTGATGTTGTCAGGAGTAGACTCGTGCTCGATATGTTGGATCACTAAGCCCTAGTATTCACCATTAGCGTATTCATATGTGCATTTTAGACTATATATATGAGTAATTAGAGCACAGTAGGAGCAATCCCTTCTCGTAGTTTAACCCTCTAGGACAACTTTATCTCTTAGAGTAGATTGCTTAGGTGTGTGTCACACTACCCTATTATCATCTTACCCTTGTTCTAATAATTACTTAGTATTTTATACCTACATTTATCATAAGAATATTGTTTACTTTACTTCATCACCTCCCTTTAAGATACATACGATACCCTTGGTAATACTCTTAAGTGAAATGCTACAACTATATCTTTCGTGTGCTTTTAGATCTCATTTCTCACCGAAGATGATCTGTGGTGTTAAGAAATATCAAAAAACATTTATGGCACCGTTGTCGGGGAAAGCAGTGGAAGTTAAGGATAGCTATCACTTATGATTAAGCTATAAGTACTAGTAGTTATTAGACATGATTATATTTGCTTTGTTTTCTCCTTTTGTGTGAAAATAGGGTAGTGTTTGGCTAGCCCATTTCATGGGAAAGCCAATGAGAACACAAGTGCTCAACTGCAAAAAATAACTCAATGTGTTCCTTGACTAATTCTTCCCGTTGGGCAACATCATTGCTCATCGCGGGAAGATACTCCAGCTTCCAGCAGGAAACAAAGGCATCTATCCCAAAGCTTGGAGGAGGCTCCAAGATTATATCTTGGTTTGCCTTCACTATGGGGTGGATCATTGGCTCATCATCCAACACTCCTACAATGGGTTTATTTCAACGACACATGATCACGTTCAAGGTGAAGTTGGAGGAGACCTCTTCTCATTCATCATGAGAAGGATGAAGATTTAACTGAAAAAAAAGGTCACCGTTCAAGGTTTGCATCAATGAATGCTTCAGCTCCGTTAGTATGGTATGCACACCTTTGACAAGGTGGACATGCTAGCCACAGAATTGGACCTCCTACTACAAGATCAAAAAATTCAGGCCAATGGAGAAGTGTTTGGATGATCCAAGTCATGGATATTCACATTATTTGTGAAAATCTATGGCAATATGGGACACTTGTGGATTTATTTCCCTAAGACTCATGAGGATCCTTCATTTACAAACAACAACTCCAAATGCCACCACCAACAAGGAGGTCAAAAGTAATATCAATACAATCAAGGAGGCTATGGGAGTTTGAATTCCAACGGATTCAACTTCAACTAGCCTTTCTTGAAGTATCTTGTCCATGGCCAAGGAGAAATCAATGAATATATACCCAAGAAGAAATTGGCCAAGGACAAGACACTTTGAATAGAATTCAAGATCCAAGGGTTCCACAATCACTTGTTGGACCCTAAACTTTGACCATGCCCATGCAACTTTGGGCAAAGCTACATTGTGGATTAAGCTTTTATTGTTTGATTGTGGAGTCCACATGTCGTCATGCCCAAGGAATCCTTCGATCCAAGTTCAAGAATGGGTTGAATCAAAAGAACATTTTGAAGGATGAAGCGACACCCCCAAAAGTGGACAACCTCATTGCCTTTATGAGGAATGAGGAGACTCCGCCATTTTGTCCACTATGACATTCTAAGAAGACGGAGAAGCCAGGGCTATCCAAATGGCCCAAGTCCACTAAGCTGCCAAATAGAGAATGGCAAAAGAAGGACAAGCCTCACCAAGCTCATGAAAGAATATATTCAGAAAGGAAAAGTCATCGCAACATCAACAATTCCTCATCAAAGATGACAATGAGGTCAAGGCCACAACGTGACCCACTTGTCCAAATGATAGCCAAAGGAAGTTTGGCATGCCAATAGAGAGAAGTCATACACGCCTTCAACTCCGAGCATGGATGACATATCATCAGGCTAAATAGGAAGGAGGTAAGTCCCGCTCATCGGACCTCAAAAATTTGGTGAGTCCTTACAAATAGGTTATTTGGTAGTCATTTCATGTTTGATTTTCCAATTGCATATTTGAGTCCATCATCAACCCTTGCATTTGGCATGTTTGAATTTTCACACTTGCATGTTGGAAAGTAAAATTTTCAACCATCAGAAAACTAAAATTTTGAATTAGGAAATAAATTTATTTGGATATGAACTTTGGGCATAACCACTTGAATTCATCTTCCTAATTGGAACAAAAATAGTTCCCTTATTCCTATTTAGATTTGCAAGTTGTTTCAAGTTGGGAAAGACAATTTGACAAAGAGTTCAATTTGCTTTTGGCTTACGTAACCCATTTTCGAGTTGTTTTGTTTGTTCTTGATTTTATTGCAGCCAGAAGGAATTGTGTAAAGAGGTTGGAAAGCCTCATCGAGCTCAAAGCACCATCAGAAGGATTCAAGCGCATATCCCTCCATTGATCTTGTTTTGAGTTCACGGTAGAGGAACACTTGAGATGATGGCTCGATGGAGGAGTAAGATGAAGCTCATTCAACTCCAACCTCAACTTGGCAAAAGACATCGAACATGAAGGCTACACCAAAATCCGTGATCGTGAATGTATCACACAATGACTTCAACCCGAAGTGCTCTCCAATTGGGGTACGAGTTCAAAATTTTCGTCGTTTGGATTGCAATATGATTGAATGTTATTTTCCTTACATTGGCGAGGAAGGTCTACACCTCCTCATCATTCAATTCTTATGCATCCTCACGAGAGTAAGTGTTGGCATTGTGTTTTGATTCTTTAAAAGGAATGCCACCTTACCTGGGAATAAATTTAAACAAGTACCTAGAATTTCATAAGCATTTGTTTAATTGACTTAGACATTTCTTCCTAGGTTTAGTAAACAATGCTTATGGAACAACTTGATGGTTGAATTGGCACGTAGAAACCTTGGAATAGTGATGCCATAATTTTGATTTGAAGCATATTCATACTTGGATCACTAGATTTCGAATTTCTAAGCAAGACATTAGAAATGTTCAGGAGGATAAAATTGAGAATCTTGTTTGTCATGATCCAAATGATAAATGCTTGCTCTTGTAAAAAGTTAAGATGGTTAGAAAATTCAAGATGAAGGGACCCATAGAGTGTACATCTATCACTTGCATTGTTATGAGTAGGAGCTTTAATAAATGTGCAAATTGATTAATTTACAAGCCTCCACTCTTATATCAATGAATAGTACATTGTTTATGGATGCACTCGAAATAGGACCTGATAAATCTTTGCTATTTTTCTTCCCCAGATGTATAAATGAAATTCTATCACCTAACCTGAAGTTTCAGCTGTACAAGTGTCGGGAGCTAACCATCCCTCTCTATCTAAGAGGGGAAGCTTGCAGGAGTAATGTTTTTATGTAGGCATACAAGAAGTCTATTGTTCAAGGAATACTTGGAGGTTCCATTTCAACATCTCCTGGCCAATTAGTAACGAGCATGGTTGCACACTATCGTAAATTAAGCCCGAAGGTCAATCATAGCTATACGAGGCCAGAGATTTGACATGGAAATCATCCATGAGCAACCAATGAGCTGCTATGAATAAGTGGGATCCCTATGCTACAAACTATTCTAAGCACCCATTCAAGCTCTATAGGTCATCCTGACCTTAGTCAAGGAATGAATGACACTCAATACATGGGAGACCATGAGGTGTTGATGAGCGGCATCAACAACACTCTCCTCGACCACACTCATGACACCTATGGGAGGCAACACAACATCGACACTCAACCCTCCAATTTTGAAGCCATGTTGCATCAAGGATGGGCCGATCTCATGGCCTACCTCCACCGTTAGGGTTTCAACCCATATTGCAGACCTTGACCAAGAACAATCTTGAGGGCTACCCCCACTTGAGGTAACTTGTATCACATCTCACCTTGCATTTTATTTTCCCTTTTCCACATCATTGCATCTAAAAAACAAAAAAAAACTCCTAGGATAGGATTAAATAAAATATATGCGGTAAGGATGTTTGATTCCTTCATAAGTTGAAATGATGCACAGTTGCTCTGTTTTATTCTTTGTTACAATTCAATATTCTCCAACTATTGAGTTTATTGGCTTTAAGTACTTCACCTAAAACTTAGAATTTGTGAGTAGCATAAGCATGATCCAATTCTAGGTTGTTGTGAGATACGATATAGAACATAGGGCTGCTAGTTTTCTCATCAAAAGTGAAACTTGATCTCCAGAGAAATCTCCAAATTGATTTAAAATGAAGTTCCTCATTTAATTTGAATTTCCCACCAAAGCCATATGATATTTCATTTTGTTAAACCCCATGCATATGCTATTTGTTTTCACATTGAGCCTTATCAAACTAGTATAGTCCTATGTGAGAATCTTTTCATACTTCCATGATCAAGATTACACACGTGCACGTGCTAAACTTCTATACTGGAGGACTAGACAAGGACTTTAGACCGTCATATGCTATTTGTTTGTTGACGGTCATTAAGTATCAGTTTAGGCCGTCAGTATAACTCATAATCATGGTGGATTAGACATTTCTTACACCCATGTCCTTTAGAAATAACCTAGTTCCACTTGTACTTGGAGAAAGTGGTGCATGCAAGTATTCTATACAGAATTGAAAACAGACCTTCCGACCAATCAGGCGCGAGTACAAGGATTCATGGGCCCACACGGGAGAGAAAACTGACTAAAAATCACAGGAATCACCCATACCCATGATGGGGGCCACAAAACAGTCTCTCGGAGGAAAAAAGACCGCGTTTGGGCCCACCAGAAAGTTGGCCTTACCCAAGGGTCGCCCAACCTGGTATTCGCGCCAAACTCGGTCAGCTTCCACATGAAGACTCCTCATGGCTCCCTAATAACGATGCCGACTGATTGTCGTGCATATTCGGCAGGAACCGCCTCATCTCTGTGTATAAATAGGGAGGAGGTGACTCACTTCACTTCACACACGACTCAAGCATTCTCTCTTTGTATACACTAGTTCCCCTAGTCCTTAGTGGAGATTAGGCTATAGAGAGGAGGCTCTAGTCCTAAGTCCAAATTGGGAAAGGTATGGCTCATGTATCTTTCTTCCCTTTTGTGGCTTTATGCTTTATAATAATATTATGATTAGTCTCTCTTTACTCATATACTGGCAAAGCATTTCTTGTTTGATTGTGGAGTCCATGTATGTGCTAGGTGTAGATATTATTATGATCTGATCATAATGTTCATATCATGTTATCATAAACATCATACACCAACACTATAGTCTAATTAGATAATAACATGATTATGTTAATATGAATAAGTTAGTGCTTGATTCCAACATTGGTTCAATAATGTTTAGGTTAGTCATTGCCTTGGAAAGATATTTGTACCTAGGCTTCTAATGTATTTACTTAACATGTAAGCATGGTGCTTAGATAGTTAAGTACCCTTGGATGTCTTGTAGAACCATGAGTTGTAGGGGTAGGCGGCAGGTGGTGACAGTCCTGTCAGCCTTTTGCACTCTTCCAAGTTCAGCTATGCCACAAGCTCTTAACAGGAATCGTCCTGATGTTGTCAGGGGTAAACTCGTGCCCGATATGTTGGACCACTAAGCCCTAGTATTCACCATTAGCATATTCATGTGTACAATGTTAGGCTATGCATATGAGTAATGAGAGCGATCAACCTCTTCTCGTAGTTGAACCCTCACTAGGACAACTTTATCCCTTACAATAGATTGCTTAGGTGTGTGTTACACGACCCCTATTATCATCTTACCCCTATTCTAATAATTACTTAGTACTCTATACTTTATCATAAGAGTTCCTTTGGGATAAGTATGATATCCTTGACAATAACATTAGGTGAAATGCTACAACGGTATCTTTCATGCGCTTGTGGATCTCATCTCTTACCGGAGATGATCTGTGGTGTTAAGAAATACCAACAACAATCTACTGTTGTGAATAGGTCGTGCCCCAAAGTGACCGTCAAGTATTTTAGCCCCTACGATTTTTGTGCACAATCGGGAAAGTGACATATGAACTAGGGTTACCTGAGGATGCGCATATCCATCCAGTCTTCCATGTGTTGCAATTAAAGCCTTTTACACCTATTTACACTATCCTCTTCTCTTCTCCCCAAATGTTGTAGATTTGGGGTGGTGCAGAGCTGAAGTCGGGGCGGATCTTGGACGTCGCCTGATCAAAAAGTGGAACAAAGCCATCACACAAGTGTGCATCAAATAGGAGATTCTTGGGGAGGAGTAATCGACCTAGGAAGATTACGGCACTCTCCACAATACCTTCCCAGTGGTGGATGCTTGGGGACAAGCAATCTCTGAAGGGGGGAGGTGTGACAATTGTGTTGAGTTAGGGTTCCAAGTATGTAGTCGAGTGTGTGTTGTGTTTAAATCGTGCGCTGTGATGTAGTTGTAAGGCATTGAACTGACAGGTAGACCATCTTGTTGTCGGGGTCCGGGTTTATGCCCTTGCTGGATATGTATCCAAACTAGGGAAATGTAATGGGTACGAAAACAAACCAACTAAAGCAGAATTTGATTGCGCCTGCTCGCTCCGGTCTTCCGCCCCAATTTGCTCGAAGTCGGTGACTTGGTGGCTCAGGACTAGGCAGTGGCACATCATAGTCCCCTGGTCACCACAAACATCCTCATCACCCATGCCACCCTCCCCCCATCGACCATTGCTCGTGTGCGCCTGACGGGATTGGATGGTGGAGACATGAAGACAGGGCGTCAGTGGAGGAGAAGGGGGCGATGGCAGCATGGTGAGAACTCTTCGGCTCGACTCGCCGTCTTGATTCACTTCTTGAGGCCCGAGGAGGAAGGTTTAGGCAGAGCCATGGCGGTAGAGGCGGACATGCGAAGTGAATGATTGGGAGTGTCGGGCAAGAGGCATCCCTAAGGATGGGAGAGGCTTGATGGTGATGTCTCAGTGGTGTTGTGTTGCGGGGTTGAGGATGGGGAGCTCCCTGGCAGTGGAGGCCATTGGTGACTTACAAAACTCAGTGATGGGGCACCGTGGCCACGACAGCGGTGAACACGATGAGGGAGGCGACGACAGGATTGGAGGGTGACGAAGTCACTGAGGACGAAGAAGAGAAGAGATCCCGAGAAAGTTAGGAAGATGATAGTTTATAAACAAAAAAAGGTAAAAAAGAAGGAAAGAAAATGAAAATAGGAAAATATACCAGGAGAGAGGAAAAAAAGAAAGAAAAGAGAAGTAAAGGAAATGGGAAAAGGGAAAAGATGGGAGAAAAAGTAAAGAAAATAAAAGGAAAAGAAGAGAGAAAAAGAAAGAAAATAAGAAAAGAAAAGAGATGGAAAGTAATAATAAAAAATGAGTGGTAGTTGATACAGATAATGTTTATGAAGTACGACACGGGAGGACGTGCTGGAAAGATTGAAATCTTTTGGAGTACAATGAAAGTGGTAGGGAAATATAAGTTTGATGTAAGTTTTTAGAATAAATAAGTGTGGATAGCTTTGGCCACCTACATTTTGCACTATCGGGGTTAGGTTGGTACCCAGAAGCGAAGTCCCGATGGCCTATGGGTACACGTATTCCATCTGCCAGTGAGAGAGTGTGATATGGAGTACGCAGGGGTAGAACCATATCATTTCGGTGGAAGTGCATGGAATGCATTAAGAAAAAAATCATCCGTTGACGCTTGACGTTCGTCCTCATATCTATGATCTCTCTACAATGCAAAGTCATAAGGTTATGTTTCGGAACACAGTATTTTTGGAGTTTTAAACCAATACTTTGATATTTGAAATTACTATAGTAATTTTCATAAAATGGTGTTTGGCAACCAACTCAAAAACTGCGTATTTAAAACCACAGTTTTGTCTATACTATGGTATTTTTGGTGTATAAAAATTTTGGCCCAAACTAAAGTTTTTCTCTACTTGCTTGCTTTTGATGCTTGCTACTTTGCTTTCTAATAGTCCTATGTATTGCAAAACTGTGGTATTCTCTCCCCCCATCGACCATTCCTCGTGTGCGCCTGACGGGATTGGATGGTGGAGACATGAAGACAGTGCATCAGTGGAGGAGAAGGGGGCGATGGCAGCATGGTGAGAACTCTTCGGCTCGACTCGCCGTCTTGATTCACTTCTTGAGGGCTGAGGAGGAAGGTTTAGGCGGAGCCACGGCGGCAGGGGCCGACATGTGGAAGTGAATGACGGGGAGCATTGGGCAAGGGGCAGCCCCGAGGATGGGAGAGGCTTGACCGTGATGTCTCAGTCGTGGTGTGTTGCAGGGTTGAGGATGGGGAGCTCCCTGGCAGTGGAGGCCATTGGTGACTGACGGAACTCAGTGATGGGGCACCGTGGCCATGGCGACGGTGAACACGATGAGGGAGGCGGCAGCAGGATTCAAGGGTGACGGAGTCACTGAGGACGAAGAAGAGAAGAGATGCCGAGAAAGTTCGAAAGATGACAGTTTATAAACAAAAAAAGGTAAAAAGGAAGGAAAGAAAATGAAAATAGGAAAATATACCAGGTGAGAGGAAAAAAAGAAAGAAAAGAGATGTAAAGAAAATGGGAAAAAGGAAAAGATGGGATAAAAAGTAAAGAAAATAAAAGGAAAAGAAGAGAGAAAAAGAAAGAAAATAAGAAAAGAAAAGAGGTGGAAAGTAATAATAAAAAATGAGTGGTAGTTGATACAGATAATGTTTATGAAGTACGACGAGCGCGGGAGGATGTGCTAGAAAGATTGAAATCTTTTGGAGTATAATGAAAATGGTAGGGAAATATAAGTTTGATGTAAATTTTTAGAATAAATAAGTGTGGATAGCTTTGGCCACCTACATTTTGCAATGTCGGGGTTAGGTTGGTGCCCAGAAGCGAAGGCCCGATGGCCTATGGTACACGTTTTCCATCTGCCAGTGAGAGAGTGTGATATGGAGTATGCAGTGGTAGCACCTTATCATTTCGGTGGAAGTGCATGGAATGTATTAAGAAAAAAAATCGTCCGTTGATGCTTGACTTTCGTCCTCATATCTATGATCTCTCTACAATGCAAAGTCATAAGGTTATGTTTGGGAACACAGTATTTTTGGAGTTTTAAACCGATACTTAATATTTGAAATTACTATAGTAATTTTTATAAAATGGTGTTTGGCAACCAACTCAAAAACTACGTATTTAAAACCACAGTTTTGTCTATACTACGGTATTTTTGGTGTATAAAAATTTTGGCCCAAACTAAAGTTTTTCTCTACTTGCTTGCTTTTGATGCTTGCTACTTTGCTTCCTAATAGTCCTATGTATTGCAAAATTGTGGTATTGAAATACTTTGCTATTGTCATGCTATCTTAAAAACTATGGTTTACCAAAATTTTGGTATTAAAATATTGTGTTCTCAAAACACATCCTAAGTTGTACGTACAAAAAAGGCAATATTATGTTTACACCTCTAGTTGTAAGTTCTATTGTGATTTTACCTGTAAAAATTAGGATTTGCCATTTTAACCCTACCTTTTCAAAAAATTAGCGTTTACCGTCTTTTTCTAACACTGTTGGCTTGGTCGGATTAAGTGAATTAATAAAATTAAATTAATGTACGAAAATATAAAAATGAGTAAAGTATCGTTCTTTGTGCTATTTTTTGCAAGGAATTTTTTTGGAAGATAAAAAATATCAGAGGTTGTTGATAAAGCAAAATTCTTGAACATTTGGGAAAAAAATAGGAACTCAAGTTTGAATTCAAATAAATTTAAACAAATTTGAATGATGTTAAAGAAATTTACAAAATTACAAATTAAAAAGTTTCAAAATTTCAAATTTCAAGTTAAAAAATATGAAATGTCAAACTCAAAATCCTTCAATAATTTCCTGAAACTCAAACAAGGTTCTCAAAATTTCAAATTCAAATCCAAATAAATTAAAACACATTTGAATGAAATTAAAAATTGAATGAAATTAAAATATGAATGAAATATTTTTTGTCGAGTCTACCAATAAAAACAAAAGTTTAGTGAAATTTCAGTGAAGTTATTTTCTGTATTTTGTCTATGTTTGTAATAAAAATATTATTGTTGAAATGTTGTTTAAATATTGCTAAAATATTATCAAAATATTGTTCAAATATTGTCCAAATGTTATTGAAACGTGACCGAATTTTTTAGGTGGCTTGCTGTTAGCTTGTCATGACTTCATTATATAGTACCGTATAAAATCTGGAGATACTGCAAGAGTCAATTAGTGTGGGTGTGCCCATAATTGATATACTAGTAAACCCTCGGCACTGCATAAATTTGCTTGGGAGAACACTAGGACCTATGATGACAGAATGGGCCGATCTGGCACACCATGTTTCCTTTGCCAATGTATTCAAGTCAAATGATGGAACCGGACTACACAACAGCTGGTTGTTTGCCTCGTATACTAGTAGAGTCCATTCCATAGTAACACGAGCACATGCCGTCGGATTCGTACGCAACCCAGAACGCACGGCTCCGTTCTCCCGCTCGTTCCGCTTCCACATGTGCTCGCAAGTCAACCAACCCCAGTTGACCCGCCGCAACTGCAAGCCACTGAGCCGTAGCCATCGCTAAAGTCCACCGCGCCGCGCGCTCCTCCGCCACAGCGCACTCACGGCGCCACCCTCTGCACGCCGGCCAATGCCGACGCGACCGCCCACCCCTGCGCGCTTCCTCCTCCTCCTCCTCCTCCTCAACCTCTTCTTCGCCGTCCTCGCCAATGCCGCGACGCCGCCGTCGGAGGCGGACGCGCTGCTCGCGTGGAAGGCGAGCCTGGGCGACCCGCCGGCGCTGTCCACATGGACCAACGCCACCGCCGTCTGCGCCGCCTGGCGCGGGGTCGCCTGCGACGCGTCCGGCCGCGTCGCGTCGCTTCGGCTCCGGAGCCTCGGCCTCGCCGGCGGCCTGGACGCGCTCGACGCAGCGGCGTTCCCGTCGCTGGTCGAGCTCGACCTCAACGGGAACAACCTCGGGGGGTCCATCCCGGCGGACCTCTCACGGCTGCGCGCCCTCGCCGCGCTCGACCTCGGGAGCAACGGGTTCAACGGAACCATCCCGCCGCAGCTCGGAGACCTCACCGGCCTTGTCGAGCTGCGGCTCTACAACAACAACCTCGCCGGCGCCATCCCGCACCAGCTCAGCAGGCTCCCCCGGATCGTCCACTTCGACCTGGGATCGAACTACCTCACCAACCCGGACTACCGCAACTTCTCGGTGATGCCCACCGTCAAGTTCCTATCGCTCTACCTCAACTTCCTCAACGGCAGCTTCCCCGGTTTCTTGCTCGGGTGCGGCAACGTCACCTACCTCGACCTGTCGCAGAACGCCTTCTCCGGGCCGGTGCCGGACGCACTGCCAGCGAGGCTGCCAAACCTGAGGTACCTCAACCTATCCACCAATGCGTTCTCCGGCCGGATCCCGGCGTCGCTCTCGAGGCTGACGGGGCTCCAGGACCTACGTATCGGCGCTAACAACTTCACGGACGGCGTGCCGGAGTTCCTCGGCTACATGTCGCAACTGAGGATTCTTGAGCTTGGCGGATGCCCGCTCGGCGGGCGGCTTCCGCCGGTTCTTGGCCGGCTACTGAAGCTGCAGCGGCTCGATGCAAAGAGCTCCGGGCTGGTGTCCACTCTGCCGCCAGAGCTGGGCAAGCTCGGCAGCCTCGATTTCATGGACCTCTCCATGAACCAGCTCTCCGGGAGCTTGCCGGCGTCGTTCGCCGGGATGAGGAAGATGCGGGAGTTCGGCATTTCGTCGAACAACCTCACCGGCGCAATCCCGGGGACCCTGTTTGCGAGCTGGCCGGAGCTCACATCGTTCCAAGTGCAGATGAACTCCCTTAAAGGCATGATACCGCCGGAAGTCGGCAAGGCGACGGAGCTGAAGGTTCTGTACCTCTTCACCAACAACCTCACCGGCCCTATTCCGCCAGAGGTCGGCGAGTTGGTGAACCTGAATGAGCTGGATTTGTCGGTGAACTCGCTGACCGGACCTATCCCCAGCTCGTTGGGCAACCTCAAGCAGCTCACGAGGCTGGCGCTCTTTTTCAATGGGTTCACCGGCGTAATGCCGCCGGAGATCGGCAACATGACGGCGTTGCAAATCTTGGACATCAACACCAATCATCTTGATGGCGAGCTTCCCGCCACCATTTCAATGCTAAGGAACCTCCAGAACCTCTCATTGTTCGACAACAACTTCACCGGCATCGTGCCTTCAGACCTCGGCGAGGGTCTTGCTTTGGTTGACGTGAGCTTTGGGAACAACAGCTTCTCCGGCGAGCTGCCGCAGAAACTCTGCGACGGCTTCATGCTGCAGCACTTCACGGTACATCACAACAATTTCAGTGGCGAGCTGCCGCCATGCCTGAAGAACTGCACAAAGCTGATCCGGGTCCGGCTGGAGGGGAACCACTTCACCGGCGACATAACGGAGGCGTTCGGGCTCCACCCCGACTTGAATTACCTGGATGTCTCGGGGAACGAGCTAACTGGCCAGCTGTCGGATGATTGGGGTAAATGCACTAATGTTACGCGGCTGCACATGGACGACAACCGCATATCGGGCGGCATTCCGGCAGAGTTTGGGAGCATGGCAAGCTTGCGGGACCTCAGCCTGGCTGAGAACAACTTGACTGGCGCCATTCCACGTGAACTGGGCGGTCTCAGCGTCTTGTTCAACCTCAATCTGAGCGGTAACTCCTTCTCAGGGCCGATTCCTGCAAATTTGGGAAACATTTCCAAACTTCAGAAACTTGATTTGTCAGCGAACATGCTTGATGGGACAATACCAATAGACATTGATAAGCTTGGTTTACTAACCTATCTTGATTTGAGCAAGAACAAGTTGATGGGTCAGATACCAAGTGAACTAGGCAACCTGAATGAGCTGCAGATCCTGCTTGATCTAAGCAGCAACTCGTTGTCTGGTGCTATCCCCTCAAACCTCGTGAAGCTGACGAGTCTGCAAAAACTGAATGTGTCGCACAACGAGCTCAGCGGCTCAATCCCAGTAGGTCTCTCTCGCATGTCAAGTCTGGAGACAGTTGATTTCTCTTACAATCAGCTCACTGGTGAGATACCATCAGGCAATGCTTTCAAGAACATTTCAGCAGAGGCTTACATAGGGAACGTGGGTCTCTGTGGCAATGTTCAAGGCATACCTCCTTGCGACCCCCGTGCCTCTAGTGAGCATCACAAGAGAACAGTCATTAAAATAGTTTCCTCAGTAATCGGAGCAGTGTTGCTTGCAGGCATGGTTGCTTGTCTCTTCTTAGCATGTCGTATGTGGCCCCGTGAGCAGAAGGTGCTGGAGGCTAACACAACTGATCCTTATGAGTCCATGATCTGGGAAAAGGAGAGCAAGATCACGTTCCTTGACATCGTGAACGCCACAGACAGTTTCAGCGAATCCTTCTGCATTGGAAAAGGAGGGTTCGGTAGCGTGTACAAGGCTGAGCTCCCAAGTGGGCAGGTCGTGGCCGTGAAGCGCTTCCATGTTGCCGAGACAGGAGACATATCTGAAGCGAGCAAGAAGAGCTTCGAGAACGAGATCAAGGCACTGACGGAGGTCCGCCACCGTAATATTGTCAAGCTCCATGGCTTTTGCACGAGTGGAGACTACATGTATCTGGTGTATGGGTACTTGGAGAGGGGCAGCTTGGGGAAGACGTTGTACGGGGATGAAGGCAAAAAGAAGCTGGACTGGGGCATGAGGGTGAAAGTGATCCAAGGTGTTGCTCA